>JANAVB010016919.1:0-250000 GCA_029216955.1 Iris pallida | reverse complement strand
TTATACGGTTCTGTTCAATGGGACTTCATGCGAACCAGTTCACCAGGAGCTCATGCGGCTCAGTCATGCGGCTCGTCACAAAAACGGCAGTTGGGACACGTGGCAGGAGTTGATCAAATCTCAACAATTCAAATTTATTATAATCAACGTAACAGTCCAGATTTATTACACTCATACCAATCCAGATTTATTGCAACAAACAGATAAAGAGCAACCTTAACCAATCTACAACTGCCCACTTTTCAAGGCACCGTTACAAAAGTGGCTCAGAGTTTGCCACGTGGCTACACACCCCATCCATCATAAATTCCTATAAATAGCAAGGTGTCATTTCCTTGTAAACACACAGAGACATAGACCGACACACAGAGAGCATTCCACACAGAGATACACATCCGAGCAAGAGCATTTCTTCCCCGGAGCCGAAGCTGCGTTCGATCGTCCAAGGAGCAAGGCAGAGTTGCTGTCACTCTCCCGAGCCTCTACCGTCACCCCCAGAATCAAAAATAAACAATTGTAGTTTAGATTGCTTTTCTTTGGTTTTGTTCCTAGGCTCTCTTTTGTACAAGCGAGTTTGTATTAAAAATCAAAGTTCAGTCCTCCCATAAAACTGTTCTGTTCTTTAGATAATCAATGGCAAACACAAGTTAGCCTCATTCTTCTTCTACTCCAGATTTGGAATCCAATGCAAAAGATTGGGATCAATTTAGTGGAGGAATGGGGAGATTTGATGAAAAGGAAAAGAAATTAGGGTTTCCTACAAGGGGATGTTCTAAAATAGGCAAGTGGCTATGAAGAGAGATTATATAGGCTAAAATTAGGGCATTAGTGGCTATTGTGGCTGTCCTAATTAAGAGCTAGGGTTAGAGTCTCTCATGGTGGGCTTTGGGCCAAGATTGTTAACTAGCTAGTTCAACTCCTTAACCAAAAGTCTAATGCACTAAAATCTCTCAATCCTCTCGTGAACCCTAGTCACACTCAAGTCAACTAAGACCAACATAAGTTAGATTAGGGTCCCACACCATCCTAATTAAGTCACTAAAGTCAAAGTCAAACTCTATGCTAGTCTCTAAATTCACAACTAGCAAAAGTCAAAAATAACAACCATTAATCAAATAATTAACAAATAATTTCAAGAAACCAAAATGACCAAAATACCCCTAGGCCAAAAATGATAAGTAACACATCATAATCACATGTTTAGGCTCTAGGTTAGGCAGTCTCTAAAGTTTCACTAGCAAAACATCAAAATCACAAGTCATAGAATTAAATAGTTTTAAAATGATTAAAAATCCCCAAAAATAATAACATGATTTAAATACCATTAATAAATAACTAAAATTTTAAAATTTTAAAATTACCCTCATTTGGAAAATTGTGTGTTATAAGTCTGCCCTCCTTAGAGAAATTTTGTCCTCGAAATTAAGAAGGTCGTAATCCTGTAGGTCAACCCCCAACAATCAAGGTCAAGGCTTCTACCTAGCAGCACCCTGGGTCAGCAAGTCCAATATGGGCAGTAGGCTTAAAATAGGTCATATCCAGAATTTGCGTCGACAGGTTAGGTCAAAAAGGTGTCCCCAATTCGAGTCGAAAATAGAAGTGACTCCATGGGGTGAATCAAGATGGGGTCTTGTGTCGGGAAAGTCGTATAAAGCAAACGGAGCACAAGATGGTGTGTCTGAGTGGAACACGAAGGTCATGAGGGTAGGGGGTCATGTATAGGTCATGCAGGGGAAATTGGTTTTGAGAAAACAACTAGTCTTGTGCTCCTAAATAAAAAGTCACGATAATGTGTATAAAATAATCATAATTAAAGTGGGAATGGTCAAATGGCCTAAATTGGACCGAAAGTTGTGTTGCCAAAGCAGTACAAGGGACAGGGTAAGTGGGACAGTCTGTAGAAAACAATGAATCAAACAGGGCTGTAAGGGTTACCATTATAGGGTCAGAGCTACAATATCACTTCTAAGTCAAAGGCCTAGCTCAATCATCAATTCATTAAGAGAAATTCATAACAAAGAAGTTATACAAAGGATTATACTATCAGTTAGAGCTACTCCTACTCCTACTCCTACTCCAAAGTTAAATGATGAGGAAGTAAAACAAAACAAACAACAACAATTTTTGAAAGGTTGTAACGAAAAGTAGAGATAATATGTTCAAAAACTTTTAAAATGAAATCTGATAATCATATGCGTCCATCCAAAATTATTGTACTCTGAATCCTCGTCATACTAGTAAGCAGGGCCATGATAACCAAAGAGTCCCAACTAATGCACACACTTCTAGAATAATGGTATTTAAAATTTTTGCTCTGCCGCTAGCTTGGCTGCAAAAATCTTAAATTCCTACACCCAAGAAATATATCCAAAATCAGACTGTAGGTCCTTGCCATGCTGGCTAATGTGACTGTAGAAGACTAGATTCCATAACTGAGATGACCTAGCCCATATAATTTATCTTGGCAGAAAATTAAATCAACAATGAATACCAAGAATCAGATTCATCTACGAACAAGAACGATAAACAAGATCTGTTGGAACTGAATTTTGAGATGGTTATAATAAGGTAAGGAAGGAACTAAATCGAGATGAACAAAACCTGCGATAAGCTCTCTTACTGCCTGTGCACCCTCAGCTGCCATAGCGTAAACTCGCACCTGCTGGCCTCCTTCAGCCTAGTGATGCACGAATCTCTGCTGCTGAGTCTGTAAGGGTAGTCCCTTCTGCTGGCTCACCGAAGCCCTCGCTCTTTCTTCCTGAGTTATCCGTTCCGAAAACTTTGGACACTCTCTTAACTGGTGATATGATGCTCCGCACAATAGGTACTTGCCTAGCCTCATCCGACATTTACTCCAATCGTGCCCTGGTTTCTTACAGAAAAGGCAACTGATAACATGCTGCTGTCTAGGGGCCTGCTACGTCTGAGTCAATGGTGTCTGGTTCTTGGGACACTTCCTACACTGATGCTCCGCTGAACCACAAAGTAAACACCTGCCTAGTCTCTTCCTGCAGTCATTCCAACCATGACCCAACTTCCTGCAGAAGGTACAACTAATGTGTTGCTGCCTGGGTGTCTGTTAGTAAAGTGTATGTCCCTGGCCCTGAAAGTGCTGCTGAACAGGCCTCTGCTGATACTGATGCTGAATCTGTACGTGAGGCCTCTTGGTCTGACCTCCACTGCTGCTGGCTCCATCAGTGTCATATCCCCTCTTGAGCAACTGTTGCCGCTGAGTCTCCACTATCTGCTGGAAGAAGGAGAACAATCACGCCACGTCCTCTGATCCTGACGGCGGCTACTGCTGAAGAATGTCTGGGATGACTGGGGAAAGTCTCGGAGTAGGAAGAGGTGCACTCCCAAAAGCTGCAGATATCCCAGCCTGAGCTGGCATAATAGGAGCTGCAGTCTCGAGGTCCTACTGAGCAAGACAAAAAGTGGCAGACTCCTCAGTGGTGTCCTCCTGATCGAGACGATGAGATCATGTCTCCATAACCATCCTAAAGACAGATCAAACGAGAGGGCAATTACTAAGAATAAAGCGATAACATCAAGGGAGGACGGTTTATTTTCAAGGAAAGACAATAATACAGCAAAATTTAGGTAACAGGAATCAGATTAAGAGTTTTTCCTAGGTGTGATTGAGTACCTTCAAAAATATATCCTAATCCTACTGTAGGTTGTAGTGATACTCTAGTTCGAATACCACTACATAAACTCGACCTGCATGGGCCACCACTAAAAACGTGTTACGACCCGCACCAAGTGTAGGGGCACAAGAAGTAGGTACGTCCAGCCTACGCCACAGTGTCGACGGTAGAACGCTGTCCTAGGTCACATACATCTAACAGTTAAAGGTACTTGTACAGTTTATACTTTCCGAATGGAGGAACAATATAGAATGCACAATCTCAATCACAACTAAGGTAGAAGTACAATAAGGTAGATATATAAGATCTAAATCTACAATGAAATACAAAATAAGAGAGAGAATCTAAGTGTCTAAGATAACAACTCCACAATATCCAATCATCACAAAATTTCAGATATATACAATGAGTATCCAAATGAGATAACAACTGAGAATAAGATAAAGCCTAATCTATGGAGGTATCAGCATCTACTGCTAATGGATCCTGCTGGAGGTCCAAGTCATAGGTGTCGTCTAAGGCTGCTCCATAGTATGTAGGACAGAACTCCTCAATGTCATCTATAATATTTCAACAGGTCCAGTCATGACAGGAACGAACACAATACATCTCACACAGTTCATAATATGACAGGATATATAAATATGCTATAGAATAAGATACATGAAACGATAGAGAATATATGTGAAGTAAAAGAGATGACTGTAAAGAAATATCAACTATAAGTAAAGAACTAACAGTGGCTAGTGATGTAGAGTATAAGATAGACATGTGAATGGCTTGAATTTGCAGATGATTATTCTAAGAGTTTGCACATGATTACACTACTTTAGAATTGTTCATATGACCATTTATACTCCCCCGTACCCTAATCAATACACAAGGATCCAGACAAGTTATGTTATTGCACATGATATCGCATGAAGGCCCATAAATGGGTACACATGAATGTATACATGGGGACTCTGTGAACATGAGAGTACATGAATCATAAGTGTGCACATGAATGGTGAAAGCATCGGAGTACATGATGAAAGTGAAATGCACATGACATACCGTAACTCGATGCTACCGAGGGGGATAACATATCATGAAGGGATCCATATAGTACCAATCCGTATTAACAACATGACAGCATCAAGTAAAATAATCTAGAGCATAAATATAAATCCTATCAAGTATGAAACGGTCAAAGAATATACTCGCCTGGTATCTTGAGTATCCGATGAGTATATATGTCCAGACAGAGTAGATGAGTCATATTTAGAGCGACACAGGTCACGACATGTCCAGAATGGTAATATTGAAAATTATAATGCATTCTATATGAGTTTATAAGTCATTCTAAACTAAAGTCAATTCTATATATATATATATGTATACATACATCTATCAGTTCATTACCTATACATCATATTCATCACTCATGCATATCATTCAAGCTTAGGTAATTTACATTACATGATACATATCATATATCTACATTACCTACTTGCATTGCCTACATATATACATAGATACTTGTATATCATATCCATATCATTCATTCATACATTTATGCATATCTTGTACATTCATAGATGCATACATACATACATTACATCATATCTTGCCTATTTTCACTCATTCTATATTACACATACATGCTTGCATTCATATAGGAAAAATGTGAGAGAGTGAGGGTTACAAGTCTGTATGTGTGTGTGTGTGTGTGTGTGTGTGTGTGTGTGTGTGTGTGTGTGTGTGTGTGTGTGTGTGTGTGTGTGTGTGTGTGTGTATGAAGTTGCAATGTGAGTGTGGGTGTGGATGTTAACTGTATGGGGTTTCTAGTTGAGTACATGAGTAAAGGAAGGGGGTAAGTGAGTTAATAGAGTGTCAATGGCAGTTAAGAGTGGAGGTGAGAGGGTGTGTGTGTGTTATACATGCTGCAGTGGTGTGCTCAGTTTAGCACAAACAGTGTACATAGCAGGAATGTAAGCAATGTGCACTCAAACCAATCCTATTTCGAAACCCAGTTTTCATGTTCAAAGTTAACATTCAATTTACATATATATAAGATATAACTCAGTTCAATTGGCAGTTATATGAAATCGATTTTGGATTTCTATGTAATGCAATCTCAGGTTTTAGTCACATTCAAACCCAACAGTTCCTTCCATTCTCAGATTTAGGTAATCCAAGCAAAAATCACAAATTAACATTGAACCCAAAGTTCATATCAGTAAACCAACATTGAATTCTTAGTTTTAACTAAACTTAGTTATCAATCAACCAAAAATTAGTTTTCTGTTAAAAAGAAAAAAACAGTTTTCATATCAGTCAACTCCATTCGAAACCCCGATATCAGTTCATGTATCCGGTTCCAGAAAATGCAAATCCGACCAATACCAACATCAAATTAAATATTAGGAATCTAACAGCTATCAATATATAATCAATCTCAGGAAAAAATGAAATAGAGATCAAGTAAATCCTAACTTGAACTCGGGTTACTGTAGGTATCAGAAAATAATGGTTTTGAACCCAAAAACCCTATTCGAATATCAAACCAATTCAAAAACCCAAATGCAGGCACATACAGAGGTGGGTGACAGTGTACATGTGTCAGGGGAAGGGATTTTGTGTCCACATAATAGACACAAAGTGTCCAAATACAAGAAGAATAGGGTATCCGAACCCAGTATCAGAGTTAGGAAAAAATCCCAAATCAACATGAAAATTACAAATAAAATCAAATTAAGGTGCACACGGGTGTCGAGTGTGTGCATACGTATTTGGGGGAAATATTCGTGTCCAGGAAATTGGACATGAACGTGTCCAAACATAAAATAGAAATGTGTCAGAGACCGTGTTCAGCACAGTCTCGTGCTGAGGTGTTGAGGAGTGTAGGACACAAAGTGTCCAAACATGAGCCACGTGGTTGGGTCAGTAGGTAGGTCTACCCTAGGGTATGTGTTCCACAGCCTGTAATAGGTCCAAGTGTTGTCGTGTCCAAGAACTGAACCCGTGTCTGAGCCCAAATCGAACAATGCACAGTGACAGGAAAAAATTAGTGCGCACGTAATTTCTTCGTGCACACTAATCGAGGATACATGTAACTTCATGGACATGATGTCAGTGGGTGCCCCCTCGTGTCCATGAAGTTTCATGGCAGATGGTGTCGTGTCGTGTCCACTAGGACACTCGAGCAGCAGGAGAGCCGCACGATGTGTCGTGCAGCGTCCCCGTATCCATTTTGGACACAAAAAACACTCTAAAATTGACTCAGTCATAATGATATGTAATATACACCTAATTAGGTACAAACCCATGTAATTAGTTTTGAAAATTACTAAAATAAATTTCTATGTGGCATTTCGTCAAACACCTAAACAATGACATTGATATGTGTCCATACGGATACCAAACTAATTCTAATTCCTACCAAACTTCACCTATACCTAGGGAATACCTAGATGGATGCATCTATGGAAAGAAATCAAGATATTAAAGTGATTTGAAAGGATTACCTATAGAGAGCAAATCTCCAAAAAAAAGCCCCAAATAGTGAAGTCTCCTTCCTCAAGCAATGTCCCAATGAGCTCCCCTCCTTGCAAGCTAGCCTCCTTCTTCTTCTACTCCAGATTTGGAATCCAATGCAAAAGATTAGGATCAATTTGGTGGAGGAATGGGGAGATTTGATGAAAGGGGAAAAAAATTAGGGTTTCCTACAAGGGGATGTTCTAAAATAGGCAAGTGGCTATGAAGAGAGATTATATAGGCTGAAATTAGGGCATTAGTGACTGTTGTGGCTATCCTAATTAAGAGCTAGGGTTAGGGTCTCTCATGGTGGGCTTTGGGCCAAGATTGTTAACTAGCAAGTTCAACTCCTTAACCAAAAGTCTAATACACTAAACTCTCTCAATCCTCTCGTGACCCCTAGTCACACTCAAGTCAACTAAGACCAACTTAAGTTAGATTAGGGTCCCACACCATGCTAACTAAGTCACTAAAGTCAAAGTCAAACTCTAGGCTAGTCTCTAAAGTCACAACTAGCAAAAGACAAAAATAACAACCATTAATCAAATAATTAAAAAATAATTCCAAGAATCCAAAATGACCAAAATACTCCTAGGCCAAAAATGATAATTAACACATCCTAATCACATGGTTAGGCTCTAGGTTAGGCAGTCACTAAGGTTTCACTAGCAAAACATCAAAATCACAAGTCATAGAATTAAATAGTTTTAAAATGATTAAAAATCACCAAAAATCATAACATGATTTAAATACCATTAATAAATAATTAAAATTATAAAATTTCAAAATTATCCTCATTTGGAAAACAGGGTGTTACACAGTCATTGGCCCGAGCCTCCAAGGAGCGCAACAGGTCGTCAGGACCTCGAAGATCCCTCAGACATCGCCTAGAGCTGAACTCCCTAAGGAGGACATTTACATACTCCTTAAGGGAAGTGATGGCTCCTTCTACACAGAGTTCTTCTATATGAACATGGCCCCTATGAACGAGAAAAGCCTCAACCAGCAGCTAACTTATACAAGGTCGATCGCCGCTCGAAGTTAAGTTTGGATCTCGCATGGTAGTGAAGGATGCCAAGAAGAAGACATCGAATCTTCAGAGGAGAACTTCCCCTTTATAGGACCGAAAATAGCCCAGAGTGCACGCCACATGGCCGATGGACAGAATTCCCATATTAACGGGATGAACCTAAGACTCAGCACGACGAGTGTCAGTCTTAGACCCTTGGACCCTTGGAGTTCCCTATATTACAGTAGCAATTAAGAGGGAAGTCCTTAAAGAGCGGGTATTTATCTCTCTTTACTTCAGTAGCCAAAGCCTTCAAGCCAGAGGCGCAGCTACTCGCCTGCGCCAATCGCAGAAACAAGATGGTGGTAGGCCCCGCCCTTTTCTTTGCTTCAGAAACCAATGTCTTCACTCCAGAGGTGCAGCTACCTGCCTACGCCAACCCAGACATACAAGGGTGTTATACCCTTGTAGGAGCGTAAAAAGTATTTCATAGACCAAGTCAAAGAAGTTGAGAGCTTTACGCAAGTCAAACTGAGTCAAACTCAGACTTTACGCAAGTCAAAACAGAGTAAAACTCTACGCGAGCTACTTTACGTGAGAGCTATCCTCAAAACTTTACGCGGGAGACAGGCTGTCCACATCGCATTTAATGCGCGTGATACTGTTCTGACATAATAATTTTTTGATAGTGGATTACACAGAAGCCGAGAAGATTTGATTTACACTAAAACCAACACTTGTCATTAAATGTGCAAATGGGCTACTTTACGCTCAAGAGGCTGCTCCTTTTACGTACGAAAGCTATTCGAGCTTTTACGCTCAAGGCTGTTGTGCGCGTAAAGTTTATTTGAGCTAATTTTACGCTTAAAGCTATTTTTTAGCCACTTTACGCATGGAGTATATTTTGGGCTATTTTACGCCCAGTCTGCTACTTTATGCAGGAAGTATATTTTGGGTCATTTTTACGCCCGATCTTTTCTGGCTACATGAGAACGTGGTCTGCTTACGTGGCTTTCATGCCACACTTATCGAGGAACGTGTGTACATGCTCTCCCTATTTTGTTGAAGTAGTGGGACACGTATCACCATGCGTAGAGATCATAACTCTACATGGGACACGTGTCATCACGCGTAAAGGATGAATTTCAATCGTGGGTGACAGTTATTAGCATAGAGACCCAACTTTGTTGTTTTTTACGCACAGAGGGTCTAGTCTATAAATAGACTTATTTTTAACACAGACAAGATGAAGAGATCAGGAGAGATACAGGAGAGGAGATTCTGAGAAAACTCATATTTTCAGAGTGATATTCCCAGAAGCATTTCTTCAACTTTTTTCTCAAGAACAGGGTAAAACAAAGCAGAAAAGCATTCGACTGTGCCATTAGTGTCGTTGCTCGATACCTTTCTGGTGATTTAGTTCTTCCGATTGTTCGTCTTCTTCAAGCAATTTTCTTCATCATCATCGTATAGCCCAAGGAACAAAGTGATCGCTCTCAGATCAGACTTCCATAGCAATACTTCCCAGAAACAACTTGTACTTTTGTACTTTTTCTCGTTTTCTTTCAAAAGCCAATTTTAGGTATTTTGTTAAGTGAAAAAATGGTGACTCTGCTGGGGACGACTTTTTCCTCTTATGAGAAAGTAATTGCTTAATATGATGATGTGTCGGTCGAATCGACAAAGAAGACTCTGGTTGTTCACTTCGACCACACTGCTTATGAAGAAATGCTCTGAACTGGGGGTAGTACTAGCTGCTCCAATGATCAAAAATCGTAGAAGCCACAAAAAGTTTGGATTCCTAAGTCCAAACCATCTCCTGTTCCTGCTGTCTCCGAAGGCAAAGGAATCCTTCCCACTCCTGTTGTGGAGGCTCACGTCGGTGACGAGGCAGTCTCTATTTCAGTGATACGCCCCGGGCGTAAAAATTAGTCTCCCATCTGTGACGTGGTAGACTCCCAAGTTTTATGCTCTGCACGTAAAAATAAGTCTCCCGTCTGTGACGTGGTAGACTCCCAAGCTTTACGCTCTACGCGTAAAAACCAGTCTCCCATCTGTGACGTGGTAGACACCCAAGTTTTATGCTCTACGCGTAAAGAAAAATCTCACATCTGCGACGTGGCAGATATTCATGTTTTGCGCTCTACACGTAAAGGTAAATCTCCTGTCGGTGACAGAGTAGATAAAATTCACAATGATTCCTTTGCATCTAAAATGAATTTACCTACACGCATGCAGCGTAAAAACAAGAATCCTACTGTTGGCAAAACTTCAGTTTTCCACCAACAGCCTTCTTATACTGCTTTACACAAGGTACCAAACCTTCAAATTATGTGTAATATTGATGGAGTCCTTTGTGCCCAAAAATCTCAGGATTTACGCACGCAACTCCAGGCGCGTAAAAATGTGCAGTTTGGTTCTGCTAATGCAACCAATAATCTTCTTTATACACAAGGGACTAAACGATTCTCTGTCCCAAATATAATAAAGAAGATGACTCCTTCTACTCCTTCTGATTTATGCGAGTTGCTTGTACAAAAGCGTAAAAACAGAAAATCTTCTGTGACACTCCCCCAAGAAAATTACCACTATGAGTGTCACCAGATTGTAATCAAATGTTGTTGTTCGGCTTCTAAACGGTCAGTTTTTGACCGGTTAAGCTACAATGTGCCTCAGCAATAAGTTGATGATCAAGAACATGAGTTGTCATATGCATCAGTCAATATGACATCTTATACCAATAGAGGACGACGTCCAAGACGTAACTCGTCCCGGACTCCGAGCCAACAATAGTTCAACCGACTGCTTAACACCTTTGAAGGGGTATATCAGCATACCCGGTCAAGAAGTCAAAGACAGTTGCAATCTTCAGATTCAGAAGCTGGGGGTACTCAGTCTTTGGAGTCATAAACTGATAGTATTGATTCATACCTCTACACCAATCCTTCTGTAGGTTCAAGGGAGGTTGAATCTTATGCTATTGGAGATGAACCGGAGACGTCAACTACTAATACAGAACAACGTCTCTCTGCAGTTGAACAATCACTGAAGGACATACTCACCATGATGCAAAGTATGCATCAAATAATAATGACTCAGCAAACTGTTCAGCCACCAGTGGTAACACCGGTGTAGGTAGCATCACAAACTCAAGATAGTCAAGGGGTTGATATACCTTTGAATAATCTTAGTCAAGAGCCTGCTGTCAATCAAAATTCTGTATCTCCAGATCCTCTCATTCCAGAAGATGTACCACCTCCGGTGGGGGTTACGGTACATCCAGCAACTATTCAATTGAATGTGCTTCCTCAAACTAGTAAAGTTATTCAAGCAGTGCATGAGCTAAAAGCATAGTTTGAAGTTTTAAAGCATAAGGATCAGCTCCAGAGGTTAGGGATTAAGCAACCTTATCCTCCTCATTAGAATGATGTACCCTTTCCTCCAAAATTTAAGCCACAATCAATGGTATTATTTGATGGAAAGGCTTCTCCTAGTCAATATATCAATTATTTTGATATTATGACTGTACATCTGTAGAAGAATGATGCTCTTCTCATCCGTGTTTTTATCGGATGTTTGACGGGTTCAGCTTATGACTGGTATCGCAGTCTGCTCGACAATTGCATATCGTCTTTTGATGAGTTTAAAGCAATATTTTTCTTCCGCTTCTATGAAAGAGGTATGGACATGAATATGTCCTCCTTAATAGAGATCAAACAAAAGGAGAAGGAAGATACTCGAATGTTTATCGAACGTTTCCGACAGGCAACTTTGAAAATGCCTCCGGGTATGCCAGATTCAGTATTGATTGATACATGCAAAATGAATCTGCGACCAACTATTGCTATCTTTACGGGCTCTCAATTCACAGATTGGGCCTCGTTTATTATAGCAGCAGTGTCAGCCGAGACCAATGGTAGGTTGGCTCGTGAACACGGGATGATCTTTGCTTCAGAAGATAAAGGAAAGAAAGGCTCTTCTGGTAATAATTCTGGCAATCGCAATGGAAAAGGGAAGGAAACCCTAGTGGTTAATCTTTTAAAACCCAAAATGATGCCAAATAATCAGGAGTCTTCCAAACCAAAAGAAGAATACTCTTTTGATGACAGTGATATCCAAGGGATATTCCAATGTCTTATGAAGAGTGGCAAACTCCAGATTTCAGAGCCAAAAAGACCTAATGAGGTGAATCTGACGGACAATCCTAAGTATTGTATCTATCATAGATACATAAATTATCCTACCAAGGCTTGCTATATTTTAAAGAAGAAAATCTAAGAGTTGATAAATGCTAATGCCATCGTTTTAACCAATAATGAGCATACAGTTACAACTAATATGATTTCTCTTCAATTTGGAGGTTTTTCTCCACAGCAAGTTCCAGATGGGATTGTCCCAATTTCTAAGGAGACAATAAAGATTGTAAATCTCCCGCCTGCTAGAGAGCAAAATGAAGGATTATTGCCTCTCACACTAAAAAATGGTGAAATCATGTGGGTACATCCTGACTTAGTACCTGAAATGGAAGATGAAGGTAAAACTTCAAAATCCAAGAAAGGTCGAAAAGCCAAAACCTGTAATATGATTTCTTATGTTATTACTCCAAATCATGATGATTTGGATCATATTTGGGATGGTATTCCTTTGGAGGATATGATGAGGGGTTTGAATATATGTCTTCCAAGTTTGGCTCCTCCTACCAAACTCAAACTTACTCATCGGCAGTGGTTAGCTATGAATAGTGTCCCCTTATATATGGCACATCAAGTCTTTGCTACTTATGAGAAAGCACATGTAGGTATTTTTCCTTCTATCCGAATACTCGTTCTCCTGTGGCTACAGAGGTTTCTATTCCTCATTTTCCTATGGCTACAGAGATTTCTATTCCTCCTTCTCCTGTGGCTACACAGGTCTCTATTCCTCCTTCCTCTGTTGAATCATCTATTGAAACTCTGCTACCCACTCACATGTATAGTAAACAATCAGTCCATCTCATAAAAAAGATGGGCTATGACTTTCAAAAGGCGGAAGGCTTGAACTATGATAAAGGAATGTGACTTCCTTTACAAATTCAAGGTCAAAAATCTACAGTTGGATTGGATTTTGAGGTCCCTCATAAAAATTCTCGCAAGAAGAAGACTAAGGGAAAGAAGACTAAAACCTGCAATATGATACTTTATTCTCCTGAGTCTGAAGAAGAAACCTTTGCTGGTACGAGATCTGGGAAAGAATACCACAAAGATTATGAGGAAACTTATAAAGAGGCGGAGGATGTTATTGAAACACTACCAGTTCAACCATCTCCTGCTCCTGCTGAGGCAAGACCATCTAAACCATTTGTGGTTGAGAAAGGGAAACAGAAAGCAGTACGCTTTGACGTCCCATTGAAGTCTGTTTCAAATCAAGGGGTAGTGATGAAACCCTACAAGTTTGATATTCTAGCCCAATTAGCTGATAATCTGGCTAGACTTTCTATCTTTGAGCTGCTTCATCTTTCTAAAGAAAGTTGAAAAACTTTGAGCGAAGCTTTGCTACAAGCAGACTCATGCTTAGCTCAACTCAAGAGTCCTGACAATGTGCCAGTGTCATGTCCACAATGTCATAGTGTGATGGAAGCAATTTTTAATATTACCTTCACACAAGAAGATATGTTATTGAAGCATAATAAGCACGACAGACCTCTGTGCTACACAGGGTATATTGAATCTACTGAAATTGACAGGATATACATTGATCCTGGGTCTTCTATTAGCATTATTCTTCAGAGTATGCTACGACCCTTGAGGATTCCTACTAGTGATTTGACTTACACTAGTACAACAATAGTTGGTTTTAACTCTGGAAAGAGTAAACCACTGGGGAAGATTCGTCTGAAGATTGAGATTGGTTATCTTCGAACTATGGCGACCTTTTATGTTATCAACTCAGATGTATCTTACAACATCCTTCTTAGAAGACCGTGGATACATGAGCATAACATTGTGCCTTCAACTCTCCACCAATGCTTCAAGTACGTAGATTCTCAAGGGATTGTGAAGATTGAGTTCGCAGATATCAATCCTTTCAAGGGTGTTGAAGCCTATTTCTCTGACTCAATACTCTACAAACAGAAGCTTATGAAGGAGATATCGGATATGGCCGACGATCGATCACCTGCAGAAGATCAATCTGCCTCAGAAGATCCTCCGAAAGAGCAACCTTTGAAGATCAAAGTCAAAGGTCAAATCCAACCCCAACCTGTCAATGAAGAACCTTTGGTGATCAAGGTTAAAGGAAGAACTCGAGCTTCGTCTGAGGAATCAGTGAGTATTCCGGTCAAGATCCAAGTTCAACCTCTCATGATCAAAGTTAAGGGACATACTTCTCGTACGAATGATCCAGAACCACTGATTATCAACCTTGGCAAGTCTACGCAGAAGACGGATGACGGTCCTTTAATGATCAATCCAAAGCGTAGTAGTCAGTTTGTAAATGATGTAAATATTGATCATTCTGTACTTTCTAATATTAATAAAGATTTCCTTTTGGAGTACATGGCTGTCAAATTTATTGAAAGGATGACTTTATCTGCTGATAATCAAAGTCATCAACATAAAAATGACATAAATACAGAGGAAACTTTATATATTAATCATAAGGAAAAAAAATTTCCTCCTCATGTCGATGTTAGACCTTATGCTCAAAGGTTCTTAACATCTTCTCTATATCTTCTTCCTGTAGCCTCATCATCACAAGCTTGTGTAACTTATAGACGTCACGAAGAATCTTATTTTGTGATTCCGTCTACTAAGAAATACAAGCGCCAAATTGTGTTTGGCTTGGCTAGAAATATCCCTGTTACTCAGACAGATGATCTCAGAGAGAAAGATAAAGGAAGAATCTGAATTGACAAATATAGTCAACAATCTCTTAAGATTATCCAGAATATGGGATATGATTTGAAGACTATGCAAGGTCCCAATCAAGGCAAAGGTAGACGGTTACCATTATGTGGTGATCCATTTTACCAGAAAACTTGTCATGGGTTGGAATACGATCCATCCCATATGTTTAACGAAGATATACAAGAAAAATTTTCTTCCAGTTCTTTACAATCCTCAGATTCTGAAGAAATCTAGTTCATCGAATCTGATACATCCTCCATGTACAAAGAAGATATGGAAGAAGAATCTTCTTCCAGTTTTTTGCAATCCTTATATTTCGGAGGAAACTATTATTATGAATCTGAGTGTGTCTTTTCAGTCAACATGGTTCAAACTGATGGTGAATCTGAACCATTTGAAAATGACCCTTGGGCACAACAAATGGACACTCAATGGAAGCTTCATTTTGAACAGCGACAGCCACCTATAGAAGATGAAATTGTCTAGATTGACGTTGGTGACGGAACTACGTCCAAACCAATATTCATCAGTAAAAACCTTTCTGAAGATGAAAAGGAAGAGTTGATAAAACTGATTAAAGATTATATTGATATCTTTGCATGGAGTTATGAGGATATGTCGGGTCTAGATCCTAAAGTAGCTACTCATAAACTCAATATTCTTCCTAATACCAAGCATGTAAAATAACAGCAGCGGCGTTTTTGACCAGATATGATGGATGCAATTGAAGCAGAAGTCAAAAAGCTGATTACATGTGGCTTTGTTCGTGAAGAACAACACCCAGACTGGGTTGCCAACATTGTTTCTGTTATGAAGAAGAATAGAAAAGTCCGAGTTTGCATATATTTTTGGGATCTTAATGCAGCTTGTCCAAAAGACGAATTTCCACTTCCGATTACCGATGTCATGATAGACAATACATGTGGTTTTGAATGCATGTCTTTTATGGACGGATTTTCAGGATACAATCAAATTAAGATGCATCCTGGAGACGAAAAGCATACTACTTTTCGTACACCCCTTGGAGTTTACTACTATACGGTTATGTCGTTTGGTCTAAAAAATGTCGGTGCTACGTATTAACGGGCTATGAGCAATATCTTTCAAGAACATCTACGAAAAATAGTTGAGTGTTACGTAGATGATATTGCTATCAAAAGTCGATCAAAAGATGATCATATTCAAGACTTGAAGACAGTATTTGAGTTGATGCGTCAACATCAACTGAAGATGAATCCTACTAAGTCTTTCTTAGGAGTTTCCAGTGGCAAATTTTTGGGATTTGTCATCACTTCTCAAGTTATCCATGTTGATCCTGACAAAATCAAAGCGATTCTTGAAATGCGTCCTCCACGTAATATAAAAGAACTACGTGGCTTCCGAGGTCGCATTACATATATCAGGAGATTTATATCCAATCTTTCTGGGAGATGTCAACCTTTTTCTCGTCTATTAAAGAAAGGTGTATCATTTGTTTGGAATGAAGCATGTCAGAAAGTCTTCAATGACATCAAGCAATACCTTACAAATCCACCTGTTCTAGTGCCTCCAGTGGTAGGAAGACCATTTTTGCTATATGTTCGAGCCTTAGATCATTCTCTTGGTGCTCTTCTAGCACAGAAAAGTGATAAAGGCCATGAACAGGCAATTTATTATCTTAGCCGAATGATGGTTGGAGCTGAACACAGGTATACTCCTGTGGAAAAAGAATATCTGTCCTTGGTTTTTGTTGTTCAAAACATACGACATTATGTGTCAGGACAGACTATTCATGTCATTTCCAGAATAAATTCTATTCGGGTATTGATGAGAAAATCGAGCATCCTTAACTCCAGATTAGCCACCTGGGCAATGTTGCTTACTCCTTATGACATGGTCTATGTACCTCAAAAATCAATGAAGGGTCAAGTATTAGCTGATTTCTTGGCCGCTCACCCTATACCTGAAACATCTAAGCTTTATGAAGACATTTCAGATGAAGTCGTAGATTGCAACATGACTTTGAAGGATGACATTTGGCAACTATATTTTGATGGAGCATCACGAGTTGGACCTAAAGGCAATATTATCTCCGAAGTAGGTATCGTCTTGGTCTCACCTGCTAAGATGGTCATATACCGTGCTTATTCTCTTAATGAACCATGCTCCAATAATGTGGCAGAATATAATGCTCTGCTAATTGGTCTTCAAGTAGCAAAACAATTGGACATTGAGTTCCTGGAAGCTTATGGAGACTCTCAACTGATTGTTAATCAGGTCAGAGGGACATATGAAGTCAGAAATCCGGATCTCATTCTATATCATCAAGTGGTAATCGAATTAGTCCTTTCATTCAAAGGGTTCTTCATCGAATTCGTACCACGTTCTCAAAATTTGGAAGCTGATGCTCTTGCTAGTTTAGCTGCAGACTTAGCTGTTCCAATTAGAAGACAAAACCTATTACTTTGCTGGATCGAGACTTATTCTGTGTTAAGAATAATTTGCATATCGAACAGAGTTATACTACAGAATCAAGTTCTCAGTAAAAGGATTGGTGAAGTCCATTCATTGATTATGCGGTTCATAGGATTTTACCTGAAGATCCAAAATAAGTTGCATCAATCAAGAGACGATCATTTTGATTCTGCTACGATTCTTCTTTGCATATGTTATATCTTCGTTCTTATGACGGACTTTTGTTGCGTTGTCTCTCTGAGAGTGAAGCTAAGCAAACACTCCGAGAAGCTCATGATGGTGTCTGCGGTGCTCATCAACCAGGTCCGAAATTACAGGTCCGCATTCGAAGAATGGAGTATTATTGGACTTCCATGATAGCAAATGCTGTGGATTTTGCCAGACGGTGTAAAGCATGTCAGATTCATGCCGATTTTATTCATCAACCATCGGAATTCTTACATCCTACAACAGCTTCATGGCCCTTCGAAGCTTGGGGCATGGATATTATTGGTCCGATTAACCCTCCTTCTGTCAAGGGACATCGGTTTATACTGGCTATAACCGATTACTTTTCTAAATGGGCGGAAGCAGTTCCCCTTGTTGAAGTGAAAACATCTAATATGATTAGCTTCATTAAACACCATGTCATTTATCATTTTGGGATTCCCCGAAGGATAATTCATGATAATGGACCCTAATTTGCCAGTCAAGCATTTTATCGATTCTGTGACAAGAATCGGATCCAAAATCTGGCTTCGACGGCTTATAATCCAGCTGCTAATGGTTTAGCCGAAGCTTTCAACAAGACAATCATTAAACTTTTCAAAAAGTTTGTCTCTTCTAATAAACGTGATTGGAATGAGAAACTTGGAGAATGTTTATGGGCTTACAGAACGACGGTCCGAACTCCTACTGGTTTTACACCATTCTTGCTGGTTTACGGATGTGAGGCTGTTCTTCTACTGGAAATCCAGATCCTATCTCTTAGAATAGCCATTGCTAATGAGCTAACCTCAGAGAATAATGATCGCTTACGACTTTAAGAACTTGAAGGATTGGATGAGAAGCGTCTTCAAGCACAACAGCACATTGAGTTATATCAAGCCCGTATATCTCGAGCTTTTAATCGTAAAGTTAAAGAGAGGGTATTCAAAGTCAGTGAGCTAGTTCTAGCTGTCCGATGGCCGATGGTGATGACTCATAAGAGCAAAGGGAAATTCCAAGCAAAATGGGAAGGTCCTTATGTAGTCGAAACAGTATTCTCCAATGGTGCCTATAGGTTGTCTAAACCTAATGGAGATTTGCTCATGTTGCCAATTAAAGGCAAATTCTTGAAGAAATAATATGTTTGAATTTCTTCTTTATTCCCCAGCTACCAAGGTTTTGTTAAGCTGATTATTTTCTCCTAAAAGAGAATTTTGATCTTCTGTCTTACCAGCTGATTTTGGAAAGAAAAAAGATTTATTATTTATCACGTTCTCATGACCTCTGAATAAATATTAAATCTACTTCTTTTCTTATCTATCATGTCCATATGGCCTCTGAATAGATATTAATCTATTTTTCTTTAAGGTGTTACTATCTGTCACATTCATATTACCTCTGATAGTATTGTATACTCTAAAAAGAAAACAAGATTCATTATCTATCATGTCCACATTACCTCTGGATAGATATAATTTACTTTCTCGAGTTTAGAAGACTTATCATGTTCATATTACCTCTGATAAGTGCTTTCTATCTCATACCTATTATTTAAATTTAAAATAAATGATAGGGTCATAAAAAAATATTTCATTCACTTCTGGAAATATTACAGAATGGAAAAGACAGAAGAATACAAAATTCTTTATTGATGATATAAAAAGAAGAATATAAAATTCTTCATTTCCTAAGGTGGAGAAGATACATCTTCAAGTAGTTTCTGCAGCTCTGCCAAGCGCCTTTCACGAGAACTCAATACATTTGTAGTTGCCATGGTGCGACGAGATTCTGGAGTACAAAGATGAGAGAGTTCAGCGAAAGTAGCTATCATTTTATCCTTGGCATCATCAAGGGTTTTGATGGTAGCTTCAGCACCAAAGACTTTCTCCTCCAATATTGAGCTCTGTGTCAGATGCTGGTCTCGAGCAGCAATTATCTGCTCTCTTTCTGCTTTTAAGCGAACCAACTCCGACTCAACGAATCCTATCATCTTGCTGATGAATTCTCATGTTTGAAGTTTCAAAGGCTTCTTTATGCATCTCCAGCAGGGGTCTAGTTTCATTCAATAAAGCCTTCTCCCTGGCAACTTTGGTGCTGTAGTCCTTGAGGGATTCATTGAAAATAGTCTTCCGAGTGATGTATTCAGCTGATAAAGCATCATACTCAGTTTGGATGAGACTTTCAAGAGTTTCACTTGACAGCCTTAAATATTCTTTAATAGGCTGTTCAAGTCCTTCCACCACCTTCTCCAAAGCTGCGGCTCTCTCAGCGTCATTGAACATAGCAACATTTCTGATTGTGAGAGCAATTGCAGCCTTCAAGCTTTCATAATTAAGGCCCTTCTTCAGGACCATCTTGATTAAAGCTGCAAAGGTTTTGTAGAAAGTTTCAGTATGGATCTCAACTAAGAGATTTATTTCTGCATTAGAGCTCGACGTGGCAGCAAGGTCTACCAAATCCCTCTTCTGAAGACTGGGAGCAGATGTTGTTGTTGCCTTGGCAGCAAGCTGAGATGAGGCTAATTGATTCCCAGAAGCTCCAGAGGCAATGTCTTCAGCATGTGTATGAATTATTCCTCCAGACATTTCTGGAGCTGAAACTACTTGAGTTTCGGTGGCGGTGATTGTTGTAGGAGGAATGGTGATCATTGTAATTGATTCAGGTTAAGATACTATATTCTCAAGAACTTGTGCTGGATCAGTAACAATAACTGAAGATGCTATTACTACGTCTCCGACTTTGGTTGATGGGTTGACAATATCTTCATCACCTTTGTTGGTTGCAGGCTCTTCAACATCTGGGAGGATTTCAGTTGCAGTTGGTTCTTCTGCAACTATTTCTTCATCTGCAGTTGGCTCTTCTGCAGTTAATTCTTCTTCTCTGTTTTCAGCAAGAGAAGGCAATTCTTGCTGGGCCTTTACTTCAGGCTCCTGTTGTACCTCCATGGATGGAGAGTCTTCTTTAGAAGCAGAATCTTCTTTTGAAGAAGAACTCAATTCTTCAGACTCTATGTTTTCTTCATGAATAGTTTCTTGAAGAGGAAGAGGAGCCACAGGCTTTACTGTAGTGATGACACCTACAAAGATTAAACAAAATAAATTAAATTATACAAAATCATAATAGATAATTTTGTATAGATTTTGTAATTTATATTTACCTGGAGTAGGTGCAGGACGTGCCAAGAGCGAGTCATAATCCTGATCCCTGTCATCATCGTCGAAGTCAAGAGCCGGTTCATCCGAGGGGATGGGCTCCGGATTATTAGCAAGTGTCATGGCAGTTTTCTCAATAGCTTGCACCTTCCGTGGAGAAGTCAGATGTGCAGAGGTGCTGAGACATCCAGGAGATAGGAGCCCCATAATTTCTGTTGCTGCGGCTGATTGCGATGCTGAAGACCATTCTCCAGGATGAGCTGAAGAAGATGCAATGTTCTGAGGCTCCTCAACTGGAATCTCTCTGTCCGGAGTAGTAGCCCTCTGCCTGGAAGGCCCTTTAACAGTGACCTTTTTCTTCTTCTCCTTAGGAGCAACCACTGTGTCGGATTTACGCTTCTTAGAGGTAGAGATTTTGATGGGTCCTGCTGGTCCCTCTCCAACTCCCGAAAGGATAGTCTCCAGATATTCATCTGGAACATCAACATCATCAGGTACGTCTGAAGGTACCATGACTTGTTCTTCGATATTTCCTTCCTTGACCCCTCGGAGACTCCCCTTCATGTTGTAGTTAGTTACAAAGGAACGAATGGATGCATAAAAGTGAGCATACAAATGTAGCATTCGTAGCTCAGTGGTACTGGTGGCAGTTGGCACACAGAATTTAGCACCGGTACATCCAGCGCTGAAATACCTCCATGCCCTTGCACCATCGACAAACTTTCCATAATTGTTGAAGGAGGTAGAGAGATTACCAACGTGAAGTTGGTCATACCCGAATTGACGAGCGAACCCACTAGGCAGGTAAGGTTCGAAGGCGCAGTCATCATTAGTTCTATACATCAGATGTGATGGTCTGATGCATATTAGCCAATTAAAGACAGGCCCAGGGAGCCCCGTCCTCTCTTCACCTACATCTTCAAATTGCAAACCGAAGCAGTCAGCTGGAACTGACGGTAGTGTGCAGAAGATGTTCCACCCATGCGAGTAGTTTAATGCTGCTCGGGTATCTGTCACTGAAGTTGCAACCCACGAGGCTTTATAGAACTTCTGGAGGAACACCTCCACTTGATCTTCAGGGCCTGGTGGCAATAAGCTGCAGTTCTGATGCAGCAACCAGCCTATTAGATAAGTATAGGGCATCTCTACCCTACGGAATTCTTTTCGGTGAGGAGCATTGTTGATTAGTTACTCACCAAAGGTATGCAAACCTGTATTTTTTTGACACACCATTGCCGATAGCAGGTTGATTCGGACCTTGAACACCAAATGTACTGCCGGCCACAATACATTTCGATGAATTCTGTCAATTGTGCTAATCCCTGGCATGACCCATCTCCGCAGCCACAAAGACAGAAAGCCTGCTAGCAAGGCTTCCCTTGAGATCCTCGGACTACCATGTCTCAGGTAGCTTAAGGTTTCAGTCCCCACAGGGATGTCTCCAGTCTTGGTGGACAGACGCTAGTCTGGAGACTTATGTGAGATTATCAAACTGTGGATCAGATCTGAAGGGATTATTGAACAAGGGTTGATGGTTGGAGCCTTGTTTTCTTGGAATCTCCCTTTCTTGTTCTTGGGTATCATATTCTCATGGTAGAATAGATAGGTTGTCCATTTATTAGTATATGCCATGTGCGATCGACTGTCATACATACTGGTGCAAATTAAGTAATGGCACATCAGTTCTTGATAGACCTCAACTAATTGAGGATTTTTCTCTCTGATTTCTGCTAGTTCCCGATTGGAGGGAACATACTCTTCATAGGGAGATTCACTCATCGGCAGCTTAGAGATGAATTGCATCTCGTGCAGGGCAAGACCCATCTCACCTAGTGGGGTTGCAAAAGTTCCTGTTGAACTCATATACAACTCCATCAAAGCCAAGAATAGGTTATTGTTCATCGGTATACCCTGGCTCGTAGAGGCTACCACTTCATAAAGGCCGATGGATTCCAAGTCCGTCTTGAAGTTCTTCATGATCCAGGCATTAAGCTGAATCCAGTTCTGGTTATATGGATTCAACCACCCTGGTAGCCTAGGGTTGGCCTGAGGATATAATACTACAGCCCTTATGAACTTGTTAATGAACATTGGAGTCTGCACCGGTTGGATCAGAGCCGAATCTTCACTCGGTGTGAATCCAAGCAATAGACCGGAAAAAGGGACGACACCACCACTAGGAGTGCTGATGTGGTAGCCCATTTCATTGGTTCTATCCCTCTTGAAAATGATTCTGCCCGACCTACCATGACTGCTGGGAGTCAGGTTCCATAGCATTTGTCGGGGATGGGTGGCATGGACGAATGCGGATAAGGGATAATCTCTGGCCATGTCGGGGAGATACATTGCCCTCTCTCCAAATTTAAACACCCAAGCCTCCTTCTTGGGGTGTGTTTGTGACTGGAAATCTATCGCATCCCCGAACAAGAAGGCTGGTTTCGAAAATTATTGGTCATCTAGCGATACCAATAATTCTCCATTTATCATGGACAACAGCATCTTGTCCCCTTGAGCAGCTATTAGCTGTTGTCTCCCTTCAGGGTATTTCGAATTTGATTGTGGGAACTCCACATGGGACAAATTCTCCAAGTAATTTGAGCCCACCATACCAGCTGGAGAGCCAAATATTTCTGCAAGCGGGTGAATTTGCAAATGTACTGCCAAAAGAAAAAGAAAAATCAAGTTAGCAAAAATCTAAATTGAATTTTTATGCAGATGACTTAGTATGACTTTTACGCATAAAAACTCTATACTATAGAACTTGACTATGCAAAACTTTACGCTTATGCGTAAAAGTTAAAGTTGATAAAAAAATTTTAAAGTGTAACATTTCTTTGTTTTACGCAAAGTCTTTCACTTATGAAATTTTACGCTGGCACATATTGATGTGAGCGTATTTTAATTTTTACGCTGGCACGTATTGACGTGAACGTATTTTGTATTTTACGCTGGCACGTATTAACGTGAGCATATTTTGAATTTTACGCTGGCACGTATAGACGTGGGCGTATGTTTTGATTTTTACGCTGACACGTATAACGTGGGCGTATTTTGTTATTTCAATTTCTACGTTGACACGTATAACGTGGGCGTAAAGTTTAAAGTTCAAAGTTTTTCTTCTTCGGCGAACTCACGGCCGAAGTTAGGTAGTGTTCTACCTTTCATGGCCGGAGCCACAGCGAGGTTGGTCTATCAGGGTGCCGCCGATGATGGGATGTTGGTTTCCACGCGATCAACCATCGACGAAGCATCGGCGGGCTTCTTGCCCTTGGTGCCGGCAGTGGTCTTGCTCTTGGGGGCCATGGATTTGAATTGAGATTTCAAAGAAAAAGAGTAAAGAAGATTCGGGATTGCAAAGGAAGAGTAAAGTTCTCTATGTACTCGTATAGCTTTATTTATAGTGAATTTTGAAATCGGTTCAAATTCCTAAAATTTACGCTGACGGTTGGATATCTCAACTTTTACGCGGACCGTTGAGTATCCCGAATTCTACGCGGACTGTTGAAATTCCCTGATTTTACGCTTCTGTTCAAAGTATTTCAAATTTTGAAAATAATTTGAAAACTTTGAAGGGGTTCTTGTAGGAGCGTAAAAAGTATTTCATAGACCAAGTCAAAGAAGTTGAGAGGTTTACGCAAGTCAAACTGAGTCAAACTCAAACTTTACGCAAGTCAAAACAGAGTAAAACTCTACGCAAGCTACTTTACGCGAGAGCTATCCTCAAAACTTTACGCGGGAGACATGCTGTCCACATCGCATTTAATGCACATGATACTGTTCTGACATAATGATTTTCTGACAGTGGATTACACAGAAGCCGAGAAGATTTGATTTACACTAAAACCAACACTTGTCGTTTAATGTGCAGATGGGCTACTATACGCTCAAGAGACTGCTCCTTTTACGCACGAAAGCTATTCGAGCTTTTACGCTCAAGGCTGTTGTGCGCGTAAAGTTTATTTGAGCTAATTTTACGCTCAAAGCTACTTTTTTAGCCACTTTACGCAGGGAGAATATTTTGGGCTATTTTACGCCCAGTCTGCTACTTTACGCAGAAAGTATATTTTAGGTCATTTTTATGCCTGATCTTTTCTGGCTACATGAGAACGTGGTCTGCTTACGTGGCTTTCATGCCACACTTATCGAGGAACGTGTGTACGTGCTCTCCCTATTTTGTTGAAGTAGTGGGACACGTGTCACCATGCGTAGAGATCATAACTCTACATGGGACACGTGTCATTACGCGTAAAGGATAAATTTCAATCATGGGTGACAGTTATTAGCATAGAGACCCAACTTTGTTGCTTTTTACGCACAGAGGGTCTAGTCTATAAATAGACTTATTTTTAACACAGACAAGATAAAGAGATCAAGAGAGATACAGGAGAGGAGATTCTGAGAAAACTTATATTTTCAGAGTGATATTCCCAGAAGCATTTCTTCAACTTTTTTCTCAAGAACAGGGTGAAGCAAAGCAGGAAAGCATTCGACTGTGCCATCAGTGCCGTTGCTCGATACCTTTCTGGTGATTTAGTTCTTCCGATTGTTCGTCTTCTCCAAGCAGTTTTTTTTATCATCATCGTATAATCCAAGGAACAAAGTGATCGCTCTCAGATTAGACTTCTATAGCAATACTTCCCAGAAACAACTTATACTTTTGTATTTTTTCTCGTTTTCTTTCAAAAGCCAATTTTAGGCATTTTGTTAAGTGAAACAACCCTTTCCTCCAAAGCCAACGCCTTTGAAGTTCAGAGCCACAGCTACTTACGTGTGTCCACATGAGGCGCAGGATGGTCATATGCTCATACTATCTCAATTCCTACGGTACGGTCATCCGCCCCGATCAAGAAGTTTAAGTCACTTCTCTACAAAAGACTTGGGAACTCCCATTGCAACCAATGCAAGTTAGCCTGTCGCTCCAAAAGCACAGTAACCTCGCCAATCTGAAGCACAAGCCTACTCGTCACCTACAGCACAGTGACTCTGTTACTCTGAAACACAGCTTCATCGTTGCTCTAAATGTACGGAAGTATTATCGTCATTCGAAGCCAAGTCTACTCGCCGCCTGAAAGCAAAGTTGCTTCGTCGTCTCCAGAAGCACGGTCTACTCGTTGCTCCAGAAGCACAGCAGTACTTAGTCCTCACCAGAGGCACAGGAAGCATGGGTCCACCCCAATTGGTTTGTCTAAACCGCCTCTTGCAGAAAAGATTGGGATTAAATCATAATTGATATCATATCAGATTGATTTAAATCTTAGACGAGGATCAATTAGACTCCAAATCTAGGATAAAATCCCAAGATTCACTCGGCTGCATCCGAGCAAGCAAATCAGCACGCGCCACGAGTCACCTCCTTCGGTTATGTTGATAACCACCAACGATCTCGATTGAGGGGAATCTCGATATCCCCCATGTGTCAGTGCCGCAGAAGCCCGCACCGTGTAATGAGGCAGATTCTTTCATATCTCAGGAACCCTAATGCATATCACATATGTGCTCGATTCTCTATAAATAGAAGTAGTTCTCCTTCAACTAAAAGGGAGAACCTTCATCTAAGAAGGAACAATCCACCAACCAACCAACAGAAGAACAATCACCTCCAAGGGATCTTCTCCTCGAGACAGCCTCTTGATCGGTGACCCCAGAGTTCCATCAAAGGTGCCAGAGAGCCAGAGCAAGGTTGATTCATCGTCAGATCATCAACGGAGTAAAGGAGCCGCTGCAGTGCTCGATCTCTACCGTCACATTCTCCCAGAAACCTTTTCTTCCTGTACTTCGAATATCCTGTTTAGGACTTCCTTCTTTGTACACAGATACCTTATACGTTTAATAAAGCAAAAAAGTTTGTCCGACCTTTGTTATGTCGAACAAAATGGCGAATCTTTTGGGGACTATCTTCTCCTCCAATGAGAAGGCGGTGACGCAATCTGATGACAACTTGTTGGGATCTTTCCAAGACATGCTGGTCGTACACTTCAACCAGCAAGCTTTTGAAGATCTCCACTCTGAGGAAAAGTTGAAGACTTTGAAGCGGTTCGTACAACCGAAGAAGACTCGACGTGTCTGGAGGCCTAAGGCGGCTGCAGCCAGCAGCATGATGGCGGGAACTACGTCTCAGGACCCCCTTAACGTCGAAGCCATGGAGAAGATTTTGGTTGCTACAGCCTTATCCCCTTCCCTGATTCCTATCTTGGGAAAGCATAGCGAGGAAGACGGTGGTTCTATGGTTGATCTGATGAAGGCACGACACCAAAGGATGCGCACACCGATTCAATCCCTCACGATGGAAGAATTGCTGATAAGAAAATCTGTCTTCGACAGAATCGCTTTCCCTTCAGGCGAGCCTTCGGCGGACTCTGAATACTACTCACCCGCTAGGGGTAGTAGGAAGAGATCCCAGGTGGTTCGTGCTTCATGCAATAAGCGCATGGTTCCTATGGCAGACCAGAGGCCCGCGTTGATAGTTACACGCATGGCCGATGGAAGGCTATACAAGACTGGATCTCGTGCTCCGATGCCTCGACTAGTCAAACCTCCTTCCGCCTGAGTACTCCTGTACGAGAGCCAAGCCAGGGGTACGTCCTACGGAGAGGGATCCATCCGAGCAGCATTCCCACAAAAGTGATAGGAGGCCTCCCCGCCAGACCCTCTTTGACAGTACTCGCGTGCAGCTTCCCTGCACGTACAATGGGGGTACCGTGGTAGAAGATTTGACCCTCTCCGAAGCGAAAGAAGAATCTGTGGCGCAGGGCACGCCAAAATCAAGGCACTCTTGTACCCAGATTACCATCAACTGTTGCTGCCAACAGACGGCTGCACCATCATAGAACCGGCATTCCGTCTTCGAGAGATCACTCCACGTCGACCCCACGCTACAGGCTCAATAGGGGGTCTGTGAGCCATAGAGAAGATGAACCCTATATCGCCACATGCCACGCGTAGGGTTCCAAATCTTTCAAGAAGCCCTCCCAAAATCCTTTCGTGCCGGTCGCTAAACCGAAGAGGAGGCCAGAGAGTAGCAAAGCCAAGGTACCCGATGCAGATGTGTTCCAAGGCACTCATTCCAGATCTGCAATAGGTGCCATACCAAATACTGGGGGTAGCCAGCCTCCTACCATACACGACAACCCTGTGTTTCGATCTAAGGAGGAGCAATACGACACGGATGCCTCTATCGGCACAAACAGTCACCATACTGGGGGTAGCAACCGTGCTGAGTCCGAGGAAGATCACAATCTTATGGTGTATCCTCAAGACGGTGAGGCTCAGGCATCTAAGCCAAAGAGAGAAGGATCCACGACACCCTCGACTTGTCCTCACACTTGGTCCGTGTTCATGGCCGATGGCAACGAGGAAGACAACAATGAAGCTCTCAGACGTATCGAAGTCCTCGAGGCAAAGTTAGATACGCTGACGAACACGATGAAGACCCTGTCCTCGGTCATAATCGACTTCAAGGGCAGTATGGTCCCCGCTGCCTTTATACCTATGCTTGATCAACCAACCAATAATGGATCCAGTAGGCTGCCTGCCGCCCACCAGGCAGGACCCTCCTCGTCTACTCCATCGGCTACAGGTTCTGCAATGCCGACCGAGATACAGCAGGCCATCAAGGAGCTGTATGCTCGTCATGATGCCAAGAAGAAGCAAGCAGCACTCTGAAAGATGGGTATCCGGCAGCCATATCCTACCGAGTGGGACAACGTCGTCTACCCTCCAAATACAATCCGCAGACGCTTATACCCTACAAAGGGAAGGGGTCTCGTCTACAATACTTGAGGTACTTTACCTCGATAACTGGGCACCTGCCAAAGGATGACACCCTCCTATCCAATATATTCACAGGAGCCCTGCAGGGGGTAGCCTATGAATGGTTCTATAGTCTTCCGGACGATTGTATCTTGTCATTTGAAGACCTGAAGACTATGTTCGTGGACCGATTCTATGAAGGAGGGATGGACATGACGATGTCGACCCTCATGGAAATTGTCCAGAGGAAGAAGGAGCCTGTCCATGCATACATCGAGCGCTTCCGCAAGGCAGCCCTCAGATTATCGCCCGGCATGCCTGAGCCCGTGCTTATGGAATCATGCCGCAAGAACATGCTACCCACAATCAAATTTTGGCACAGTGCTTCCTGTACGGAGTGGACGCCTTTCATTACAGAGGCAGACATCGCACAGAAGAAAGCCCAGGACACGCAGCTCCTGGGGCTACACTTTTCTTCGCCTGTAGACAAGGGGGGACGCTCGTCCAGCAGCAACCCCAAAGATGGAAAAGGCAAGCAGGCCATGACCGTCAACATATCCAAAGGTTCAGCATCCGTGAACCCCAAGTCCGCGAAAATACAGAGGCCGAGGAGACTTACTCCTTCATTGACGACGATACGCTGGAGCTCTTCGAGATGCTTACGAAGAGTGGCAAACTGTCCATTCCGGCACCCAGGCGTCCTGATGAAGTGGAAAAGGTAGATCATCCCAAGTACTGCCATTACCACCAGTACGTCCACCACTCAATACGAGATTGCTATGTGTTGAAAAGGCAAATCCAGCGCCTCATCAACGCTAACGTCATATCGTTAGATTATGAGGAAAAGACCATCATGGTCAATATGGTTACTCTCCAGTTTGGGAGTTTTCCATCCATAGAGGTGCAAGACGATGTCGTCCCTATTCCAAAGGCGATAAGGGAAGTAGTCAACCTTCCACCAGCACGGGACAGCGCTCAAGGGATCATCCCGTTCTCCACACCTCGAGGCAAAGTAATGTGGATTCATCCTTACTTAGTCCCCGATATGATGGCACCTACGACCCTTTCTACCAAAGAAAAGAAAAGTAAAACATGCCGCATGGTCTCGGCTTCGACTGATGATGCTTTGGTGACCACCCGCTCAGCGCAGCGACAAGTGGAGAGTCGGGCTCTAGAGCAGGAGGAGTCTCCACCGACTACTTTCCCTATCCTAGATATATCAGGAGCAGGTCCATCTCAAGCTCTTGACGCACCAGAGGCAGGTCCATCTCGGGCTCCTACCACGGATAAGAAGAAATAGAAGGAGGTTTGCTTCGACAAACCTCTCAGAAAGGATCTGACAATAGGGCCTATTAAGCCCTACAACTTCGATATTCTAGTACAACTAGAAAACACTCCGGCTAGATTATCACTTTTTGAGGTCCTCTGCCTCTCTAAAAAGACCCAAGATGCGCTCAGTAAAGCCTTACAAAACGTCAAGTCCTTCCTTACTCAGGTTTGGCCACCAAAAGATGAGCCCGCAGCTTTCCCATATTGCCACAGCGTGGTCAAAGTGATTCCCAATATCACTTTCACCCAACAAGACATGATGTTAAAGAATAACTAGCACAATCGCCCCATGTATTGTACAGGGTATGTCGGAGCCATTAAGGTCGATCGTATCCACATCGACTCGGGTTCCTCTCTGAGCATTATCCCAAGAAACCTCCTTCAAACTCTTAGGATTCTGATGCATCGGTTGACAGTCTCAAACACAATAATTAGCAGCTTCAATGTAGGAAAGAGCAAACCTCTGGACAAAATTTGCCTGAAGTGTCAGATTAGTGACCTCCATACTGAAATAACTTACTATGTCATCGATGCAGACATAAACTACAATATGCTGCTAGGACGACCATGGATCCATGAGTACATGATTGTCCCATCCACCCTCCATCAGCACAGGAAGTATGTGGCCAGCAATGGGACTATCAAAACAGAGTTTGCTGATATCGATCCATTCCGAGGACTTGAAGCCTACTGTACGGATGCTGATCTGTACAAGTCAGTCCCCTGGGATGATGATAGCAATGAAGCTGATGACGAGGCAGAGACAGCCTCAGAAAGTACAGCAGTGACCGAAGAACCTTTAAAGGTTCGACTAAAAGAAAAGCCTCCCAAAGTATCAATGCCTCTCGTTGTTAAGCTTCGGGACAGAGCTCCACCTTTGCCTCCAGTGACGATAGAAGATGGTCGGGAGCCGATAAGAATAAGGCTACCCCGGAGGTCTCCAAGGCCAACCACGAAGGCGCAGGAGCATGCGACCACAGCCCCTTTAGCGGTCATACTGAAACGGAAGCATCCTCCCCCTCCTCCCGCAATAGCTCTAGTCCTCATTGATGAAGAGCTAAAAGACTATGTTTGTGCCAATACGGAGGCACACTCTCTCGATGATGCAATCCCTCGGGATAAGGTATCCCACTTTATTAACAGAAAGTTGTCTTCTAACTACTCTAGCGCATGCTGGAACACCAAATATTTCCTAGACAACTTTCTACGTAAGCTACCGACACAGGTGACGACCGTCAACCATGTGAGCGGAGTTGTCCCTACCCGGGGTGCCTACTTCGTAGTTCCAGCCAAAAAAAAAGAAGAAGAACCCATCATATTCGGTCGATTGGAGCATCCGCAATAAATAACTCTCGAAAACCCAGACCTCGAAAGTGGTAAGATGCAGTTCTACCGCTACACTGCGCAGGCCAAAAACCTCATCCAGAAGATGGGTTGCGAATGGAACGGCAACAAGGGACTTAATTATGGCAAGGGCCGACGTCTTCCCTTAAGGATTCATATTCCAACGGGAAAAGCTTAAAACTATTACCAATGTACCCGTCGAGGGTTAGGGTACGTTACACCCACTTCCACCTTAGAAGACTTAGAGGAAGAAGTCATGAGGCACTCACACTCTTCTGGCTCCTCTACTTGGGACTCTGACACCAACACCGGTCAAGTCTTTTAGAAGATATTGTCGGCTAACATGGCCTCTGCAAGCTTAATCGTCGATGATAATCAGCATAGGCGATTACAAGAGTTAGAAGCACTGGATGAAAAGTGCTTGCTTGTGTAGCAAAGGATCAAGCTTTACCAAGCCCGCATCTCTGGGGCCTTCAACAAAAGGGTCCGTGAAAGATTATACCAAGTGGGCGATCTCGTCTTGGCAGTACGAAGACCGATGGTAATAACTCACAAGATGGCTGGGAAGTTCGAGCCCAAGTGGGAAGGATCGTTCGTCATAGAAACGGTATACTCTAACGGTGCTTATCGGCTAGCTAAGCCTAATGGTGACTTGCTAATAATGCCCATCAATGGCAAATTTCTAAAGAAATATTACGTCTTAAGGCGGAACCAGCATAGGTGCTCACATCCCCTGAAAAGGGTGCCTATGAGTTTTGGTAAGGGGATATCCCTCTCTTCTATATATTCTCTCAAGTTGATAAAGCTCTTCATGTCCACATTACCTCTGGATTTCTCCTCTACACCTGGAAGATGCGGCTACCATGTCCATATTTTCTCTGACTAGTCGTTCTTCTCGCATCAGTTCTATGGTTATTCCGACGGTCTAGAAAATAGTTCACGTCCATATTACCTCTGGATTGTTGTTCTATATCCCGGCAAAGATTAAGCCTACCACGTCCATATTACCTCTAGTCAGGCAAATCCCTGGTGAAGATTTCCTCTTTATTTTGAAGACAAAAGCAAAGGGGACAGGAAAGCTTCTATATATAAAAACATATGGGTACAAAGACCGATTACAAACTCTTCGTAGTTACGTACACAGAAGCAAAAAAGGCTAAAATTGCAATACAAGCTCTCAATAGCGCAGGCGAGGCGGTGATAGAGTCAATCACTTTCTGGTTAAAAGGAAGCCACCACCCGAAGCAGCTACTGGCCCGAGCTGGGATGAAGACCAGCACAGGACTCCCCTATCTCCCCAGTCGGCCATGGGAACAACTACAGTTGCCGGCCTTGCTATTTCTCGAACGGGCAAACAAGTCAAATCTAGGAAGTAGAGGTCCAAGACGCCATTGATGCCCATGACATCCAGAGCGTGGGGACATCTCGAGACCCAGTAGTAGTTCTACTACGGCTTCTTCGGATGAAAAGGTTTGCCACCAACGGCCACCTCAAGCAAACTCCAGGGTCTTCAGCAGCCAAGTGTCGGGCAAGCAAGGCCATTATGGAAGTAGCTGAGTCTGATCTTGGAAGGGGTAGTCCTTTATTTAGACTATTCGTGTGGTCCAACCACGAGCCAAATGTTGGACGAAGGAAGCTTACAAGCTAAGCCAAAGCTCCACTCCATGTCTGACGACAGTACTGCGAGTGATCGAATGAATGTGACTCTGGACCTCCTCTACCAAAGAGATTCGCAATCCCTGCAAAGACGCAAGAGGCTCCAATATCAAGAAGTCTTCAGGAGCTCTTACTCTGAAATGATGACTCAGGATAATTAATGTTAAAGAGTTAAGCGTGACACCAGCCATCACCCAGCTCATACAATCCTGCCACGTGTTCATACTTCTGTTCAAAGTATCCCGAGGTTGACTCAAGTTCAGGACACTTTGAAGGGGGTCTTGTAGAAACATGAAAAATCACAGTTGATGACATCCCTTCGCCACAGAGCAGATGATACAAAGGCTCAGCCCAAGTGCTAAAGAGACAAAATAGATGATATGGAAAGAAGTCCCTTATGTGTCACATCTACCAAAGTCTAGTACAGACACAACGAGACTACACAAAAAGGACTAATTATGTTCGTCTATAAAAGATCTGGTACAGGTTCGACAGAGCCTAGAAGGGTCTACAAGGGATTTGGTCTTCGTCAAAGCACAGCCCTTCTTCTTCACGCCAGAAGATTGACCTCCATCGAGGCATATTCTGACATTTTTATGGGCGCAATCCTCCCAGAGGCATATCAGCCACTCAGCCAAAGCAAGCAGCTTCCTGAAGCAGTCACTGGCCCGAGCCTTCAAAGAGCGCAGCAGGTCGTCAGGACCTCGAAGATCCCTCAGACGTCGCCCAGAGTTGAACTCCTAGGAAGGACATTTACATACTACTTAAAGGCAGTGATGGCTCCTTCTACACATAGTTCTTCTATAAGAATATGGCACCTATAAACAAGAAAAGCCTCAACCAGCAGCTAACTTATACAAGGTCGATCGCCGCTCGAAGTTAAGTTTGGATCTCGCATGCTAGTGAAGGATGCCAAGACGAAGACAGCGACTCTTCAGAGGAGAACTTCCCCTTTATAGGACCGAGAATGGCCACAGTGCACGTCACATGGTTGTTGGTCAAAATTCCTGCATTAATGGGATGAACCTAAGACTTAGCACGACAAGTGTCAGTCTTTGACCCTTGGAATTCCCTATACTATGGTGGCAATTAAGAGGGAAGTCCTTAAAGAGCGGGTATTTATCGCTCTTTACTTCAGAAGCCAAAGCCTTCATGCCAGAGGCACAGCTACTCGCCTGCGCCAACCTCAGAAGCAAGATGGTGGTAGACCCCACGCTTTCCTTTGCTTCAAAAACCAATGTCTTCACTCCAGAGGTGCAGCTACCTGCCTGTGCCAACCCTAGACATACAAGGGTATTATACCCTTTCCTCTAAAGCCAATGCCTTCGAAGTTCAGAGGCACAACTACTAACATGCGTCCACATGAGGCGCAGGATGGTGATATGCTCACACCATCTTATTCCCACTGCGAAGTCATCTGCCCCGATCCAGAAGTTTAAGTCACTTCTCTACAAGATACTTGGGAACTCCCACTACAACCAATGCAAGTCAGCTTGTCACTCGAGAAGCACAGTAACATCGCCAACCTGAAGCACAAGCCTACTCGTCGTCTACAGCACAGTGACTCTGTTACTCTGAAGCACAGCTTTATTATTGTTCAAAATGCTCAGAAGTCTCGTCGTCATTCGAAGCCAATTCCATTCATCGCCTGAAAGCACAGAGGCTCCATCGTCTCCAGAAGCACGGTCTACTCGTCGATCCAGAAGAACAGTTCTTAGTCATCACCAGAGGTACAGGAAGCATGGGTCCACCCAATTACTTTTTTTAAACCGCCATTTGTAGAAAAGATTGGGATTAAATCAAGATTGATATCATATCAGATTAGTTTCTTAGACGAGGATCAATTAGACTCCAAATCTAGGATGAAATCCTAAGATTTACTCGGCTGTATCCGAGCAAGCAAATCGACATGTGCCACGTGTCACCTCCTTCGATTATGTTGATAACCACCAGAGATCTCGATTGAGGAAAATCTTGATGTCCTCCATGTGTCAGCGCTGCAGAAGCCCGCACCATACAATGACGGTAGATTCTTTTATATCTCAGGAACCCTAATGCACATCGCATATGTGCTCAGTTCTCTATAAATAGAAGGAGTTCTCCTTTAACTAAAAGGGAGAACCTTCATCTAAGATGGAACAATCCACCAACCAACCAACAGAAGAACAACCACCTCCAAGGGATCTTCTCCTCCAGACAGCCTCTTGATCAGTGACCCCAGAGTTCCATCAAAGGTGCTAGAGAGCTAGAGCAAGGTTGATTCGTTGTCAGATCGTCAACGGAGTAAAGGAGCCGCTGCAGTGCTCGATCTCTACCGTCACACTCTCCCAGAAACCTCTTTTCCCTGTACATAGAATATCATGTTTAGGACTTCCTTCTTTGTACACAGAGACCTTATACGTTCAATAAAGCAAAAAGTTTGTCCAACCTTTTGTTATGTTGAACATACTCCTCAAGCGAAGAACATCAGTCAAAGGATGCGCTATGAATTCAATTATCAACAAGGCTTTAATTTTGGTAAAGGCCGACATTTGCTACTGTGCATCCCTACTCAAAAAGGGAAACCACAAGACTATTATCATCGTACTCGCTCTAGATTAGGATATGTTACTCCTCCAACAACTTCTGAGACCTCAAATAAAATGGAGAGTGAAACGCATTTTCATTATTCTAATTCTTCAGCATGGGATTCTGATCACGGTGTGGAAGCGATATTTAAGGATGTTTTCTCAGCCTATATGGTATTTAGTGATCAAGCAGATAATGATGATCTTTTCATTGAGCCTTTTGAAGTCGACCCATGGGCCCAGCAACTTGAGACTCGGTAGGAAATGCGGTTTGAAACAGGAGCCTCCTACTGAAGATGACATCGTTCAAGTTAACTTGGGTGACTTTGAATCACCTAAACCAATATTTATCAGTAAGAGTCTATCTGAAGAGGATAAGCACTCTCTTCTCCAACTTATTATAAAATATATTAGTGTATTTGCTTGAAGTTATGAAGATATGCCTGGGCTCGATACACAAATTCTAATGCATCCCCTTAACATACTTTCTAGTGCTAAGCCTGTAAAACAACAACAACGATGTTTTCATCCAGTTATTATGGAATCTATTGTAACTGAAGTAAAAAAGGCTCATAGACAGTGTCTTTGTTCAGAAAGAACAATATCCTGATTGGGTTGTTAATATTGTCCCAGTCATAAAGAAGAATGGAAAGCTTTTTGTGTGCATTGATTATCGGGATCTTAATAAAGCTTGTCCAAAGGATGAATTTTCTCTATTACGGATGTTATGATTGACAATACTTGTGGTTTAAGTGTATGTCCTTTATGGACGAGTTCCAACAGGTTACAATCAAATCAAAATGTTTTCAGATAGTGAGAAGCACACATCATTCCGAACACCATTGGGGGTATACTGCTACATGGTGATGCCCTTTGGTTTAAAGAATACGGGAGCTACATACCAGTGCGCTATGTGCACAATTATTTGTAAACATTTGCAAAAAATGGTGGAATGCTACGTAGACAACATTGTAATTAAAAGTCATTCAAAGGATGATCACCTCCAAGACTTGAGAATGGTATTCAAATTAATGTGTGCACATCAGCTTAAAATGAACCCTACGAAGTTATTTTTGGAAGTTTCTAGCAGCAAATTTCTGGAATTTGTCATATCTTCGAATGGGATACATATTAATCCCAATAAAGTTAAGGCATGCATCTCCCAAAGAATATCAAAGGACTACGTGGTCTACAAGGTAGGTTGGCCTACATTCATAGGTTTACTTCAAATCTTTTTAGACGATGTCGACCATTCACTCAGGTGATAAAGAAAATAGTCTCTTTCATCTGGGATAAGAAATATCAACAAGTGTTCGATGATTTTAAAAAGTATCTCACCAATTCTCTCATATTTGTGGCTCCAGTGGTGGGTAAACTATTTTTGTTATATGTTCGTGCAATGGAACATTCTCTTAGGGCATTGTTAGCTCAAAAGAATAATGAAGGGCATAAATAAGCTATTTATTATTTGAGCCGTATGATGGTTGGCATAGAACACAGATATAATCATGTTGAGAAGGAGTATCTTGCTCTAGTTTTTTGCAATCCAGAAGACACATCATTATGTAACTGGACAAACTATTCATGTTATGTCCAGGGTTAACCCTTTTAGGGTTCTTATAACGAAACCAAGTGCACTTAATTCTCGCCTTGCTACTTGGGCAATGTTGCTATCTCCTTATGACATGGTGTATGTATCGCATTAAGCAGTTAAAGGTCAAGCTTTAGCCGATTTTATAGCCGCTCATCTGATAGCAGAAACTTCTAAACTCTATGATAAAATTTTGGATGAAGTGTTGGAGTCCAACACCACATCGGAGGAGTATGTTTGGAGAATGTTCTTCGATGGGGCATCAAGAATGGGCCGCAAAGGCGACATCATAGCAGGAATAGGGTAGTGTTGATATCCCCTTGTTTGCCGTCGTGTTTTGGTGAAAGATGTATTTGGGATTATATGTATCTTTCAGAAGGATAAAAAAGAAGAGACAAGTTAAGACCAGACTCCTTTCCTTTCCTTTATATATTACGATTTTGAACAGTACAAGAAAGCCCTATCAGTAAAGATTTTCTAGTATAAAAATAGATTATAGGGAAGTATACCAATGGAGATCGAGTACTATAATGACCTCTTTACTCCGTTGACGATCTGATACTTAGTAGCTTCTCGAAATGCTCTATATGACTATCTCTCTCTCTCTCTCTTTCTCTCTCTTGTGTATTTGGTACCCTCAGTGATGAGGTTGATTTTGTGGCTCTGATCTCTTGATGATTTGATCTTCTGATTATCTTCTCCTCTCTATTTTTTAGCTGGCAAGCTATCAAGGAGGTAATGAGAGCGAAGGGTCTCCTGCATAGAAGATGCCATCCGAGTTGTCACAGATGTTTAGGCAAGCTGTTTAACCACTTGGCCTGGTTGAATTGTTGATTGGGTGTCCGTTACTGCAGGAGTTCCGGGTAAGGACTTTAAGGATCCTCGGGTATGATTATTGGCGATTATGACTGTCTATCCGGATTGTTTGATCATAGGTAATCCAGCATGTATGAGCATTTAGGATAACCTATCGTTTGAATGGTGCAGTTATGTAACGCGTGTGCCATAAATGGGAGACATAAATTAGGTGGCACGATCTTTGGTCGATACGTGGCACAGGCCATATTTGAAGAAAATCTTCGATTTGAATGGAGCAGTTATTGTGCACACACCATAAATGTAGTGTTAATCCTTTCAATCATTACCAAAGGATTTGAGGTGATCTGATTCAGAGTGCAAACCAGTGGTTGATGATCAAGTTCGGGGCACGAACCAGTTATTGATGATTCGATTCGGGGCACGAACCAGCTGTCTAGGTGTAGAGGGTAGCTCAGCCAAGGACTCGAGCCATCTGCCTTAATATATAGATTAGTTGGGCCATTTGAGCCGCATGATCCAATGGCCGCATGGGGCTTCTTGGAAAAGAGGCTTAGTGTCTAGGTCGCATGTGATATGGTCGCATGGAGTGGTTCAGTTGTTTTTGGTTCTACAAAGGTGATGTAACTCGGGGTACTGTATTATTGGGATTTGGCATCCCACTAGAGGTCTTATGGGCCTTCGTGAACATTGCCTTAGGTGGTTTGGTCTTGATTGAGCATAGGTAATTTCTATGCTTCTACAAGTCCCCTTCAAAGGTTTCAAACTTGGCAATAAGTTAGGAAAACTTTGAACAGAAGGATAGGCTTTTCAGGATCCTTGGGCCGCCGAGGCTTTAGTGGAGTCTTTGGACTCCCGATGATGTTGTTTCGTCTAGATGCACCTTTATTTTTGAAATACTGCCAGGTTGGTAAGTTTCTAATTGACACTTATTCCGGGCCTTGATGAAATCTTGCCTCGAGTTCTGTTCTTCTGTCTTTTAGAGGATATCGAATTATGCTTAGAGGGAATCGAGGCATCATTCTCCTGATCATTATTGTGCCATGCCATAAATGTGTGAATCTGAAGGGTTGGTGGCCCTTCTTCCCTTAGTCGCTTTATCCCATCCATGGCTCTAGAAAGGACTTATGGTCGTATGCGCTTCAGGAGGTCAAGGCCGGTAGAGTCCATTGGTTCTACTGTTTCTGCCATCAAGCCTGTGGTGATGCTCTCTCCATCGCCTTCTTCTGAGTTTAAGCGGAAGAGGTTAGCGGAGAAGAAGTTGGCGATGGCTGATCGCGTACTCACCCTTCTTAGCATCAGTATGGATGACATTACCGACCCTCTGAGGGTGACGCTGGACCTAGACTCTCTTGGTTTTGACCCCAAACAGAGGGCAACGAGGGGGGTGGTGGAAGCTTTCCTTCGGTTATTTTGATGTTCTAGTGTCCATTTTCCTTCAGGACCTAGCGGATGTCTTCAACGACTTCTACTGCTCCTCTTCTTAGGGGTCTCTTTTTTTAGGCCTCTATGACCTCATTTTACCCTCCCCTATTCTCATCAATGAAAATTTTCTTCTATCACACTTTATAGTAGATTATTTAGGTTTGATTGCTGCGTCATACACGAATTATCACTGTTTGCCCTATATTTTTTGTGCTTAAGAATTTCTGTCGGGAAGGGACGCATTTTGAGTGGAGAATATTCTCTAGGAGGATGGAATAGGGTTTAGTGGACCTTCTTATCCATGACGTACCTAAAATAGGTATGGATAACAAGGGGGAGTGGGACATGTCATCAGGGACCACATGGGTGTAATAATGTAAAAAGGAGTTTCTTACTCAGAGGTAATGTGGACATGGCAAGGCTCAATGATTATGCCACTGTTCGAAGAACGAGTAGTATGGATAACTTGCTCAGAGGTGATGTGGACGTGGCAAGTTTCCATGATCATAACGCTGTGGTGTGCAGCAGAATATCTAGCTCAGAAATAATATGGACATGGCAAGTATCCGTGATCAGGGTGCTATTTTGGGGTAAACAACAAGAGTTTTTTGCTCAGAGGTGATGTGGATGTGGAAAATATACATCTCGTGGTTCAGAAAGACGGCTCAGAGGTGATATGGATGTGGTCATTTTTCGGAAGGAGAAGTCAAAGGTGAAGTGGACGTGACTTTTTTTATTATACTACCCTCGGGGAAGGGGTCGTAAAGGATACCTTTGACCCGACTGGGGATCAATAGGTGGGATACTCTTAGGATAGCTAGGCCACAGAAGGATGTTTGACAGATATCTTTGAGTATAAGATCAAAATAATTTGCCTTATGAAGTATATGTATCACATTTTCTCATACCTCTGGGAGATGGTAGCCAGTACTGTATGTCTAGTTTATTTGTTTAGACTTGTTTGTGGACATCATTATCAGATCTCTATTAGGATTTGCGAGTCTGTAAGCGTCATTAGAATACAACTCTACTACATAGGGTCCCTCCAATTTGGGTTAGAATTTTCCTGCCATTTTGTGCGTCAGAATCATTGGTCTTCTGACAGCCAGGACCAGATCACCAACTTGGAATGATCTTTATCTGACTTTTTTGTTGAAAGCCCCGACAATTCGTGCTTGATATAGCTCGATCCGTTACTGAGCCTAGAGGCATTTTTCGTCTAGAGATTCCAATTCTTGGAGCCGCAGGCGATGATTATCTTTCTCAGTGAGTTGGCTTTAGAGGGCTACATGGAGTGAGGGGAATTGGAACTCCAATGGGAGCACTACCTCACTCACGCATACGAGTGAGAAAGGCATATTACCTGTTGGAGTCCGGACTGTTGTACGGTATGCCCAGATACATTCGCCCAGCTTTTTATCCTAGTCACGCTTGTTGGACGAGGTGAACTTCTTCAGCAGTTTGATAATGGTTTTGTTGAAAGCTTCCGCTAACCCATTCATTACTGGGTTATAAGGGGTTGAAGCCACATTCTGAATCTGATATTTTTTACAGAATTGGTAGAAGTTATGGCTCACAATTTAGGGGCTATTGTCATGGATGATGCGCCTAGGAATCCCAAAGCGATAAATAACGTGATGCTCAATAAAAGCAATCACATTAGATGCCTTCACTTCTGTTAGTGTCACAGCCTCTGCCCATTTGGAGAAATAGTCGGTTATGGCGAGGATAAATCGATGCTCTCATAATGACAGTGGGGTGATTGGCCCGATAATGTCCATGTTCCAGGCTTTGAATGGCCAAGATGCTAGCGTTGGGTGAAGGAATTCCAAAGGCCTATAGATGAAATCTGCGTAGATTTGGCATTTCTTGCAATTTTTGGCATAGTATATGGCGTATGCAACCATTGTGGGCTAATAGTAGCCCATACGGCAGAGAAAATCTTGCAATTTTGGACCCGGCTAATGCGCTTCGCACATTCCATCATGTGCCTCCCGGAGCACTTGTTTAGCATCTTGCGCTGATAGGCATCGAAGCAGGAGCCCGTCATACGTCCGTCGGTATAGATTTTTAGTGGCTAGTAGAATCGGAGGGATCGTCTTATGACGGATGCTGCTTCCTTTGGATCTTCTGGCAGGATCCCGTAGATTGCATAGTTAATGAGGGTGAACCTCCAATCTTTGGCATTAATGTTCATCGTAGAATAGGTATGGCATATTTGCAGACAACTTTTGATGTATACTAACTATCGGTAGGTCACCGTGACCGAGTATTGCCCTTCGGTAGGAGTTTCAAGTGACACTGCTAGGCTAGCGAGGGCGTCGGCTTCGCTATTCTGGAGCCTGGATACATGTTCTATAAAGAACGCAGTGAAGATAAAGATCATGTTGAGTGCCTTTTAATGGTAAGGGACCAAGTCTTCATGGAGGACTTTGTAATCTCCTCGAATCTAGTTTACTATCAGTTTGGAATCTCCGTAGGCTTCCAGGTAGTCAGTTCCTTCCTATCTGGCCAGCTGAAGTCCCATAACGAGGGCGTTGTATTCTGCCACATTATTACAACATGGCTTTTTCAGACAAATATGAGTGATGGATAACCATATTGTCCGGTGAGATAAGTATTATTGTGACTCCTACCACCATGTTACCCTTAGGCCTGCCCGTGAGGCTCCATCGAAGAATAACTGCCAGACTGACTCGCTTGTAATTGAATGCGATGCAAGCACTTCATCCGAGATGTCATTGTACGACTTTGATGTTTCTGGGACTAGGTGTACTGCCAAAAAGTTAGCTAGGGACTGGTTGTTTATCGCTTTCTGTGGAACAAAGACCATATCGTATGGGGACAGGAGCATTGCCCCTGTGGATAGATGAGAATTCAATGCTCCGGGTTTCATTCATACGGAGGGGGTTGATCCAGGAGACCATGTTAATTGTTTGTCATGTCACATGGTGACGCATCTTCTGGATCGTGAATACCAAGACAAGGCATTCCTTTTCGACTGGGTTATATCGATGCTCTACCCTAACCATTATAGCTGAGGTAGTAAATAGTCTGTCAGTGGCCCATATCTCCTTTCTGAGCTCATAGGGCACCCAGGGAATGATCCATCGTGCGAACATAAAGCAAGAATGATTTACCGACCATTATGGCGACCAGGACTGGGGGCGCGTGAGGTGCTCCTTAATGTCGTCAAAGGCCTTCTAACGATCTTTGGTCTAGATGAATGACAAACCCTTTTTCATCATATTAGTGAATCGATGGCATCGTTCGGAGAGGTTCGACATAAACCTCCTAATATATGCAAGCCTTCCTTGGAGCTCTCGAAGTTCTCGAAGGTTCTTTGGAGGGTTCATGTCGAGGATGGCTCATGTCTTCTAAAGATCTATGTGGATCCCTTCTGACATGCTAATGAAGCCCAGTAATTTTCCACTAGATACTCCTAATAATTATTTGGTCGATTTTATCTTCAGTTGGTGCACACGTATTAGCAAAAATACCCTTTTGTGGTCCTGGATATGATCGGCTTCATCCCAACTTTTGATGGCGATGTCATCTACGTAGCACTCGATCGTCTTCTCAAGATATTCGCTGAAGATAGTACTCATGGTACGTTGATAGGTTGTGTCCGCATTCTTTAGGCTGAAAGACATCACTGTATAGCAGTAGACTCCCATCAGATTTTGAAAGGTCGTATGCCTCTCGTCATCTAGGAACATCTTGATTTGGTTGTAACCTGAGAAGCCATCTGTGAACAAAATCCTCTCGAAGTCGCAGGTGTCGTCGATCATTACAACGGTAATAGGGAGCAGGAATTTGTCCTTCGGGCAGGCATTATTGAGATCCTGATAGCCAATACATATTTTAATCTTGCCTTTTTTCATAACAAGCACGATTTTTGCCGCCCAATTTGGATGTTGCTCCTCGCGAATGAAGCCGCTAGTGATCAGCTTGTTATCCTCGGTCTAGATTGCATCCATCACGTCTGACAGAATTGACGCTATTACTGCTTTATTGGCTTGGCATCAGGCTTGATGTTCAGTTTATGGAGCGCTACATGAGGATCCAATCATGGCATATCTTCATAACTCCAAGTGAAGACATCGATGTAGTCTCTCACCAATTGGGTGAGTGATTCTCGATCGTCTTTCGTTAAACTTTTACGGATGAAGATGGGCTTGGGAGCTGTCTTATCGCCCAGGTTGACCTGTACCACTTCGTCTTTTGTGAGAGGCTCCTTCTGCTCGAAGCGTTGTTCCCACAGTTACTCGAGCCGTTGAGCCCAAGATTCATTTTTGATGATGTCGAGAGGCTGCTCGTCGTCTTCGTTTTACTCAATTGACACCATGTTGGCAGAAAGTATGTTCCAGAATACCTCTCATATGCTAGTATTCGAGTCTTTGCTGGCCGATTCTGACAAGCAGAAGTAGGTTTCAGGTTCCTCTTCCAGATTCTCGAGGATCTCTTCCCGTTCTCTATAGCCTAATCCACAGCAGGTGTGATGGTAGTAATCTGCTGTTTCCTCTTCGGAGATTTTAGATGGATTGATAAGCGTCGGCCTCTTCCATAGATTAGACCCATGTCACTATCTAATGCGTAGCCCATCTTCTGTATGATATTCTTCGCTTGGGCCATATAGCAATGTCATTACATTATTCCAATGTCGGCCTCTTGTATTTTCGGTGAGAGATCTTGACGTCTCTCAACCCTTCCGAAAATGATAGATTTTTGTCCTTCTTTTTTGGAAGGTACGATGAAGGAAGTGTCTTTGGAGTGAGAGAGGGATTCTACGGAATGGGTGGAGGCCTCAGGTGTGTGAAACCATTAGTCTAGATCCTGTCCTAGGAGGTATGTTGGCTTCTTATGCGGGTAATTCAAACAAATTCTTTTATTCAAGCAGAGTGAAATGTCCATTGCTGGGATTACATCTTCTAAAAGTTGCGTATCCTTTCGAGCCATCATACTCTCTTTGGATCCACCCTTGACGACGCTTTTTTTTGCCGGGTCTTTGGAGTTTCACCACCACCGGCTCCTTTGGTCTTGTCGACGATGGGCTTGAATCTCGTCTTGGAGACGTCTGACGTTGATTGGTCGTTGGGAACTGCGTAGCTTTAACGAGGTTCTTGACGATCACGGGGATAGGAATCTTCGGAGCTTGCCCCTTGACTCAGATCTTAGAGGTTCTTGAGTGGTCTGCCCTCCTCTAGTCTCGTTGCTTGGGGTGTAGCCTTCTATTTGTGTTTCTAGGGGTCCGGAGGTCTCCCTAGTCCTTTCGTTGTCGACGACATTCTGGGATTCTTTCCGTGACGCTTCTTGATATAGGACAACGTCTGCGTAATATGCTTCAACCCTTTTGAAAGGATCTATGTCAGCGAATTCTGTTCTGCCTACGCCGTCATTATCGACATACTTCAAGCATTGGTCATGTATCCATGGCCTCCCGAGCAAGATATTATAATATACATTTGCATCGATGACATAGTAGGTAGCTTCTATCTTTAGATTGCCTATCTGGCATTTGAGGCAAAATTTTTCGAGAGGGTAGCTCCTCCCAGCGTTGAAGCCGCTAATGGTTGTACTAGTTGCTAACAACCGATGCATGGAGATCCTGAGACTTTAGAGGAGGCTCAGCGGTATGATGTTGATGAAGGACCCCGGTTCGATGAGCATCTGGTCCACTTTGATGGCAATGTACCCCGTATAGTATAAGGGACGGATGTGCTTGTTGTTCTTCAACAGCATATCTTACTGCGGGAACGTGATTTTTTGTATACTATCTATTACATTATGGCAATGGTGGCATGCCATCGGGTCGACCTCTGGCTTCTTAACCTGTGCCAGGTAGGAATCGGCATTTTAAAGTTCTTCGTTCAACATATCACGTGTGTCTTTGAAGAGGCGAAGGAGCTCAAAGATTGACAGCCTAGCTGGAGTATTGGCCAGTTGAGCCAGAATGTCAAAGTTGTAAGGCCTGTCTAGCCCTTGTCACAACCCGTAGCCACTTTTGGGATACGAGTACGTGTCCAAGCCCAGCCTACATCGCAGTATCGATGGTAGTACACTGTCTATGACAAGCATTGTCCATAACAAGTACACAGTTCACATATATCATCCACAACTAAGTCATGACAAGGAGATTAAACTTAAAGTCTCAATAAATAATGTAGAAAAAATCCACTACAACTCATGATAGTCTCGAGAACAAATCTACTAGAAATAAATATAAAAGCAACTAGAACTAAAGTCCTCTAAGCCCACAAGCTAAAAATAATACGAAAGAGCATAAGGAATAGATATGCTACTCCGCATCAGTAGAAGCAACCAGCACATTGGTAACGTAAGTGTCACCAAGATACACACCAAAAATGGGCAAACCACGTCGTCTAAAGCTGAAAATAGTTATCCAGTCAGGATTGGAGTAAGTAACCATCACTAAACTACACAGTATAATATACAAGCACGTAGAATAACAGTAAAGACAAGATGAATATAACATGATACAAAAAGAGTACTACTATATCTTAGAAATAGTTTTAGAGTACAACTATGACATGGAACAGTTGAATGTACAACTAAGACACGAAAGCAATATGAGAGCACGACTAATATAAGACCAAGCACTAGACAATATGTCAATACGAATCAAGTCATGTGTATTGTGTGGTTTAGAATACAAGTGTTTCGCATGTGGATGGATTAGTGTACGAACAAAATCGTAAAGCAGAATACTCTAGAGGGGGTGAATAGAGTAGGCGACGAAATATTGCTAATTAAAAACTCGTTAGCAGTTAGATCACAGATATTATAATAATCACAAAATAAATAACAGTAATGAAAAGAGTAATCAGAAGGCAAACACAAACACAGAAATTTATATTGGTTTCCCTCTTGTGAGGACTAGTCCAGTCGGAAGAACTCTAGCTTCTAGTTGAATCCACTATTGGAAAATCCTGCAAGTTTTCATACGAAGTCCTTGCAACTTCAACAGATGCGAGCTTTGATACGAAGAACTCGACCAACTTCAATTGTGAAGAGTCAATCTTCAATCAAGCCTCTGATTATAATCGCTCTGAAACTTCTAGACCGTACCGCACTGGCAAATCGAATAGAGGATTATAACTGGCTTGGGATTTGAAAATGGAAGCCTTTTAGAACTCTTTGGAAGAAACGTAGGCTTTAGAAGAGAAGAGATGAAAGTGAATTGGTGTTTTGAAATGATCGAAATCCTTCACTATTTATAGTTTTCCAAAGGCAGAACTCTGACAGAATTCGGGCAGAATTCGGACAGAACTCTTTGTAACCAACCGCAACTGAAGGGAGACCAAGTTTAAAATCAAATGTTCACATAACGTTCAACTTGGCTGAACTCTGGCCGAACTCTGGCCGAGTTCTGTCAGGGTTTGGTCAGTTGATTATGTGAAAAATTGTTTTGGCTTTTTGAAAAATCCTTCAGAAGCTTTTTGTAAAATAGATGTTTTTCAAAAACATAGGTCATTTTAAAAAGATAGCTCAGTTTTGAAAAACGATTTCGGATAGCCTATTTGCCAGTACGACTTGGTGTACAATGTATTCCTAGACTCAATAAAAATGAAATTACATTGCTTTAAAGGAAATACATTCTTGAGTGGCAAACAGCTTCGGTCTTGAACTGCGTAGATATCCATCTTTGATTAGTGTCCAAAACATCGTTAGTAAACATCTAAATTGATTTGTATATTGAGACAGAGTTTGATCAATTATTAAAATCAGGTTTGAGCATGACCAATGGGCCAACAATCTCCTCCATTTTGATAATTAACAAACCTTGACCGATATAACATCTTAGTTTTGATCAATTCAAAAGTGTACCGAAAGTATTGAGATATAAAATGAAAAAGTGTTCATAACCTGTATCCATTAAGATGTAAGATCTTATTTCTCCTCCGTTGTCACTTAGCAAAATAATTGCAAAAGAGATAGCTTCCCCACAATAAATGCATAAGTAATAATCAGTGAAGAAACACACACAAAAAATGAACAAAGACATTAATTCTAACATTATTTCTACACAGGCATGGTATAAACATTATAGACAGAATAAAATAAACATATATGGTATAAACAACACAGGCATGGTATTTATCACAGGCAGTTTATATGGAAGCATAAAGAAAGATAATGCTATAATGAAGCTGAAACAAATAAAATGCTAAACTGAATAATAAACTAAACTGAGTCATATGCCAAACTGAGGCATAAAAACATGTCTATCAAAAATGTCACAAATCATATCCAAAATAAAAAGTACTGATAATATCTTGGAATGTCGAAGCATTTCCAAGTAAACATAAGACAAAATCATCAGTCTCAAAAAGTAGCAACACAGAAATCATCCTCATCCTCATCATCATCGGAAGGTGGAGAAGAACTAGGGTTTTCGGGCGCTGTTGCTGCTGTTGATGTAGTTTTGGAAGGAATGAAGAAGATGGGGACCTCGGGTTCTGACTGATATATGTATGTACCCAGCCGAACTCTGGCCGAATTCGGACCGAACTCGGGCCGAATTCGCCAAGGGTTCTCCTGGCTATATAAAAAAATTGTGGGCCACATCTTTTTCATCAATTCATTTCAAATATTTAATTCAAAGTTTAGTAATTTTAAATTTCAAATAATATAATTAATATTATTTTATAAATTAATATTCTTTACTCAGCTTCTGTTTTAAATTAGTTGTAGGAGTACTGTCCCAGCTAACGGAGGTTCACCGGGGTACTCTTAAATACCGCTTCGCTTCGACCGTAGTTGTGGTGACAAACACTCTTTTTAGGCTTGTCTCGAAAATAGTTTATTGAGTATTTAATAAATTAATTAATAAAATAAAATTAATTAATATTATTGACATCTAAAATTTCTAACTCTTGACGTAAATAATTGAAACGATCTTCCGCTAGAGGTTTTGTGAGTATGTCAGCTAATTGATTCTGTGTGTCTATGTATACAAGGTCTATATCTCCATTTTGTTGATGATCTCTAAGAAATGATGTCGAATCTCGATATGTTTAGTACGAGAATGACATACTGGATTCTTAGTTAAATTAATAGAACTAGTGTTATCACAGAAAATGGGTATGTGTGTAAAATACAATCCATAGTCTTCTAAAGTTTGCTTCATCCACAAAATTTGTGCACAACAACGTCCTGCGGCGATATATTCAGCCTCGGTTGTTGATAACACGACAAAATTTTGTTTTTTTACTAAACCAAGAGACTAGAGCTTTTTCTAGGAAATGACATGTGCCGCTTGTACTTTTTATCTCTACTTTGCATCCAGCAAAATCAGCATCAGAATAACCGGTTAGGTCAAATGACGTGGTTTTGGGATACCATAAGACGACAGAAGAAGTACCTTTAAGGTATCGAAAGATACGCTTAACTGCGCACAAATGTGAATCCTTAGGATTAGCTTGAAAACGTGCACACAAGCAAACACTAAACATAATGTCTGGTCGACTGGCAGTTAAATACAGTAAGCTACCGATCATACCTCGATACTTACGTATGTCGATGGGTTTGCCTTGTTCATCAATATCAAGCTTGGTTGAAGTTGCCATTGGAGTGCTAAGTGGCTTGACTGCTTCCAGGTCGAACTTCTTTAATAGATCCTTTGTGTACTTTGCTTGATTTATGAACGTCCCATTGTTGGTTTGTTTGATTTGCAGTTCGAGAAAGAATTTCAGCTCTCCCATCATGCTCATCTCAAACTCATTCTGCATACACTTTGAAAATTCTTGACAAAGAGATTCATCAGTAGATCCAAAAATAATCTCATCTACATAGACTTGAATCAAAAGAATATTGTTATTCAAAGATTTTATAAATAATGTAGTATCAACATTTTCCTTTGAAAAACTGTTATCAAGTAGAAAAGAGCTTAAACAATCGTACCAAGCACGAGGGGCTTGTTTCAAACCGTATAAGGCTTTCTTCAACTTGAAAACATAATCAAGATTTTTAAAATCAGTAAAACCGGGAGGTTGAGCTACATAACTTCTTCTTTTATAAAACTATTTAAAAATGTGCTTTTGACATCCATTTGAAATAACTTGAAATTATGAAAACATACAAATGAACATAACATGCGAATGGATTCTAATCTCGCAACTGGGGCATAAGTCTCATCGTAGTTGATACCTTCTTCTTGATTGTATCCTTGAGCTATGAGTCGAGCCTTATTACGAGTCACTAAACCATTCTCGTTCAGTTTGTTTCGGAATACCCAACGGGTGCCAATGACCGGATAATCAATGGGCTTGGGAACAAATTCCCAAACTTGATTCCGTTCGAATTAGTTTAATTCCTCTTGCATAGCATCTGACCAAAAACTATCACTACATGCTTCTTCAATATTTTTGGGTTCAAACTGCAAAACAAAAGCAACACAAGAAGCTATATCTTTACTAGAGGAACGAGTACTTACACCCTTGGTAATCTCACCAATTACCAAGTCCTTTGGATGATCTGCCAAGAATCTCATCTCTTTTGGCATATCCTTAGGATTGCTAGTTCCGGCTTCTTTGCTTGAAGACTCAGCAGTTGCTTGATGTGAAGGTTTTGCATCTTTGTGTGAAGGTTTTGCAGTAGCTGTACTTGGTGTGATTACGTCTTCATTGTCGTCATCGTCTAAGTGTTGATTTAGCTCATCAAACTTAACATTGATTGATTCTTCGATGATCATGGTTCTTTTGTTGAAGTACCCTTTGCTCTTTGTTGCATAACCTAAAAATATACCTTCATTGGCCTTTTCATCAAATTTACTCAGATTGTCTTTAGTATTAAGAATAAAGCATTTACAACCAAAAATCTTGAAATAAGAAACAGTGGGTGTTCTATCAAACCAGATTTCATAGGGAGTCTTCTTCGATATAGGTCGAATTAGAACCCTATTGAGAATATAGCATGTTGTATTGACAGCTTCAGCCCAAAAGTATCTAGGTAGACTAAACTAGTTTAACATTACTCTAGCCATTTCAGATAGAGTCTTGTTCTTACGTTCCACAACTCCATTTTGTTCTGGAGTCCTAGGGCAAGAAAATTCATGTAAATAATCGTATGTGTCACAAAATTGCTTGAATTTTGCATCCTCAAATTCGTCGCCATGATCACTACGAATGCGAGTAATCATGAACCCTTTTTCATTCTGTACTTTTTTGCAAAATGTGATGAATTCTGATAATACATCGTTCTTGCGTGCAAGAAAATATACCCATGTATATCTAGAGAAATCATCTACAATGACAAATGCATATAACTTACCACCTAGACTAGCAATTCTACTTGGTCCAAATAAGTCCATATGCAACAATTGTAGAGGTCTAGTGGTACTTACAGCGTTCTTGGATTTAAATGCGAATCGGGTAGCTTTGTTCTTTCACATTCACTACATACCGTATCCTTTTTGAAAGATATGTCCGGTAAGCCGTGTACCAACTTAGTCTTGAAATTGTATCCATGTTTGCATGATTGAGTCTCATATGCCATAGTTGACTCTCAATGCTTTTGGCCATCAAACATCTACCTGCTTTGTTAGCATCTTCAATGTCACCGATACCGATTATGTACCCTCTTAAATTAATACCGAAGGAGACGTATCCTTCTTTATTCTTCTTCGACAGTGTTGCGAATAATGAAGCATTACCGGTCATATGCCGTGAGCAACCGATGTCGAGAATCCATTTGCTCCTAGCATGTGAAGGGCATTCCACCTACAAAACAATTTACAGATGAAACTCTTGGTACCCATTTCTTGTAGGGTCCTGACTGGTTAGTTTTTGGTATCCATGTATAAACATTTAGATCTACTAACTTTCTGATTCTACATGCAGAGGATATATGACCAATGAGGCCACAATAATGACATTTTGTATGTTGAGTGTTAAAAGTTGTGTGAGGTGCATGATTGATAGGTTTTGGTTTTCTAGTATAGAAGAATGCATGCCTATTAGTCTTCTTGGGCATAGGTTTGGTATGGTTTGGTCTGACAGTGTTTGGTTTGGGCGTGTTCCGATGATTCGGTAATTGACACATGTTAGAATAGGAAGCGACAACTTCAGGCCGTTTTCCTAAACTAATTTTCAACTTTTTGGAAGTGTCATAGTGTAGTCAAATATAAGTGTTTCTATTCTGACTTGTGCACACTGGAGACTCTTTCTCTCCTTAGATAGGTCTTCCTTTAGCTGGATGATGGTTTGGTCTTTTTCTTCGGATAACTTAATAGTCTCGTGTAACAACAACTTAATAGATAAAAGCCCACCAGACTCAATAGAAGAGTCATTATTTCTAACATCAGCTAATTGGTCGGTAAGTCTTCCTATTTCACCTTTGTACTCTTTGAGTACCTTCTTAGAGGTTTCATATTTACTATACAGTTTCCTGTAATCATTTAACAGGTCACTGAAAGCCTCTCCTAGTTGCTCAAAGGTGAAATCATCATAAGGATCAAATAGAGGATTGGTGATTACCTGATCGCAAGCCATCAAGCATACATTTGCAGTGTCATCTGATTGTTCATCTTCTGAATCACTGGCTTCACTTTCATGCCATATGCTTGTGTTGGCATACTTCTTTGATATCGATCTCTTCAAGTAGCCTTTGTCATATTTGCTTTTTTTTTTGTTGATGATGATGTTGTTGGATAATCTTTCTTCATGTGTCATTTCTTCTTGCATCCGTAGCAAATAGGATCTTTCTCGTTGTTGTTGTTGTTGCTATCTTTTGTTTTTCGGTTAAATCTCATGAACTTCTTGAATTTTCTTACCAGAAGATCTTGATCTTCAGAGTCAGAGTCGCTGTCGTCAGAATCATCTTCGATAGTTCTTCTATGTTGAGCCTTGAGGGCGATCGACTTTTCTGACTTCTCCTTTGGTGTAGCGTTTTCAAAGTCTTAAAGTTCTAACTCGTGAGTGAGTAGCTTGCCCATGAGTGTTTCCAGAGACATTATTGAGAGGACATTTCCTTCGATGATTGTTGTAGCCTTTGGAATCCAGTTCTTTGTGAGAGCTCATAAAAGTTTGCGAATCTTTTCATGGTTACTGTATACCTTGCCTAATGAAGACAAAGGATTTACAATATCTAAGAATCTTGTAAACATCTGAGTGACTGATTCACTTGGCTTCATTTTGAATGCCTCGTACTCCTGAGTAAGTCTGCTGATCTTTGACTCCTTGGCTTGTGTTGTTGCTTCGTAGGTTATGTAAAACTCCTCATAATTTAAAGGAATATTTAAATTATTTTTGGATTTTTTTATTCTAATTTTTTTATCGTATTTATATTATATAAAAGGACTATAGCCATGATTGAGTTTGAATATGCAAGACGACTAGAAAGTATGGCATGCCTAGCGTAGTCGGGTGCTTTAACTAGTATGCTATCCATGTTAGGAATGTCATGGTCATATTGTAATATCTTGCATGTTAACCATTCAAATTATGGCACAAGTTATATTTTTATTTAATTAATTAGTTAAGAAAGCCTTTATGACTTTTTAGGAGACCCGGTTGCACCAAACCTTCCCAAACCTCTTCCAAGCCAAACCCAACCCTATGTAGGCATGTTGGGCATTAATAAATATTAATTATTACATTTATTTGTATTTAATTCAGATTTGGTAGTGTAATTATATAGATAGAATTAAATAGTTCTATATTAGGAAACCCCTTTTTAAATCCCCTATCCAATCAACTTGCCAACTCACCAAACAATCAAATCATGCCAAGTGGACCCCCACCATGCTAATTTCGGCCAAGCAACCCCCCCCCCCCCCCCCCCATGGCCGAATGTATCAAATTAAATAGGATTTAAATACTAGATTGCTTAAAATTCATTTAAGGATACGTTTAAATATACCAACTTATCCCAAATCTTAACCAAATCCTAATCTTTCTCACCCTCACCTTTGGCCGATCAAAACCCCTCTCCCCCTCCATAATTTCGGCAGCAACAAACTTCCCATATCCTCCATACATCATCTCCTCCATTGCACATCTCTCCATCCTTCATAAAAACTCATCTCCTCCACCATACATCCCCGAAATCCCTCAAAACAAACCCTAAAAACTCCATCTTCTCCATCCAACCATCTATAGCCATTGCCAATCCTTCCATACTCACCAAAGGAGAATTTGCAAGCAAGGATAGCGAGAAAGATTGGAGCTTTGGCGAGGAAAAGTCGACACAACCCCTATAGCAAGGACCTTTGGTAAGAAATCCAAATCTTTCCATGTCAAACCCTTATTAAAATTCTGTAGAAAATATGTTATTAATTCTGTAGAAATCATATTTTGATGGCTTTTGTTAGGTATAATCATCCATAAAGATTTCATAAAATATAGGCATAATATTCATGTGTCGGTAGGATCAAAATTAACCCCATTGTGAAGGAACTATGAGTTATTGGTGCCTATTTTCGAAACTGAATTTTATGTGTATTCATATATATAAATTAGGATTTTTAAGTATTTTTCCATGATTTTAGCAACTCAAATCTGGTCAAAAAAATTGTAGGTCAAAACTAGCTAATTTCGGGTAACCGGCTGACCTAGAATGCCCCAAACTTGTAGTATAACTCAACCCTTGTACCTATGAAATTATTCTTAAAAATAAATTATTTTATTGATGTTTAAAATATATTTTTGGTTATTTTAACAATTTTGAGTCATTAACTATGTTCCGGACGAGTTTCGGGTAGACTAGCTGACTTAGTAATCAACCAGTCCTAAATATCTTTAGAAATATTAATTCTGTAATTTCAGAGATAAATCTGTAAAAAATTAGTTTAAATATTATTTTTATGACTTTTATATGATTTTTAAGTAGGTTATTGAAGTAGGGGCATAACCGACTAATTAAAAGTTAGAAACCCTAAAACTGTATTTCGATGTCTCGTGTAACCTGTGTGTGATTGTATGGATCTAAATGGTTCCATGAGAAAATGAATACAATTTTAAAACATTACTTTGATTAATTAAGTCGTATCGTAAGTTTCATAAGTAGTGACTTAATTTAGTTAGTTAATTATCTAGGAGCGTCGGGTTCCGGAGGCGTGGATGCGGGAGCGACGTTTCATATTTACTGCACAGAATCAGGCAAGATACCTTACCACATTATTCTATGATTATTATATTCTTATTTTTAGTGGTTATTTTTAGCATTTCTTATTTCTTGATATTTTAAAATTGTGCGTCCAAGTCACACTTGGGTGCAGGCGACTCTATCGGTCATTTTTTTTGCTTTTATTTATTTCTCTTACATTGACTTAGTCTAGTGACCACCCTTGTATTGATGAGGTATTGACGTATCTCATACGGCCTTGACACTTGCTTTACCACGAGTTGTGAGTCACATGTAGGACACGTGCTCACGTAGTCGGCTGGCCACCGATACGTATGAGGCGTGCGACGGATAGGAGTAACTGCCAATAGTGTTGCGTGCTAGTAGACTTGGCAGTTACTAGAGGTTCATGAGTCATGGATATGACCCTACTAGGCATTGGGTGGGGATAACAGTTTCCTTAACGTATGGGTCCTTTATGCACTTTCCTATTACTGATCCTGCTGGCCTCTGACATTCGAGGAATGTTATGCTTTGAGGTCCCTGGTATCCTGATGGGGCCATACCTGAGTTACTGCTACTGAGTCAGATACCCATGCGTTGACGGTCTGTTCTTAACTGCATTATCACTGTAGAATTGGTAGGCACCCTATTGCATGCATCCCTTTTCTTTCTATTATATTATCACAGTTTATATGGCATGGTGTTTTTTTGTATCTTGCTATCCCTCTGAGGACCTGGTTATCTCTCCAGAATTAGACGATTTTCCGCAGGAGTACGGAGCGGCTCTGGATCCATCTTACATCGATGACGAGGCAGTCACTACTGATTTCTAGTTTATTCTATATTTGAGACTTTAGTGGACAATATTTTTACATCTCTTTTTTTCCATTTTGCGGAGGTTGGACTCCGATCTTGTGAGACTATTTTTTATAGCTGTTTGGAGTGAGCATATTCACCCGGCTATCTTTTGAGATACTTATTTATTTATTTGGACTCTATTATCTTCTGTGTTGAGCTGTGATGAGATTAGATTACATATTTCTGGCCTGTGATTATTTTATTTTACAGCTTATGTGCATATATGAGGATTTCATATATTGGAGTATTCTTCGTATATGTGCAGCTGGCATGTTCACGTACTTGGTCCTACGTATTTTGGGACTGGGGCATTACATGTTTTTGTGGTGGCCCATGCAGGTCGAGTTTGTCACATCGGTTATGTTATTGTACCGATGTGAACCTGCATATAGGATTAGAATATAGGAATCTCATTCACAAGCTTGACTTCCTCCCTTGATTCCAAATCTCAAACTCTCGTCCGATTATCTTGACTTCCTTCTACTTGATTCCTTTTAGAGTAAATCTTATCTTCTTTCGTGCTGAATAGGGAGGTTAGGAGATAACTCATACGAGTATACGTATTATATTTCTCAATTACTCAATTAGTTGACTTCATAAGTTGAGTAGTATGACTACAACCTACCACCCGTATCCTTGTAACCTAGTATTAAAGTGTAACAGAGTGATAATGATATGCTAGTGTAGGAGAGATGTTTACCTAGAATATAGAGATTTCGTAGCCCATACCCATTGGTCAACTAAGGCCTGATACAAGAACCAGTAGAACGACTATATACGCAAGCATACCGGATAAGACTTTGATCCTTGTGAAACTCAAACTATTTATTACTGCTTTCAATGTATTCTCCCGTACTTGTACTTTAAACTACCATGAATGACGACGCTATTTATAGCCTAGTTTTGTAAGCTTATTCTTTGTCGAGCTTGTTCAGGACATATGTATACTGGGGACGCCCACAAGCATATTGTCTAATTAGAATCAATGTATTATGGTCTGATCAACCATAGTGCACTTGGTTCGCTCTTCATATGATTATCCCACGTGGATTGAGATATAGAGGTATCTAGGATCTCATTTGCGACTACATTGACAATTCCTTTTGAATTACACATTCGCCTTTGAATTACGTAATTGTATTCAATGAACTTTCTTGAACTCTTTATTGCTTTTGTCTTTCACTGATTGAAAAGATGAACGCTCCAACTTGATAGATAAATACAGAGTATTCCCATGGCCGTGGTAGTTACATGCACAAGTATAGCAACCATCGACCAAGCCATATAACTACAACCTTGCCTACAGTTGCTCGTCCTTTCCTTGACCCTAATAGTAATATCGTGACCTTCTAGTCATTTGAGCTTGAAAAATGAGTAAGATCTTACCCTTGGGTAAACCACAAACCTACGAGACTATTTAATCTCTAGGAATCAATTATTATGAGTCTCCAAATATTCATCTTGATTCTTGGCTTAACTAGCAACCCATATGCCTTAACTCAAACCTTACTTGACTAGGCCTCCACAGTTTAGACAGAGAAGAATAGACCAAAACAAGGACAAGCAATGCAAGGACTGTGGTAGACACCCATTCCAAGATTTGAGATTCAGCAGATGTTACTCTAGGTACAAAATTCTATTATCAAAGAAGTGACATAATATTAGAACAACACATTCACCAGCTTAGCCAAAATCTGTAGCATGACGCCCCGTCATTATGTTGTATTAGTAATCAACAAGTGATGCATGAGCACTACATTTAATACCTCTAGAACGGTTGTGACTATAGTCTGGCAGGTTTGACACAAATAGAAATTCACGACTTAGTAGTTAGGGATCTTTCCCATGACATGCTTTAGGGTTTGTTATTCCACCGATAGACTCTCGTATACCATGGACAAGCGGGTCATTCCATCTTATCGACTCAGGTACCACTGTACGCGATCATTTTTATTTATTAGGACTCAGGGTACAATCCTCGAAACTGATTCACAACTACCCTATCATGTTATCGATCACATCGTGACTTATTATTACCAAAGGTCAAGGTACGATGTCGTGACTCAAATATTTCTAACCTCATTATTCCTGAAACCATGTCCTAGTCTCTAGAGTGAATAGATTGTAAGCCATTCTTACTTTCAGGAATTTAGGGATCATCGATTGGTTGAGGTAAATTGGTTCTCACTAGGATGGTAAATTAGTGACTCGTGAACTCCCACTTTCTTTTTAGATCTTTTGGTGTCCCTTACAGTGACTTTGATATTTGAAGTATAATACTAGCTGTTACCTTCCAATAAATTTATATACAAAACTTAAACGAGTCCACCTTCAAGTAGACATATCATGTCCCACTCAAACACATCTCCTTGCACTCTATTATTATGATACGACTTTCAGGTCAAAAGGGACTAGCGATAACCCTTACCATGACACCAATGTAGTTTCCAACTGCAGTTAGAGATCCAACCTTGACTCAAATCTTTTGGCCAATATATGGTTGAGATCTACTCGAAGCCCTCTACACACATGCCACTAGTGTGCCACTCAATAGAGGCCTCATGTGCTACTTAAACATAAAAGTCACGGAAGGCGCATCTTATGACTTACAGAACCTATTCTACCAACCCAACGAAAAATTTGCTCAACCACTTGAATTTGAACCTATTCTACATTACCCTAACCTAACAGGGATGGTTTAAAATTCTACGAATTTTTGTCCAGCCACTATAGATTAAAATCTAAAGTTCATTCAATCAAAAGATTGAAGTCCAATTAGGGAACCTATTGAGACTCAGTTAAACCCATCATAGCCTATCGCCATATTGGGACTATAAAACCAAACTTGATGAATAAGCCCTCACTCCTATTATGTAGGCCCCACCTCTTGGTTCACTAATTCTTCTTCCATAGATTTCGTAACTGCATCTCTTCGTAGCCTATGTTATGCATCTCTCGGTACCAACTTGCTTCCGGATATACTTGACCAAGACCTCTCATACAGTCTTGACCAAACATAGTTAATATATAGGCCATATTAAATAGATAATACCTAGACTTCCTATAGGATCCTTGACTATGATTGGAAATACCTCATGCTTCTATATACCTACTTGAAATTTGACCTTCTTAGAAGCCCTATTACGGTGCTTTTCCCGATTAACCAACTTCTATAAGTTGGGCAGAACATTGAACTTATTATACTCTACCTCTCAGAATGGGATTACAATCGTGACCGTTCATCCGTCTGTATGAAATTTATGAAACTATATTTTATTTTGCATTTTATATCCCTTTGCCCGTGCGTTAAGATAACTACGGTAACAGATTGCAACCTAAATTCTTCAAGCCAGTCATAGAATCATTTTTGTTTGAATCAAGAGCAAATTTCTGAGACAAATAGATCGCAAGCCTCTCTAAGAAATATAAGATTTTGGAATTAGCAAGTGATTGGAAATGATTGGTTCCCATTTGACTAATAATTTAATGGCTCATAACGCCGACCTATATTCGTATCATTTGATACCCTCGACCGTGATTTTGATAATTGAAGCACAACACTAGCCTTTTTCTTTCGACAAAGTTCACACTAACGAACTAGACTAGTCATGCTACTCACATGACATACATGTCCCACGCAAATGAACTTTCCAGTGCTCCATTTAAATTACACCACGTGTATGACACATTGTTTCCTCAAAACAAACCATAAAGACCCAAATTCGATCTATTCGATTTCACCCATGCAAATATCGACCCATTCCCTTAACTAAACTGAATACTCAAGATCTATGCTAGACGTAGCACACCTATGACGTATGCCTTCCAACAAGCAAGCGCATGCCTCCTACACAACACCAAACACCAGCCCACACATATTAGTCGTTATGACTTAGAGTTTTCAAAATACTTGCCTAATCATATTCTATAACCTGGGGGTTCTTTAATTATCATCGATTCTCATCACATGGCCATAAATTTTTCTTCCCTATGTTTTCAATCTCACTTCTTTGTTTCCCATGTTAGACGTAGAATGAATCCTTTTGAACCGACACACCTTAGTATATTCAAACAAGAGGTCGCTACAGCTTTTCAGAAGCATGACCCCTAGAGTGACAATATTTGATTGTAGTAACTTTTTTATAGTTGTTATTGACCAAGAACGTCATGGTGTTATCGAGGCTCACTTAGAATCCAAGACTGCGATCATAGGTGTCTATTATTCTCGTACCCCTCCCTAGAAATTCTCCTCCTCAAAGTCTTGTAATGACAACGATCTTTACGGGTGGCCAACTTCTATAAGTTAGGTGAGTCTGGAAGAAAGCATACCCCATCTTGTAGAATATGAGGTCAATTGGGATTTCTATGACAAACACCCCTCCATCCTTTCAAAAATTGAGCTACAATTTGACGTACCTACTCTCCCTCCATACAAATCTCGTAATTCTTGATATTATGATTATTTTTAATTTCTAGGACAAAATTGTCATAAGTTGGGAAGGATGTAAAACTCCTCATAATTTAAAGGAATATTTAAATTATTTTTGGATTTTTTATTCTAATTTATTTTTATCGTATTTATATTATATAAAAGGACTATAGACATGATTGAGTTTGAATATGCAAGACAACTAGAAAGTATGGCATGCCTAGCGTAGTTGGGTGCTTTAACTAGCATGCTATCCATGTTAGGAATGTTATGGTCATATTGTAATATCTTGCATGTTAACCATTCAAATTATGACACAAGTTATATTTTTATTTAATTAATTAGTTAAGAAAGCCTTTATGACTTTTTAGGAGACCCGGTTGCGCCAAACCTTCCCAAACCTCTTCCAAGCCAAATCCAACCCTATGTAGGCATGTTGGGCATTAATAAATATTAATAATTACATTTATTTTTATTTAATTCAGATTTGGTAGTGTAATTATATAGATAGAATTAAATAGTTCTATATTAGAAAATCTCTTTTTAAGTCCCCTATCCAATTAACTTGCCAACTCACCAAACAACCAAATCATGCCAAGCGGACCCCCACCATGCTAATTTCGGCCAAGCAACCCCCCACGGCCGAATGCATCAAATTAAATAGGATTTAAATACTAGATTGCTTAAAATTCATTTAAGGATACGTTTAAATATACCAACTTATCCCAAATCTTAACCAAATCCTAATCTTTCTCTCCCTCACCTTTGGTCGACCAAAACCCCTCTCCCCCTCCATAATTTTGGCAGCAACAAACTCCCTATAGCCTCCATACATCATCTCCTCCATTGCACATCTCTTCATCCTTCACAAAAACTCATCTCCTCCACCATACATCCCCGAAACCCCTCAAAACAAACCCTAAAAACTCCATCTTCTCCATCCAACCATCTATAGCCATTGCCAACCCTTCCATACTCACCAAAGGAGAATTTTTAAGCAAGGATAGCGAGAAAGATTAGATCTTTGGCGAGGAAAAGTCGACACAACCCATATAGCAAGGACCTTTTGTAAGAAATCTAAATCTTTCCATCTCAAACCCCTATTAAAATTTTGTAAAAAAATATGTTATTAATTCTGTAGAAATCATATTTTGATGGCTTTTGTTAGGTATAATCATCCATAAAGATTTGACAAAATATAGGCATAATATTCATGTGTCGGTAGGATCAAAATTAACCACATTGTGAAGGAACTATGAGTTATTGGTGCCTATTTTCGAAATTGAATTTTATGTGTATTCATATACATAAATTAGGATTTTTAAGTATTTTTCCATGATTTTAGCAACTCAAATCTGGTCGAGAAAATTGTAGAACAAAACTAGCTAATTTCGGGTAACCGGCTGACCTAGAATGCCCCAAACTTGTAGTATAACTCAATCCTTGCACCTCTGATATTATTCTATGAAATAAAGTATTTTATTGCTGTTTAAAATATATTTTTGGTTATTTTAACAATTTTGAGTCATTAACTACGTTCCAGGCGAGTTTCGGGTAGACTAGCTGACTTAGTAATCAACCAGTCGTAAATGTCTTTAGAAATATTAATTCTGGAATTTCAGACATAAATCTGCAGAAAATTAGTTTAAATATTATTTTTATGACTTTTATATGATTTTTAAGTATGTTATTGAAGTAGGGGCATAACCGACTAATTAAAAGTAAGAAACCCTAAAACTGTATTTCGATGTCTCGTGGAACCTGTGTGTGATTGTATGGATCTAAATGGTTCCATGAGAGATTGACTATAATTTTAACACATTACTTTGATTAATTAAGTCGTATCGTAAGTTTCATAAGTAGTGACTTAATTTAGTTAATTAATTATCTAGGAGCGTCGGGTTCCGGAGGCATGGACGCGGGAGCGGCGTTTCATATTTACAGCACGGAATCAGGCAAGATACCTTGCCACCTTATTATGTGATTATTATATTCTTATTTTCAGTTGTTATTTTTAGCATTTCTTATTTCTTGATATTTTAAAATTGTGCGTCCAAGTCACACTTGGGTGCAGACGACTCTATCGGTCTTTTTTTCGCTTTTATTTATTTCTCTTGCATTGACTTAGTCTAGTGACCACCCTTGTATTGATGAGGTGTCATGACCCGCACCCAGTGTAAGGGCACGAGAAGTAACGAATGCCCAGCCTACGCCGCAGTGTCGGCGGTAGAACATTGTCCTAAGTCACAATATCTAATACAGTCTAGAATAACTCTGAATGGAGAGTAAATAATAAGTAACTCAATCACAATACTAAGGTGGAATAGAAGAAAGAATCTCAAGAGAGTCACAGATAAAAGTCTAGGTATAAACCACCAGAATAAATCTCAAGTACAACTCATAAAGTCTCAAACAAAAAATACAAATAAAGTACTAAGTCTCAGCTAGACTATAGGCAAATCCCCAGCGACTGTGGGATCCTCCTGAGGGTCCACGTCGCCAGTGTCATCTAAACCAATGCCATAATAGGTAGGACAGTACTCCTCATCAATACCTGTAAAATTTTCAACATGCCCAGTCAGGATGGAACGAGCACACATCTCTCACAACAGTTCATAGCAGGAATGGACATATAAAGCAAGCTATAGAAAACTATAGATGAATCGCTGTAAAGGAAATCAACAAGAGAGAGAGACTATAAAATGAGATATAATATGACAATAGAGAAATATAACCTTCTATGTGAATCAGAGCATGAATTGGTTATGTAAACAGTTTGGGTTGCACATGGATACAGCTATGGAGTGCACATGGATACCTACTGGGGATAATAATCACATAACCAACTACACTCTCCCTGCCCCAATCAATACACAAGGATCAATGCATGTTATGTTATTGCACATGGATAACAACTACTGTATACTTAGAGCTCATATGGTCATGAGTGTACATGAATAACATATGAGTGCACATGGATAAATATGAATACATGGAGTACATGATGGCCATGATAAAGTACATGAACATGACATACTCGATGTATCCGAGAGAATAACATCGCATGAAAAGATCCAGAGGGTACTAATCCGTGTGAACATCGTGTCACTATCAAGTATACTAGTCTATAACAAGAGAACATATCCAAAGAAGTATGAAAAGATCAGAGAATGTACTCGCCTGGCAAATCGAACTGCTGATGATGAGGTGTAACTAAACTGGGGCAATGTAAACCTATTTAAAATACACACATGTCACAACCAAATCCACAATATCAAGAGAAATAGCTACAATGCAAGACTACATGCTTCTAGGTCCATTTTTGTCAAAGTCAACCCTCGGTCAACTCTGGTCAAACCTGGTCAACGCTGGTCAAACCTGGTCAAACCTGGGTCAACTGGTCCGTCTACTAATTTCTAGGTCATACACAAAATTCTAGGTCATTTGGAGTTTATTTGAGTTAAATTGGATCAAGTTTGAACCAAAGTTGACTTTTGTCAATTTGGTTAACTTGTCGGCCAATTCGACTAAACTAAGCTCGAAATGACGAACCAAATCTGTCCTAGGGCTCCTATAGTCATATACACAACTACAATCTAATCTAAGAGAATTAACAAGCAAATATATATATATATATATATATATATATATATATATATATATATATATATATATATATATATTTTATATATATATATATACATATAGGTATATACATATAGGTATATACACACATGTGTATATACAATACAAACAAAACCCAAATCTAACAGAAATGGTGTGTGCGTGTGTATGCACTGGTGCTTACTGAAATAAGGGTCAAATCTGAGATTAAAAACATTCAAACATAATCCTGGTATTACCCAAATTACTATACTATTATATACATCTATATAAAGTTAGAAAACTACATATATATATCTATATATATACAAAAGCTCAAATGGAAAGATACGCAATGATGCGTGATACTTAAAAAGTCTAAAATCTGGAATAATTCTCCCTCGACCCATTCTCCATGTATATGTGTTAGGAATGGGTTTCAACGGGGTTATACATATATATATAGTTAAATATATGCATAAAGCTATATATAGAAAGCACATATACTCATAAATGATGGAAAATTGTGAAACAAAGCCAAAAGTTGGTTCTCACATATTTGAAATATCATATAAGTCCTGTAAACTCAGAATTTAGAAGCTAAAACGCTGAAAATCAAAATATCACATATCAACTAAAAATCGAAATTAAAGAAAATAATCCAATTTCACCCAACGACCCAAAATCCAAAATATACCAAACGAACCTGCGAAACTTGGCATACACATTGGCCTCGACCCACGTGATGCGTTCGTATACTCTCAGGTTCGAAATTGTGTCCATGTCGTGTCCACAGAACGCGTATCGGGATTTCCCGATACCGCGTGGTACGCTTGCGTTCTCGCTCGTTTGAGCGCCGCACACGCAACGAAACACCACGTGCTCGTGCACGTAGCTGGGGGGTCCTGGGGTAGGTCTAGGACACGATGACACGCTGCCTGAAACAGCGCACGTAGACCCACGTACCCGTGCGGCCTCCGCGCACCCTCATGCGTGTGGTGCCGGCCTCACTGCTCCCTCGTCGGGCCACGCCGCGACTTGGGATTCGTCCTACGGGTCGTCTAGGTCTAGGTCAACATGTTTCGGGTCCTAGAACAGGTCTTTGCTGCGTCATGTGTGCGCACGAAGTCCGTTTCTGCGACAAAAATGAAGGTCTGAATGCACAGTGGCTGAGCGGTGCACGCACGATATCTCCGCGCTCGCTCAACGAACAGTCGTGAAATTTTACGAGCATGAGGGCAGAGGTTGCCCCCACGTGCTCACAAATTTTCACACAAAAATACGCTCTGTGCATCGCGCAATCACACGCGGACAGCAGGGCACGCACGGCCTCGTGCACGGGATCCGTGCACGTGCGTCCGTTGTCCGAAATGCCCCTAAAACGATGTCAAACCCAAAACCGTCTTCACAAAAGTTTATTAAAATCATATTATCTAAGCATCCATGAAGACAGAAACGAAAAACAACAACTTTCTATCCTGAACGGCATTTCGTCGAACACGTGCGTGCCGTAAGGGACCGACACGGGCTCGATACCTCCATCAAACGGAGTCGAAATTCTACCAAATTTTGTGGGCAAGGCTAGGGCACCTATATGGATGCAAAAATGAAGAAAAAAATAGATTTGCAATGGTAGATTAGAGTTTTACCTATTGAGTGTTAAAACTCAATGATCGGGGCTCCTCGGTTGTCGTGTCGGCCGATTTCCCTCCAGCAAAACCTTCCGTCTCCACTCCAAAAATGGTCCAGCAAATCCTCCTCTCTTCAACGAGTGCAACGGAGTTCATTTGGAAAGAAACGAACTCCGGATGAAGGAAAAAGGTGTTTTGGAGAGTTGGATCTTTTAGGGTTTCTTTGTGGAGGCTACAAACTACAATTGAATACAACAATGGGAGGGGGTACTGCTGTTGGGCGGCCAAGGGGAGTTCTCTAGGGTTAGGGTTTCACTTGGGCCAACTCTTTCTCAAGTAGAAATGGGCCCAAGTCAAAAAGCTCAAAGGCCTACATGCAAAAAGGCTAATTAAATAATTAAAAGCCTTAAAAATAATCTAATGCACAAATTAAATTCTAAAAATGAAAATAAAAATTCTAATGCATGGTTAGGCCCCTATACAAGTCCACTAGGGTTAAACCAGTTGCTAGCACAATCAAGTCAATATATTCAGAAAATCACACAAAGGTCAAAAATGGCTGAAAAGACTAAAATACCCTTCTATGAAAAAAATGGATGTTACAAATCTATCCCCTTAAAATAATTTTATCCTCAAAATTAAAGACAAAAATGCATGATTAAGAAAGAACAAAATCATACCTCAAGACTGGAAAAGATAGGGGTATCGTTCGCGCATCTCATCCTCCCTCTCCCAGGTGGACTCTCCTGGAGAGTGATGCTTCCAAGCTACACGAACTAAGGGTATCGACTGGTTCCGCAACACCTTCTCTCGTCGGTCCAGAATCTCCTCAGGCTGCTCTGGATAACTGAGAGTAGGTCCCACCTCAATCTCAGAATGGTCCAGTACATGGCTAGGATCAGCCACATATCATCTTAACTGTGATACGTGAAATACATTGTGGACTCCCGCTAAGGAAGAAGGTAAGTCCAGTCTGTATGACACGTCACCGACCCTTTCGCTGATAACGAAAGGTCCGACATAGCGTGGGCTAAGCTTCCCTCCTCCACCGAAACGAATAGTGCCTCGAGTCGGTGAAATCCTCAAGAATACCATATCTCCAACCTAGCACAAGCATGGTCTCAATTAACTAAAACAATCATACAATCAACAAAACACAAACAAACAAGATTCTAATCCTAAGTCTAAGCTATACCTCAAACTGCAAAGGTCTCTGGTGGCTGTCGGCCCAATGCCGCTGACTGTCCTGCGCCACGCGAAGTCGATCCCTGATGAGCTTTACCTTCTCAGCTGCGTCTACAACCATCTCAGGTCCCAGTAAAGCTCATTCTCCAACATCATCCCAAGACAAGGGAGTACGACATCTACGCCCGTACAACGCCTCGAATGGTGACATACCAATGCTGGCCTGGTAACTGTTGTTGTATGCAAACTCTACCAAGTGCAGGTGATCCTCCTATGATCCTCCAAAATCTAAAACACAAGTCCGTCGCATGTCCTCGAGAGTCTGAATAGTCCTCTTCGACTGTCCGTCCGTCTGAGGGTGGTATGCAGTACTGAATTTGAGCTGAGTGCCCAAACTAGTCTGCAAACTCTGTCAGAAATGGAAAGTAAAGCGACTATCTCGATCCGAGACAATGCTCACCGAAACTCCATGTATCCTGACAATCTGTCGCATATACAACTCTGCTAGCTTCTCCGTAGATGTCCCCACTTTGAATGGCAAAAAGTAGGCTGATTTGGTCAACCGGTCCACAATGACCCAAATCGCGTCTTTTCCTCCTGATGAACGCGGCAATCCCGAAAGAAAATCCATCGTGATGTGCTCCCACTTCCACTCGGGAATGGGCAATGGCTGCAACAGTCCTCCTGGCTCTGCCTCTCTGCCTTAACCTGCTGACAGACTAGGCACCTGGCTACGAAGTGTGCTACCTTCCGCTTCATCCCATACCACTACACATGCTCCTTCAAGTCTCTATACATCTTATTGGCACCTAGATGCATAGTGTACTGAGAGCGATGGGCCTCCTGCATAACCTGCTCTTGAAGCTCTCCGCTAGGCACACACAGTCTGGAACCGTACCTCAATGTGCCATCCTCCGCAATGATGAACTTCGCATCTGCCAATCCTGCTCGAACCTGCTCTCGGATACACCGCAGAGTAACATCATCGAACTGAGCTGACTTGATCCTCTCCATCAAGTTTGACTGAATTTGAAGGCCCCACATCTGTATCTGAACTTTTGGTACGATCACCTCGATCCCCAAACTCTCTAAATCTGCTAATAGATGACGATCCATCGTTAAGCACATAGCTACCGGATACCTACTCAAGGCATCGGCAACCACGTTGGCCTTCCTTGGATGGTATTGCAATGAAATATCGAAGTCCTTCATCAACCCCAACCATCTGTGCTGCCTCATGTTGAGCTCTTTCTGTGTAAACACATACTTCAAGTTCTTGTGGTCTGTGAAGATCTCCACACGCTCTTCGTATAGATAGTGCTTCCACAGCTTCAGATCAAAGATAACCGCCGCCAACTCCAAATCATGGGTAGGGTAGTTCTTCTCATGCGGACGTAACTGCCTGGATGCATAGGCAATCACCTTCCCATGCTGTTGCAAGACACAACCCAAACCCTTCCCTGAGGCGTCACTGTAGATAGTAAACCCGCCCGATCCTGATGGCAACGTCAAAATCGGGGCTGTCATCGGTCGCTTCTTTAGCTCATCAAAAGCAACCTGACACTCCTTTGACCAGACAAACTCTGCGTCCTTCCGGGTCAGCCTAGTCAATAGCTCTGCAATCCGGAAGAAATCCTGAACAAACCACCTGTAGTATCCCGCCAATCCTAGAAAGCTCCTGATCTCTGTGACTGAACTCGATGCTGTCCATGCCTCCACTGCTCTGATCTTCTTCGGGTCGACTGAGATCCCATCTCCGGTCACCACATGACCTAAGAAATCAACTCGATCCAAGAAGAACTCACACATCGAGAGCTTACCGTAAAGCTGCTCCTTCCTAAGAGTCTCCAGAACCACTCTCAAATGCTCCTCATGTTCCTCTGGGGTCTTCGAATACACCAAAATGTCATCGATGAACACCACCACGAACTTGTCCAAGTACTGGTGGAACACCTTGTTCATCAAATTCATGAACACCGCTGGGGCGTTAGTTAACCCAAACGGCATCACCATGAACTCAAACTGGCCAAACCGAGTCCTGAAAGCTGTCTTCGGGATGTCCTCCTTCTTCACCTTCACCTAATGACATCCTGACCTCAGATCAATCTTGGAAAATACCTTCGCTCTGTTCAGCTGATCGAACAGGTCATCGATCCTCGGCAACGGGTACTTTTTCTTGATCGTGAGGCTATTGAGTGCCCTGTAGTCGATACACATCCGTACCGACCCATCCTTCTTCGGTACAAAGAGTATTGGCGCACCCCATGGTGAAGAACTCGATCGGATGAAGCCCTTGTCCTGCAACTCATCTACTTGCTTCTTCAGCTCCACAAGCTCACTGTTGTTCACTCTATAAACATGCTGAGATATCGGCTCTGCGCCGGGTACCAAGTCTATAGAGAACTCCATATCCCTGTCGGGAGGCAACCCTGGCAACTCCTCCGAAAACACATCCATAACTCAGTTATCAGTGGATGTGGCACACTCTGGTCCTCTACTGAAGCTCCGCAGAAAACTCCGCTACTCTGCTCTGACTCCCGCCTGGTGAACTCGAACTTTGGCTCTCCTGGCATGCTGAAAAGAACTCTGCCCCCGTGGCCATCTATACTGGCATGGTACCTGCTCAATCAATCCATACCGAGTACAATATCGTAGTTCGGTAGTGGCATCACGATCAGACTCACATCCAGTTTTTGGCCTCCCAAAACTACTCTCCGATCCTTGTAAACATCACTGACGAGGATAATACCACCCCTAGTCGTGATCTTACAAGTCCTAGGTAAAGGTTCAGAAGAAAGCTATTGTCTAATGGCAAAAGATACAGACACGAAGCTATGGGAAGCACCAGAATCAAATAATGCGAATGCGGGAAAAGAGTCGATAAAAACAGAACCTGCTATCCGATCGCTTACTGCCTCGATATCCTCTGCTGCCATGGCGAAAGCTCGCCCCTGCTGGCCCCTTCTAGTCTGCTGTTGATGCTGAACAAACTTCTACTGCTGAGTCGGTAAGGGTCCCTTCTGCTGCTCCACTGGTGCCTTGGTTCCTGCTCCCTGTCCTTTATGCCCGAAAGCCTCAGGACAGTCCCTCAACTGATGCTCTGATGAACCATAGAGTAGGCACTTGCCTAGCCTCTTCCTTCACTCACTATACCTGTGCCCTGGCTTCTTACAGAAGTCACAAGTAGTGGCCTGCTGCTGTCTCAGTGCCTGCTGACCCTGCCTCTGCTGTGCCTGCTGGAATGGCCTCTGCTGCTGGAAAGACCTCTGCTGATGCTGCTGCTGAAAGTGGGGCTTCTTGGCCGGTCCTCCACTGCTGCCGGCTGTATGGGAATCACGGTCTCTCTTCTGCTTCAGCTCCAAATTATCCTCTGCTGCCATGGCTCCCATCAAAATCTCCTCAAATGTAGCATTCATGTTGCTTTTGGTTAAGGACATGACTTCCTTAACCAAACCCTTCCTGAATCTTCTAGCCTTCGCTGTCTCGCTAAGGCCCTCCACAAATCTGCCCAGGCGATAGAACTCTCCGGCGTACTCCTCTACATTCTGGTTCCCCTAAACTAGGTTCTCAAACTGCATCTCCAACGCGCCAAGTACAGTATCAGGGAAGAACTTCTCTTTGAAAAGCTTCTTAAAAGCCTCCCAAGTTTGCCCTGTAGTACCAACCTTGGGGTCGGTCTGGTACAAAGTGCGGGCGAGATCCTGCATCATACTGTCTGCTGCTTCCACCTGGAGTCTAGTCGGTATCTCTACGAGACGGAAAATCTCCTCTATGTGCTCGATCCAGTCGTCCGCGTAAAAGATACCCTCCGTACCCTTGAAGTCCCGCGGCCTCATCTTCTGGAACTCTTGAATACCTGGAGTCCTCGACTGGTATGGCTGAATCTGCCCTCCCTGAGGTTGGGCAGTCACCCTCTCCACTGCCACCATCGCTAACTGGTGGGCATTATCAATGCCCTGCATCATGTCCTCTGACTGATGTCGCTGTGTCTCCATCATCTGCTGAATGAAGGCGAAATACTGAGCCGCATCAATCGTCCCCTGGGGCGGTGGTGGTAGCATCCCCTGCACTCCTGGGGTAGTCCTCGGAGCTGGTGAAGGAGCACCCCCAAAAGTAGCAGATGGGCCCACCTGAGCTGGAACAAGAGGCACTGTGGTCCCTGGGGCCTGCTGGGTCGGACGAGAAGTAGCCGACCTCTCAGTGGTATCCCTGTGACCAGAGCGCTGCGATCGTTTCTCCACCATCCTGGAGACAGATCAAACAAGGAATCAATTATTGAAAAAGAAGCGAAATTATCAAAGGAGGACAGTTGTTTTCAAAAGAAGACAATTAACAGCAAGAATGGATAAGAGTTTTTCCTAATATGATTGAGTACCTTAACTTATATCCTATATTCTATTGCAGGCTGTAATGATACTCAAGTTCGAGTACCACTACGAATCACACTAGTTGTGATTGTTGACCTGTATGGGCCACCACTAAAAACGTGTCACGACCCGTACCCAGTGTAAGGGCACGAGAAGTAACGAACGCCCAGCCTACGCCGCAATGTCGGCGGTAGGACATTGTCCTGAATCACAATATCTAACACAGTCTAGAATAACTCCGAATGGAGAGTAAATAATAAGTAACTCAATCACAATACTAAGATGGAATAGAAGAAAGAATCTCAAGAGAGTTACAGATAAAAGCACAGATAAAAGTCCAGGTGTAAACCACCAGAATAAATCTCAAGTACAACTCATAAAGTCTCAAATAGAAAATACAAATAAAGTACTAAGTCTCAGCTAGACTATAGGCAAATCCTCAGCGACTGTGGGATCCTCTTGAGGGTCCACGTCGCCAGTATCATCTAAGCCAATGCCATAATAGGTAGGACAGTACTCCTCATCAATACCTATAAAATTTTCAACATGTCCAGTCTGGACGGAACGAGCACACGTCTTTCACAACAGTTCATAGCAGGAATGGACATATAAAGCAAGCTATAGAAAACTATACATGAATCACTGTAAAAGAAATCAACAAGAGAGAGAGAGACTATAAAATGAGATATAATATGACAATAGAGAAATATAACCTTCTACGTGAATCAGAGCATGAATTGGTTATGTAAACAGTTTGGGTTGCACATGAATACAGCTATGGAGTACACATGGATACCTACTGGGGATAATGATCACATAACCAACTACACTCTCCCTGCCCCAATCAATACACAAGGATCAATGCATGTTATGTTATTGCACATGGATAACAACTACTGTATACATAGAGATCATATGGTCATGAGTGTACATGAATAACATATGAGTGCACATGGATAAATATGAATACATGGAGTACATGATGGCCATGATAAAGTACATGAACATGACATACTCGATGTATCCGAGAGGATAACATCGCATGAAAAGATCCAGAGGGTACTAATCCGTGTGAACATCGTGTCAGCATCAAGTATACTAGTCTATAACAAGAGAACATATCCAAAGAAGTATAAAAAGATCAGAGAATGTACTCGCCTGGCAAATCGAACTGCTGATGATGAGGTGTAACTAAACTGGGGCAATGTAAACCTATTTAAAATACACACATGTCACAACCAAGTCCACAATATCAAGAGAAATAGCTACAATGCAAGACTACATGCTTCTAGGTCCATTTTGGTCAAAGTCAACCCTCGGTCAACTCTGGTCAAACTTGGTCAACACTGGTCAAACCTGGGTCAACTGGTTCGTCTACTAATTTCTAGGTCATACACAAAATTTTAGGTCATTTGGAGTTCGTTTGAGTTGAATTGGATCAAGTTTGACCCAAAGTTGACTTTTGTCAATTTGGTCAACTTGTCGGCCAATTCGACTAAACTAAGCTCGAAATGACGAACCAACTGTGTCCTAGGGCTCCTATAGTCATATACACAACTACAATCTAATCTAAGAGAATTAACAAGCAATATATATATATATATATATATTATATATATATATATATATATATATATATATATATATATATATATATATATTTTAATATATATACATACATATATATATATATATATATATATATATATATATATATATATATATATATATATATATTATATATATATATATATTTTTTAAATATATATATATATATATATAAAATATATAAAATATATATATATATATATATATAAATATATATATATATATATATATATATATATATATATATAGGTATATACACACATGTGTATATACAATACAAACAAAACCCAAATCTAACAAAATGGTGTGTGCGTGTGTATGCACTGGTGCTTACTGAAATAAGGGTCAAATCTGAGATTAAAAATATTCAAACGTAATCCTGGTATTACCCAATTACTATACTATTATATACATCTATATAAAGTAAGTATATATATATATATATATATATATATATATATATATATATATATATATATATATTTTATATATATATATATATATATATATATATATATATATATATATATACAAAAGCTCAAATGGAAAGATACGTAATGATGCGTGATACTTAAAAAGTCTAAAATCTGGAATAATTCCCCCTCGATCCATTCTCCACGTATATGTGTTAGGAATGGGTTTCAACGGGATTATATATATATATATATAGTTAAACATATGCATAAAGCTATATATAGAAAGCACATATACTCATAAATGATGGAAAATTGTGAAACAAAGCCAAAAGTTGGTTCTCACATATTTGAAATATCATATAAGTCCTGTAAACTCAGAATTTAGAAGCTAAAATGCTGGAAATCAAAATATCACATATCAACTAAAAATCGAAATTAAAGAAAACGATCAAATTTCACCCAACGACCCAAAATCTAAAATACACCAAACAAATCCGCGAAACCTGGCATACACGTTGGCCTCGACGCACGTGATGCGTTCGTATACTCTCAGGTTTGAAATCGTGTCCGTGTCGTGTCCACAGAACGCGTATCGAAATTTCCCGATACCGTGTGGTACGCGTGCGTTCTCGCTCGTTTGAGCGCCGCACACGCAACGAAACGCCACGTGCTCATGCACGTAGCTGGGGGGGTCCTGGGGTAGGTCTAGGACGCGATGACACGGTGACACGCTGCCCTAAACCGCGCACGCAGACCCACGCACCCGCACGGCCTGCTGCGCACGCGCGCCCGCGCGCCCTCGTACGCGTGGTGCCGGCCTAGCTGCTCCCTCGTTGGGCCACGCCGCGACTCAGGATTCGTCCTATGGGTCATCTAGGTCTAGGTCAACATGTTTCGGGTCCTGGAACGTGTCTTCGCTGCATCGTGTGCGCGCATGAAGTCCGTTTCTGCGACAAAAATGAAGGTCTGAATGCACAGTGGCTGAGCGGTGCACGCACGATATCTCCGCGCTCGCTCAACGAACAGTCGTTAAATTTTAGGAGCATGCGGGCAGAGGTTGCCCCCACGTGCTCACAAATTTTCACACAAAAATACGCTCTGTGCATCGCGCAATCACACGCGGACAGCAGGGCACGCACGGCCTCGTGCACGGGATCCGTGCACGTGCATCCGTTGCCCGAAACGCCCCTGAAACGATGTCAAACCCAAAACTGTCTTCACAAAAGTTTATTAAAATCATATTGTCTAAACATCCATAAAGACAGAAATGAAAAACAACAACTTTCTATCCTGAGCGTCATTTCGTCGAACACGTGCCGTAAGGGACCGACACGGGCTCGATACCTCCATCAAACGGAGTCAAAATCCCACCAAATTTCGTGGGCAAGGCTAGGGCACCTATATGGATGCAAAAATGAAGAAAAAATAGATTTGCAATGGTAGATTAGGGTTTTACCTATTGAGTGTCAAAACTCAATGATCGGGGCTCCTCGGTTGTCGTGTCGGCCGATTTCCCTGCAGCAAAACCTTCCATCTCCACTCCAAAATGGTCCAGCAAATCCTCCTCTCCTCGACGAGCACAACAGTGTTCGTTTGGGAAGAAACGGACTCCGGATGAAGGAAAAAGATGTTTTGGAGAGTTGGATCTTTTAGGGTTTCTTTGTGGAGGCTACAAACTACAAATGAATGCAACAATGGGAGGGAGTACTGCTGTTGGGCGGACAAGGAGGCTTCTCTAGGGTTAGGGTTTCACTTGGGCCAACTCTTTCTCAAGTAGAAATGGGCCCAAGTCAAAAAGCTCAAAGGCCTACAAGCAAAAAGGCTAATTAAATAATTAAAAGCCTTAAAAATAATCTAATGCACATATTAAATTCTAAAATGAAAATAAAAATTCTAATGCATGGTTAGGCCCCTATACAAGTCCACTAGGGTTAAACCAGTTGCTAGCACAATCAAGTCTACATATTCAAAAAATCACACAAAGGCAAAAATGGCTGAAAAGACTAAAATACCCTTCTATGAAAAAAAATGGATGTTACATGAGGTATTGACATATCTCATACGGCCTTGACACTTGCTTTACAACAAGTTATGAGTTACATGTAGGACACGTGCTCGTGTAGTCGGCTGGCCACCGATATGTATGAGGCGTGCGACGGATAGGAGTAACTGCCAATAGTGTTGCATGCTAGTACACTTGGCAGTTACTAGAGGTTCATGAGTCATGGATGTGACCCTACTAGGCATTGGGTGGGGATAACAGTTTCCTTAATGTATGGGTCCTTTATGCACTTTCCTATTACTGATCCTGTTGGCCTCTGACATTCGAGGAATGTTATGCTTTGAGGTCCCTGGTATCCTGATGGGGCCATACCTGAGTTACTGCTACTGAGCCAGATACCCATACGTTGAAGGTCTGTTCTTAACTGCATTATCACTGTAGAATTGGTAGGCACCCTATTGCATGCATCCCTTTTCTTTCTATTATATTATCACAGTTTATATGGCATGGTGTTTTCTTGTATCTTGCTACGTCCCTCTGAGGACCTGGTTATCTCTCCAGGATTAGACGATTTCCTGCAGGAGTACGGAGCGGCTCTGGATCCGTCTTACATCGATGACGAGACAGTCACTACTGATTTCTAGTCTATTCTATATTTGAGACTTTAGTGGACATTATTTTTACATCTCTTTCTTTCTATTTTACGGAGGTTGGACTTCGATCTTGTGAGACTATTTTTTATAGATGTTTGGAGTGAGCATGTTCACCCGGCTATCTTTTGAGATACTTATTTATTTATTTGGACTCCATTATCTTTTGTGTTGAGCTGTGATGAGATTAGATTACATATTTCTGGCCTGTGATTATTTTATTTTACAGCTTATGTGCATATATGAGGATTCCATATATTGGAGTATTCTTCGTATATGTGCAGCTGGCATGTTCACGTACTTGGTCCTACGTATTTTGGGACTGGGCATTACAGGTTACTTCAAGAAGTTTCCACACTTCATTTGATGTTGTGAAGGTAGACACCTTGTTGAATTCAGTTCTGTCTAAAGCACAAAATAAAGCATTAATAGCATGTGTGTCAAGACTGGCCTTTTTTTTCATCCTTTGTATATTTGTCATAGGGTTTTTCAACTAAAACTCCATCAACATTAATATGATGAGGCTTTTTGTAGCCATCAATAACTACAGACCATAAGTCAAAATCAAGAGATTTTAGGAAGAAACTCATACGTATTTTCCAATAATTGTTGTTTGTGCCGTCAAACAGTGGAGGTCTGTTTGTGGCTTGGCCTTCACTTGTGAATTTCATAGTTGCCACGTGTAATGCTATGATCTATATAACAATTGAAAAATAACTGAATATGGCTGCAATTTTACCTTGCTTTACCTGTATAACCCACTCTGATACCAATTGTAGGAACGAAATCGTAAAGCAAAATACTCTAGAGGGGGGTGAATAGAGTAGGCAGCGGAATATAGCTAATTAAAAACTCGTTAGCAGTTAGATCACGGATACAATAATCATCATAAAATAAATAACAGTCATGAAAAGAGTGATCAGAAGGCAAACGCAAACACAGAGATTTATACTGGTTTCCCTCTTGTGAGGACTAGTCCAGTCGGAAGAACTCTAGCTTCCAGTTGAATCCACTATTGGAAAATCCCGCAAGTTTTCATACGAAGTCCTTGCAACTTCTACAGACGCGAGCTTTGATACGAAGAACTCGACCAACTTCAATTGTGAAGAGTTTCTTCAATCAAGTCTCTGATTACAATCGCTCTGAAATTCTAGACCGTACCGCACTGGCAAATCGACTAGAGGATTGTAACTGGATTGGGATTTGAAAATAGAAGATTTTTAGAACTCTTTGGAAGAAATGTAGGCTTTAGAAGAGAAGAGGTGAAAGTGAATTGGTGTTTTGAAATGATCGAAATCCTTCTCTATTTATAGTTTTTCCAAAGGCAAAACTCTGACAGAATTTGGGCAGAATTCGGACAGAACTCTTTGTAACCAACCGCAACTGAAGGGAGACCAAGTTCAAAATCAAACGTTCACATAACGTTCAACTTGGTCGAACTCTGGCCGAACTCTGGCCGAGTTCTGTCAGGGTTTAGTCAGTTGATTATGTGAAAAATTGTTTTGGCTTTTTGAAAAATCCTTCAGAAGCTTTTTGTAAAATAGATATTTTTCAAAAACATAGGTCATTTTAAAAATATAGGTCAGTTTTGAAAAATGATTTCGGATAGCCTATTTGCCAATACGACTTGGTGTACAATGTATTCCTAGACTCAATAAAAATGAAAATTACATTGCTTTAAAGGAAATACATTCTTGAGTGGCAAACAGCTTCGATCTTGAACTGAGTAGATATTCATCTTTGATCAGTATCCAAAACGTCATTAGTAAATATCTGAATTGATTCGTATATCGAGACAGAGTTTCATCAATTATTAAAATCAGGTTTGACCATGACCAATGGGCCAACAATTAGGACATCTGGCAGACGGTACGTGAGGTGCAACAACTGCTACTAACATTAACATTGTAAAAAACTTGTACATTGCGTAGACCATATGCATACTAGTTTTATTCTCATTCCCACCTCTCTCATAAGTAAACATAATCACTTTAACATTAACTTTAAACTTAACATTGAATATTGACAAAAAATTATTAGTTGATCATGTATGATGATAACAAGTATAACTCTCGTGTATCAAAATAGAAAAGATAAACCAATAATTTCAAGGAATAAAACACATGCAGCATAAAATAAAGGTAATGTAGGCTATAGTGATACTTGTCTTGCTCCGGAAAAGGATGAAGTCGTGACTCAAGACGTTGTCCGGTCTACCGGACACATAAATTTAACAAGTTAGATTCTAGAAAAATGGCTACATAGGTTGCTCCTAACAATTGTCAACTATTATAGAAAATATCTTTTAATACTGAAATAATAGTTTTAAAAATCATAATTTAATATTAGAAAATATAGTTTTTAGCTAATGGGATAGTTTTTATAGATCTGAGACTTTTGGCACACAAATCAAGGCGCATCGTTGACCAAAAAGTCAGTTGTCCCAGCTTTCTGATTTGAAATCATGGACATGTTAATTTCAGTATTACATGAACAATGGAATCGATGGTGACGTAAAATCTCAGACAAATAAAAAGTTATATGGCACGAAAATCAGGTTTTGTCTGTTTCCTAATTAGGACAGACTTCTAAAATAAAACAGAAAATAAAATATTTTAGAAAATTGCTGGGAAAAATGTATGATGTGTATTTTTTTGTTAGCATTCTAAAACTTCAAACGGATTGTGATTATGATTCCTACTTCTCCCGAAATCTCAAAAATTCTGAAACATGTTAGATTTTGGACAACTGGCACTCCACGAATTTTCCAAAAAATTAGGTTTAGAATTTATGAAAAAATTTGATATTCAGAAAATATACCTTGCAACGGTTCCAATGCAAGAAATGGGGACACGTTTGGAGTCCGAAGCTAAGAGTAATGGCTTCGTGAAGTCGAAGGAACCCTAGAACTCCTCGTCCTAAAATCGGCTGATAATAAACTAAAAACTATCATCTAAACACATATATATATAGAGGAGAGAGGGTGAGCCGTGGCTCAGAGGCAAGTCATGTGGCAGCACCTCGGCAGATCCCATCCAGGATCTGACGACTGCGGCTGCACGCGGCTTGGCTAAGTGTGAGTCCGACTCAGACTCGGCTCGGCTCGGCTAACCAAGTCCGACTCGGACTCAGTTTCAACTGTACCCAACAGCCTATGAGGCTAACAGGTAGGCCCAGAAGCTGACTAGGCTGGCTGACTATAAAATTAATTTGGAAAATGGGTTTTAATTACCAGAAATCATTTAGTAATTAGTTTTTGCTTTAAAAAATCATAATAAATATTAAAAATAGTCAAAAAAAATTAAAAAATTCTAGAAAATGTAAAATAATATATTGAACCCTAGAAAAATATTTGGGGTCAATTTTTGTCTTAGGTTTTCTACATAAAAATATTAGAAGTCCTAGAAATTACGTTTTTTCTATATTTTAATTATCTAAAATTTTTAGAAAACTCCTAAAAAATCTAAAATAGCCTAAAAATGATTCTAAACCTTAAAATGAGTCTCAATGAGCTATATGAACCGTACTGTTACATTATTATCAGTATGGATCTATATTTGGCATCTCAAAACCAAATTTCTACAAAAATCCTTAGTGTTTTCTATTTATTTAATTATTAATCAAAGTAGAAATTTGGGTAGCGGATGCTACAGCCCTGGTGAGGAGACACTCTTTAGGGCTCTGTCAAACTGGGTTTCCTTCTGTCTGTTCCTGTCTGCGAGAGGCGGTTTGGTGATAGCCCCTTATGTCTTGCCTTGTATGAGGTTTGGCCATATCTAGTTTCTCGATCATGGCTTCATTGTCGAAGGCCATGTAAAGGCGGTTTAGTGATAGCCCCTTATGTCTTGCCTTACATTGTATGAGGTTTGGCCAGATCATGGCATAGTCTGACTCTGTCCCACTAGCTCCGTCTTTGTCAGGGTAGGGACGCTTGGTGGCATTGTCCTTTGACTCATGCGGTCGGCTACCCGCACCAGCAGCTTGGTGTGGTGAAAGTCTAACCCTAGCCTTGTGTCTCAACCTTGGAGGGTTGTTATCTCCAGCATGGGAGATAGGTGGAGAAGATGTACCCCAAGATGGGTACGCCTTTCTACAAGGATGCCCTTGACCGGGTACCATGGAATATCCCTGTCATTGGCATAGCCGGGTGTGCTAACCTTTATGCTGGCAACCTCCTCGTGCTAGTTGAGGAAGAGGGTTCCTTTGAGCCCTTCAGGACGGGAGTATCCCTTCGGGCAAAGTAGCAGGAAGCGGGAACTGGTTCAACTCTCGTTGTCTGATGTAGTCGTTCGAAGATGGATGGCTTGCTTGTAGACACTGCAGTCTGAGAGCAACAATAATTGATGGTGATTTGAGTACAATGCCCAGTAGAGGGTTTGTTGCATGCGCCACCGTCTTCTTTTAACCCTCGCTTTCGATTGATTATTCTCGTAAGTCCGGTAGAGGGTATTTGTCTGCGTCTTGTGGGCCGCATGGCTGATCAGATGAAGCTCCTCATCCATCCTTGGGGCTACTGAGGATGGATCTACGGGGTTGGATCACCTTATGCGCATGACTTTGACGGGCGCTTGCGTGTGTCTGATAGAGTCTTTCGGCACCTGTATAATCATCTAGGACACCTTCTAAGGAATACCTGCAGGGATAGCGTTTCGGTTGTGTTGAGACTGTGTTGCTTTGGACCTCTTTATACTAGCATTGGAGTAGTACAATATGTAAATCCCCTAAATTTTTACTACGATTTTTTTAATTTAAATTAGAATTTATTTTATTTTTGCATTTGCTTGTCGAGTGCGTGTGCGAGGTACATATTTTTGGAAAAACGTTTCGATTATAAATTTTTTGTATATAGGATAGTTTTTAAAATAACATACGATAATTATTTTTAAAGTTGTGAAAAGTGGCACGACAAGATTTCCAAAATACTATTTATTTACTTTTTATTTTATTGTACAAATATAAGTAGTAGTTTAGAAAACTACTATTTTATGGATACTATATGTGTGCGAGAGACATAGAATTTATTTCATGTCCACTTTGGATTTTTTTTCGAAGTACTAATTATTTTATTCAATTATCGAAAAGGTATTTTTAAATAATTATGGTAATTTTCGAAATTATTTATTATTAGTATTTTTAGAAAAAATATTTTGAATTTATTGTGGTAATTTAAACCTTGATTTGATTTTATGGATTGATTTAAATAGCTTAATTAATATCTATAATTGAAATTTGATTATCTAGAGTAAAATTTGAATTGGAAATTGATTTGGATTTGGAATTCAAATTTATTGAATTGATTTAAACTAAAAGTGATATATCAAAAAGGGGTCCTAGTCCATATCCAACTAGAACTTACACCTCCTATATAAGGAGAAGCACTTTGCTCTTTTCCAAGAAGAGTCCACAAGTCCAAATTTCTCCATCGAAGTGCGTGCATCGTGTATGTGGCCAACTCCCTCCGTGTCAGCCGTGACGGCCTCGGGACCGACCGCGGATGACTTTCCAATATCTTATTCCATTTTTTACATATTCAATTATAACCATCGTGTCCGACACTTGGACACAACACCAGCCGACACCATTACCACCACCTCCATCGTTAATGTCCCAAACTATGCCAAGTTCCCTGACCCAGCCTTCACCACCACCGCCGACCGTCCCTATTCAAACTCCAGCCTCTAGGGCCAAACCACCCCAGGCAGCAAACCATCCCAACCACCACCGCAAGAATTCATCTCCATCACCACCATTACCACCACCAGCAACACAACCCATCGCCACCGCCACCACCACCGCCACCGCGACCGGTCGCCGCCCAAAAATCCTACAAATAAAACCCCACTTGACTCACCTCTGCCGAGGCGTCTAAATGCCGTTTGATGCACCCTCCGCCGTAGTCTCGAGCTGCGCCGTCGCCCCATTGGCAAGAGACCAAGCCGCCCGTCGCCCAGTCCTCCTCACATTCGCGCCGCTGTAGAAGCTCCACCGCCGCCGCTCCGCGTAGGCGCTAGATTTGGCTGTCGCGATGTATCCTCGGACGTACCATGCCGCCACCGACGACACTGCTCCCCCGCGTCCGGTGAAGCCCCTCGCCGCCGAGGATTCACGGCGAGCCTTCGCCTCCCCAGACGATGGCTACCTATAAGCCCCCTTCCTCTCTTCTCTCACCACTCGTCCACTTTCTCCCTCATCCGCCCTTTCTCCTTCCACTTTAAATCCCTCCCTCTCTAGGATTTCCATGTTGCCTTCGAAAGGGTGGGCTTAGTTTTCTTGAGAGAGAGAAAGGAGACACTGATGTCCCTTTATACTTTCTCTGTTGTAAAGATGGGTTGCTCTGACTTCTCTCGAGGGAGAGGTCACACACTAGCACAGCACAACTTTTGCTTTTATTATTATTATTATTATTATTATTATTATTATTATTATTATTATTATTATTATTATTATTATTATTATTATTATTATTATTATTGTTGTTGTTATTATAATTCAGCTTTATTAATAATGTAGTGACTAATTATTATTATTATACTATTTTTTAGTTTAATTCATATTTACATTAGGAGTATTTGTTAATAAAACAATAGGTGTATTTTTTAGAATTTATTATTATCATTATTATATTACTATTATTATTTTGTTGTTTTGTAGATAATATTATTTACCTTATTGTTAATATTATTATTATTGTAGGAATTACATAATTCATTTTTTTGCTAATTCCAATGATGGAACTTTATTTTGACAAACGTAAAATTTTAGTCCAAAAACTATTTTTAGCTTTTCAAGTATTTTCCAAAAATATTATGTTTCCAAAATTATAAATGATTTCTAGTATTTTCCAATATTATCTAAATTATTTTTTTATACTGTTTATCAACCTAGAAATTCTAGTATTGATAAAACATAGTTTTTTTTTTTTGCCTAAAAATATTTTTAGAATTTTTAAATTATTTATCTAAACTATTTTTAATTACCATAATATATTTTCAGAGTATTACAAATATGTGCTAAATAGTATACTCCAAATCCCATCGACTATCCGTTTTTTATCATAGATAATCATATTCTCTATTCTCTTCCGAAACTAGACTACCTTATGTCGACCCTAACTAATCCAACCATCCTAGACCTGATGGACCAGTCCGTGCCATCATCGGAGGCCGTCTTGCATCGTTGTAACACCGAAGTCATAGTTCTTGCCACCTTGATTATCGTAGCACACCAGGCGTCAATATCGGGCAAGATACCTTGTCATTTGTTGTTTATTTATTGTAGCTCATATTTCATGCATTTACTTATTATTTACTTTCTGGAAAATAAATTGTGATACATGGCATAATTTGATAGAATCTTACTGTTCAGTTCTATTTCCTGCTATGTCCTATTTTTTTACACATTGAGCTTAGATGTAAGGGACCACCCTTTATGTGTTGCATTCATAGGCCTTAACACATTTGTACCACATTGTTGTGAGTCGCATATAGAACTCGGACATGCGTGACTGGCTGGCCACCAGTACATATAAGCCGCACGATAGGATTAACCGCTAATAGTGTTTGCATGATTAGTTTGACTTAGCAGTTAGTAGAGGCTCTGTGTTATGGATACAACATATTAGGCATTGGGAGGGGAGGACAATTACTTAGCATATGGGCTACTATACACTTCCCATTTGTGATCCGGATGCTCCGCTGGAGATACGGTATGAGATGACCCTTATTTTACTGACGGCCACTGACGTTCTTCGAAACGACATGCTCTTACTGATTGGGCCTCTGGTACCCCAAGGGGGACCATGCCGATCCTATTTTAGCCAGGGCCCATGCGTTGGAGGATGTTCTTAAAACTGCATACACTTAGACTGGTTAGGCTACCTTATCCGTTAGGTATGAGTACTCTTGGTTTGGGTACTTGTATCTGACTGTGGCTTGGAATAGTAACTTATCGCGGACTAGTTTGCCACATCTTATCCTTGTTTGGTTATAGGTGTGGCTTACTACTTCGATGAGATGGTGCTAAACCTTGTTATGGTCCGAATACCATATTGGATTCATGACTTGGGAAGATACTTCATCATGGATTAGTATGCCATCTCCTGTCCTTATTTGGTTGGGGGGATGGTACGCTAATTCAAGGGTGAGTATTGGACTATGTTATGACCTGATTAACTTATTATTGAGCAGTATTTATTCAGTTTATATGGCATGATATTATGTATATTGTTACGTCCCTCTGAGGACCTGGTTATCTCTCCAGGTGTGTATTATTATCATTCGCAGGTATTCGAGCCATGGTCGTGATCTTCTCCATTTCTTTATAGATGACGTAATCTTGGATCGTCATTCGCTTCGCTTGACATTTTCTCTCATTTGTATTTATTTCTGTTCATATAAACAGTTGGTAGTGGATTTGTCTTTGCCCAACATCTTGTACCATAATAACTCTAAGTTGATTTATGACATATCTTATATTCTTTCATTTTGTGGATGAGATTAGATTACTCTTGGTTTACTGCATTTTATAGCTTATGTATACATACGAGGTTTCCATATATTGGAGTATACTTCATATGTATACAGCTGGCATGTCTACATATCTAGTCCTATGTATTTTGGGACTGGGGCGTTACACAGTACGTCCACGTCCTCTTCGTAGGTAGGGTTCTGGGAGATTCTGTGGAAGATAGATTTCCTTCGTCTCCCTTGTGTGTGCTGCTATCTGGCACTATTTGGGAAGGCTTGATGTACGTTTATAGGCACTCGTCTTGATTTAGATGAGGCAATTTCTGTACCTTTGGCTGGCAAGCTAGCTGACATACGGCTTTTTCTTCTCGAGAAGGGAGTGGACGTGATGGCCAGATAAGAGCGCACGTTCTCGAGTCCTTGGCGTTGCATCGCCTTCTATGGTTGGGACTCGAGTATTGGCCTTTATTCTTTCGGCTTTCAAGAGAGGAGGAAGGATAAACAGGAGTTGGACGCGAAGCTTTATTGGTTGAAGCCGGTAAAGCATCCTCCGTAGTTGCTGGTGGTAGTACAACAGCCATGACCACCCAGGCCTTACGAGTTTTTCTAGGTTTCATAAACCTAGGAGAACGGTTTGACCCATCAGAGAGTATGTCTTCATAAGCTTGTTAGTCGAACCAGACGACCAACATCTGTTGGGATGAACCCAACTTGGAAGTATAAGACTGTGACACTACTTTCTCTTCGAAGGAGAAAGTCGTCTCTAGCAGAGTCGCCAGCTTGTTCGTCATCGCATTTTGGTGAAAGATGTGTTTGGGATGATATGTATCTTTCAGAGGGATAAAAGAAGAAGAGACAAGTTAAGACAGGACTCATTTGCTTTTCTTTAGATATTATGATTTTGAACAGTACAATAAAGCCCTATCAGTAAGGATTTTCTACTACAAAAGTAGATTCTGGGGAGGTATGTCGATGGAAATCGATTAAAGTAATGACCCCTTTACTCCATTGACGATCTGATTTTCTCGAAGTGCTATTTGTGACTCTCTCATGTGTATCTGGTATCCTCAGCGATAAGGTTGATTTGGTGGCTCTGATCTCTTGATGATCTGATCTTCTGATTATCTCCTCCTTCTCTCTATTTTCCTTTTTGTGGGTAAGCTATCGAGGAGGTAATGACGAGGGAGGATCTTCTGCATGGAAGATGCCATCCGGGTTGTCACAGTTGTTTAGGCAGGCTATTCAACCGCTTGGCCTGGTTGAGGTGCTGATTGGGCGTCCGTTGCTGCAAGAGCTCTGGGTGAGGACTTTAAGGATACTCGGATATGATTGTTGGAAATTATGACTATCCATCTGGACAGCTTAATCAAGTATTTAGGACAACCTATCGTTTGAATGGTGTGGTTATGTAATGCGTGTGCCATAAACGGGAAACTTAAATCCGGGGCACGATCTTTGGTCGATGCGTGGTACTAGTCGTGATTTTGAAGGAATCTTTGGTTTCAATGGGACAATTATTGTACATACATCATAAATTTGGTGTTGATCCTTTCAGTCGCTACCAACAGGATTTGAGATGATCCGGTTCGGAGCGCGAACCAGCAGTTGATGATCCGGTTCGAGGCACAAACCAGCTGTTGATGATCCGGTTCAGGTGATGATCCGGTTTGGGGCACGAACCAGCTATCTTGGTATAGAGGGTGGCTTAGCCAAGGACTCGGTCCATCTGGCTTGATGTGGAGATTAGTTGGACCGTTTGAGCTGCATGCTTCATTAGACGCATAGGTATTTAAAGAGAAGCTTCATAGTGTCTGGACCGTATGTGATCTAGTCGCATGGAGCGGTCCAGCTATCTTTGGTTTTGCAAAGGTAATGTACCTCGGGGTATTATGTTGTTCGAATTTTGCATCCCACTAGAGGTCTTATGGGCCTTCGTGCACTTTGCCTTAGGTGGTTTGATCTTGATTGAGCATGGACAATTTTTATGCTTCTATACCCCTGATAACCTTGTGATCCACCGTGCCTGTTCTCATATGGAGCCTTATTCCAATAATGTTGCAGAGTAAAATACTCTACTTACTGGACTCAATTTGGTTAAACAGTTGGGGTAGACTATTTGGAAGGTTATGGTGACTCTAAGTTGATAGTTAGTCAAGTCGAAGGAGAATATGAGGTCTGGCATAAAGATCTTATTTCGTATTATCAGGCAACTCTTGATATAGTTGCTACTTTTTCTAGATTCTTTATTGAATATGTCCCTCGATTAGAGAATATATAAGCAGTTGCTCTTGCTTGTTTGGCAGCTTTCTTGCTACTCCAATCAACAAACAAAAGTCCATCACAGTGATTCGTCGAGAGTTATTTTACACCAAGAAGAATTTGGATGTTCAACAGAGTTATTCAGCAACGACAAATGTTGATCCTAAAGATTGGAGTTCCCATTTGTAGATTATTATGTTTATGGAATCCTTCCTGATGATCCAGAATAGGCTATTTCGATAAAGAAATATTATCTTCACTTTTTTTAAGATATGACAACTAAAATATTGTATCGAAGGTCATATAATGGGCTCCTTCTACGATGTTTATAAAAAAAAGAAGCTAAACAGACCCTTCTCAAATCTCATAATAGTATTTGTGCTGTCCATCAACCTGGGCCAAAGTTACAAGACATAATAAGCCATCTGGGCTATTACTGGCCCACTATGGTGTCTGAAGCCATAGACTATGCAAGAAAATATAAAGTATGTCAAATGCATGGCTACTTTATACATCAACCTTTGAAATTCTTGCATCCAACGGCTGCATCATAGCCTTTTGAAGCATGAGGAATGGATGTAACGTCCCAGTCCCAAAATACGTAGGACTAGGAACGTAGCATGTCAGCTGCATATATACGATATATACTCCAATATATGGAAATCTCGAATATACACATAAGCTGTATTGTGAATAATAACAGACAGTCACAGGTAAAAGCTACATCCCATCCACATTATAATGTAAGAAAAATGGTAACGCATAAATCAAGAGAATGTCAAAATATAATGGTTGACCGGGCGGAGACAAATCCACTACCGGTACTAGAATAAACTGAAAGGAAATAGAGTCCATCCTCTAAGATAAATAGAATAAGAAATGATGACTAAATAGGCTCCTCGACCCAATAGGGACAGCTGTGATCAGAAGGTACGACTCGCTCGAACGTGAAGGATGAGTCTATAGTGGAGCTATACTCCTGCGAAAAGTCCTGCACACCTATACCTGGAGAGATCACCAGGTCCTCAGAGGAACGTAACAAGATACAAAAAGAACATGCCACATAAACTGAAAAAATACTGCTCAATAAGAATAAGATCAGATCATAACATGGTCCAATACCTCACCCTTTGGAGTAGCGTACCATCCCCCCAACCAAACAAGGACAGGACATGGTAAACTAACCCACGGTGAAGTATCTTTCCAAGTCACGAATCCAATATGGTATCCGGACCCCAACAAGGTTCAATACCTTCTCATCAGAGTAGTAAGCCACACCTACAACCAAACAAGGACAAGATGTGGCAAACTAATCCGGGACAAGTTATTGTTCCAAGCCACTGTCAGATACAAGTACCCAAACCAAAAGTACTCATACCTAACGGATAAAGGTGCCTAACCAATCTAAGTGAATGCAGTTTTAAGAACATCCTTCAACGCACGGGCCCTGACTAAAATGGGATCGGCGTAGTCCCCCCCCTTGGGCACTAGAGGCCCAATCAATAAGAGCATGACATTACGCAGAACGCCAGTGGCCGTCAGTAATCATGGGTAATCTCACCCGCGTCTCCGGCGGAGCTCACGGATTACAAAGGGAAAGTGCATAGCAGCCCATACGCTAAGGTATTGTCCTCCCCGCCCAATGCCTACTATGTTGTATCTACAACACAAAATCTCTATTAACCGCTAAGTCAACTAAGCATGCAACATCTATTAGCGGTTATTCCTATCGCACGGCTTATACGTACCGGTGGCCATCCAATCATGCATGTCTGAGTTCTATATGTGAATCACAACTTCGTGGTACAAATGTGTTTAGGCCTATGAATGCAACACACACAGGGTGGTCCCTTAACTCTAAGTTTAATGTGTAAAAAAATAATACATAGCAGGAACTATAACCGAACAGTAAGTTCTAACAAGTTATGGCATGTATCACAGTTTATTTTGAATAAAAAATAATGAATAATGCATGAAATATGAGCTAAAATAAATAAACAGCCGGTGGCAAGGTATCTTGCTGGAGGTAGCGTGCAGAATGGCGACGCCTGATGACTCAAACCGTCCGAATAGGGAAGCAATAAAAGCCAACTTTTACGAACGACCTTGGATGCTAAAATAAACATCACAAACATATTTGGCGTAAAAGAAATACCTAGAAAATGCTTGTCCAAAAGTTTAATTCTGGAACAGGGGCAAAATCGTAATTTCGGATTAAAACGATGTCCGCCGTTGGACCCGTTTTGCACCAAAACGTGTGCCATAACCTACGGTCTCTAAAGTCATCAAACAACATGTCTATGGGTCCGGTTTGAGGAGACGAACCCAACCGTATGTCCAAAGTTGGATTCCGGGGGGGCCGTGCACAAATTCGCCCATTAGAGCGGGTCGCGGGCCTACCAATTTAGCGTTCCGATCAACCTTCTCAGAATCAGACCAAACTTGGCATACAGGACCAGAAAAACGATTCGGTCATGATGGCATAAGTTTTGTCTCGATACGACGAACGTGCACGAAGTTATGGGCTAGTTTGCAAAAGGTCGATACGGTGGTATTCCAATGGATACGTACTGATTTCGTCGCGCACGCGCAACGAAATCGAGTCCCGTCAGTTCCCACACGTCAGCAACATCCATACGAGCCTTTCAATGCATTTAGTGCGCGACCACGTCGCCCGGTTTGTCGGGGCGCACACCGTATCGGGTAATTTTATTGAAATTTGGGTTTTGAAAACTTTTTTTTCTCAATTTTTTGAAATCGATTTACTCAGCATATAATTAGTAAACAATTAAACCACAAGAAAGATTTTGAAGTCCTACAAGTTGACTATAACTTTGTTCAAATAGATTTTATAAACTGTTACTAGGTTGTTAATGTATCGCCATCAAAACAGGGTACATGAGGTACTGAAAAACTGTTCTTCGAAACAGTTTTTCGAAATGTTTCCATCGATCTTCTGGATCGATGGCTTACCCCCATCAAATTGGAATTGTGAGGGTGCTAAGAGGGTTATGTAGGCTTGCTACAGGAAGTTACAAAATTATAAATGATCGAAAAAATAGAAAGATTTTAGCTCGAAAAGATGGTACCTAGGCGATCGGTTGAAACAGGGCACCCCTGTTCCTAGTCGAATTTCGTGAGTGCGGCGGCTCTCCGGCCAATCGCAACGGCTTGCCGGTGGTGGAGGTGATGCGCAGGAGTGTAGGGGTTCTCCAGAAGTTGAGAGAGTCGATCACGAGTCGTGTGTTTTTGGTTGCGGAGCAAAAATAGGATTTCGAGTATTACTTATATAAACTTGATTTGGTTAAGATTTGCAAAGATTAAGATTAGATTTAAGAGGGATTTTGTAGTCTAAATCTGAGGAAAAGGATTTGATAGGAGGAGATGAAGATTTGGAGGAGATCTTAAATTTGTGATCTTGTTTTGGTTCGCAGAAGGAGTAGAAAGGGCGGGATTTCGCCAGTACTGTTCCCTTCGGGGAACAGTACACTGGTTGATATTTTTTTTTCTTTTTAACTATTATATATATATATGTATGTATATATAGATATACATATATACACACACATATATACTTTAACAACCCCAATAAAATTCCTATTAAAACTCCTAAAATCTAAACAACTTTCTAAAACAATTTAATAATTATCAATATATAAAAAGTAATAAAAATAAAAGTCCATGATACACACACACACACACACACACACACACACACAGATATATATATATATATATATATATATATATATATATATATATATATATATATATATATATATATATATTTTACCACTATTTCCAAAATACAAAATCCTTTAAATACTTAATAAGTTCCTAAAGAATATATTCTAGAAATTTTAAAAACAAAATAATATTAATTTCTAAAGTATTTGTAACATATAATATAGAATTATTTTGTATAAAATAACCCACACATAATATCAAATAAAAATAAAAATAAATTTCTACTCACTTAATAATGCTAAACTATAAATTTTACCAAAATAATTTATTCCTATAAAAAACAATTAATTATATTTAATAATAATAAATAAAAGTAGAAAATTTTTAGGGGGTTTACATCCTAACCAACTTATGAAAATTTTGTCCTCGAAATTAAAATAAGCTTAATATAAAAATATAACAATCAAATCTTAATGGAAAAATATAGTACGACTGAATACGAAGGGAGAGCAGGTAGTCATTTCTTAACTTAGTCTTTGTAAAGAGGGTAGAGATAGTCATAATAAAATTCGAACTGACACTATTTTCTACAAGATAGGGTATTCTTAGTCTTGCATGGGTCATGGTTATTTAGTTCGTTTGAGAAAATTTACCGATATTGCACGGTAGAAATCAATTGGGACAAAAATAGACATCAGTGGTTTTTATAAGGAAAATGTCTCATACATGTGGTGTAGTTGAAATAGGGTATAGGATGGTGGGTTTGTGTCGGACACGTATGTCATGTGTGTAGAGTGGCTCATGTAGTCTATGTAGGTGAAGGTTGTTGGAAGAAAATGGCTAATGTTAAGCATTAAACCTCAAAGTCACGGTAAGGTATCGAAATGATATGCGTAGAGATTGGGTGATTTCCTCACATCTAAAGCATACGAGTGTTGTTGAAGGAGGCACAGGTTTTTAAGTCACGTCATTCAAAAAATTTCTAACGAAGAAGCCAAGAGTTCTATTTATAAGCTTGCTAAACCATAGTCCTGATATATCTAATGGCGTCGAAGGTAGTGCTCATGCATGCTAACTAAGCTAATGAATGTATTGCTCAAATACTAAGCCATGACTTAAATAAAGAATAACGGTATAAGTAGAATAATACCTGCCAGATCTCTAATCTCATGATGGGGGTCTATTACAGCCATGGTAAATGCTTGACCTTGTCTCGGCGGCTCGGGGCAATCGATAATCCTATGTTGTTCCGATCCGCACCTCAAGCATAAGCCGAGACAAATCCGACATCCATCTCGAATGTGGCCCTTCTTCCCGCAGTAGTTGCAGGTGGGATTCTGATAGGGTGTGGGCCTCTGCTGGTACTGTCCTATAGGTCCCCTGGTGGGTCCACCTTGAGTCACCCTAACTGGTGCAGCTACCGGTGTGGGGCGTCTCTGTGCCTGCTGTTCCTTGCGAAGCAGCTCCTGGGTATGTGCTTCCTTTAAGACAGCTGCATGAGAGACTCGAGACTGTATAGTAGTGAAAGTCTTGAGTTTTGGTGCGAGTCCCTGATGGAATCTCCTTGCCTTCTCAAGTTTTGTTGGGATTAATGTCGTACCAAATCTACTCAAACAGCTGAACTCTGCATCGTACTCATCTACCGACATGTTCCCCTGCTTTAGATGAAGGAACTGGTCATAGAGAGCATCTCGAACATGGATGGGGAAAAATCCCCCATAGAAGAGGTCGTAAAACTCCTTCCATGTGATCCCAGTGCCCAGTCGTCTTTCTACAACCTTCCACCAGTGGTAAGCATTGTCTTCTAAGAGTAAGTCCACTGCTGTCAACCAATCATGTGCTGGCAACTGGGATGCCTTCAAGTATTTCTCTGTGTTGATAAGCCATGCGGGAACTTCTAGGGGACCCTCGGTACCCTTAAAATTCTTAGAGCCCATGTCGATAAAGTCCGTAATGGAGCCCAGATATGGTTGTGGAACTGGAGTTGGATCTGGTACCGGGGCTGGTGGTGCAGATCTAGCTAAGTAGGTCATCATGCTCTGCCTCAACAGTTCTATTTGTTGCCATTGAGATTGTCGGGTCCGCATCAGTTGGAAGTGGAGGCAGTTGGGGTCCAGGCTGGGGTGAAAACTGCTGAGGATAAGGTGATGGTGCATTCTTTCGTGAGGGTACTATAGTAGTCTGCCCTTCGTGGCTGACTGGGGTACTTGGGCCTTCTGCTGTACCGTCGATGGGATCGTAGTATCCTGCTGCTATTCTAGCTGATACGGGGTCACCGGAGTCATTGGGGAAACTTGTCCCTCCTGGGTAATCTCATCACCAGATGTGATGGCCTGGCGAAAGGTGTGTCCGCTGTGTAAAGTTATATTGCTGGCATGAAGATAAGAACAATGTTAGAATAGATTCAGATAGGGTACAAGTCAAGCAATTGAAAGTGAGTTCAGTAAGAAATTTCAAAAATGTTAACAACTCGTGGATGAGATCCTAGAAGGCGAATATATTAAGCTAACCATATCTCAATCCATGTAAAATCGTATGAAAGGCGAACCAAATGCACTATGGTTGATCAGACCACAATACACAGGTTCTGATAAGACAATGTATCAGTGGGCGCCCACAATAAAACATATGTCCTGAACAAGCTCGATGAGAGAGTAAGCTCACAAAACTAGGCTATAATATCAACATTAGTCAAGGTAGTCCAATTACAAATACGCGAGATAATGATGAAAGAAAATATAAATAGCTTAGACTACTTAAGAATCTAAGTCATGTCCGATGTTTGTGCCTATGCAGTCGTCCTACTGTCTTCTTGTCTAAGGCCTTGGTTAAAGTCAAAGGAAGTTAGGTTGTGAGGCTTCCTACCCAACTTATAAGAGTTGAACTAGTAGTATGATTAAATGACGACCTAGTACGCACGAAAGAGGGATAAGGGTTTACGGAAGAATAATTCAAGTAAGAAGCAATCAAGATAGACAGTTGGGAGTTCGAAATGAAAGCGAGATAGAATGTCATATATGTGGATGAGATCCTAAATTTCTAATCTATACGCAGGCTGACATCGGTACAATAACGTAATTGAAGTGATAAATTTGACCTGCATGGGCCAGCACAATAGACATCATCAGACCTATCAGTCCCCCTTCTTCTAGAGGACATCGGTTCATCCTAGCTATAACTTATTATTTCTCTACATGGGCAAAAGCTATACCGCTTGTCGAAGTGAAGACTTCTAATGCGATAAGTTTTATTAAACACAATATTATATACCATTTTGGATTACCTCGAAGGATTGTCCATGACAATAGCCCACAATATTTTAGCAACGAATTCTATCGATTTTCTGAGAAAAAATAGATCCAGAATATAGTTTCTACAACTTATGTAACGCCCCAGAACAAGAATACTGGAGAGCGGGGGCGTACATAGCCAGCTACGTATATTGAAGTGCAACCCACCTCACTATACAGTCACGGCTGTCTACATGAGGGTTTAACTACAAGCCATCAGTCTCCTACGGTCATGAACAAGCCTATTGTCTCAATCTCAAGCAAGCAATAATAGTTACAAGAGGTCCGAGCACCAAATATACAATAGTAAGGCGTCCCATACATTACATATTCGGATGATCATGAAGCTAGTCGTACAAATTATCAAGACTAGCAAGAGTTTTAGTCATACATGATCAACCCTAGGATTTGCCAATCATGTTACAGCCCGTAGGCAGATAGTAAATAAAGGTGCAATACGAGCTAACACATGCTCGCCGACTAAACGCCTCAAAAGAATAATTTTACAATAGAGTGGGAGAGCCAAAAATGAACCCACTCGTTACCAGGGTTACGCCAGGTGGTCACCATCTGGCTGGAAGGTAGGTAGATCCTCTAGAGCTGCTCCGATATCGGGCCATACAAAACCAGCTGGGTCAGATCCCAGAAAGGGAAAGTGCCACAATGGAGGCTTCACTTAGGAACTAAAACCAGCATAACATAATGAATATTAAAGGTAATTATAAAGAAACTGGTAATAACAGGGACAACAACAGTGAATTGAGTATGAGGAAACCACTCAAGTAGCCAGATTGCAACCCTTAAACCAAACAAGGACCGGGGTTGCAATCCTTTACCTGAATAGGAACCCGTCTTAAATATCATTGATAAAGTAATAAGACAATAAACGAAGAGAGGACACAGAACTGCTCCGGGAGCCAGGTTACAACCCTTAAACCAAACAAGAACCGGGGTTGTAACCCTTCGCCTGAACAGAACTGGACCCCTGATCTTTATTGTTAAGGCCAGTATAAATAATCATGCTATTGAAGTAAGGTAAAACATGACGAGCATGACCGGGGGTGCAATAAAACAATAAACGAAGAGAGGACACAGAACTGCACCGGGAGCCAGGTTACAACCCTTAAACCAAACAAGGACCGGGGTTGTAACCCTTCGCCTGAACTTAACTGGCCTCCTGATCTTTATTGTTAAGGCAAGCACAAGTAATCCTGTCACGTTACAATCTTGTACAGGATCAGGATGAGACGAAGCTATACTAATTCCATCCAATCAATCACGGCCAAACAATGAGTACGGCTTGATACTTTAACTAACTAGGGTTATCACAGGCCTAGTTACTAGCAAGATGCAATGAGATTATTTCAACAGCCACAAGTCCTGCAAACCATCCAGGTCATCCAGGTCGAATGTCCGTTTATGAAGGGTGCACCACATGACTGTGTGCTGGAAATATGCCCTACTCGTCGGTAGGCTACAAGTCCGTTAGTGCACCCAGATAACGGGATTGCCTGTAGCTGGAAAATCTCTCCATGACTACTGGATTTTCTAGTTATTAGCCTTAGTCAAATTTCAGTAGGTACCCCTGACCGTGGTATTCACGGGACCCCTATCCTAGACATGATGCAAGATAATACTGGTTTATTTGTACAAACACAATCGTCCACGGTGTCCAAGTCATTCATTCTTGTCGTGTCAGGCTAGCTGTCATAACAGCGTATCTAGATATATCATGTCAAGTTTACTTGTCAAGAGTGCGCCACGACGGGCCACTTTCGTGTGCATGGAACATGTCAGAGTTTACATTGTATGGCATAAGCATAATGTAGCATTTCAAATAATAATAATAATAATAAAAGGGGACAAGGACTATGGAAAGGGCCATGCGGCTGAGAGAGAACTAGTGCATGCGGCATAGATAAATGGGTTCATGCGGCAAGAAGGGTGCGCGCTCATGCGGCTGAAAGAGGACGGGCGCATGCGGCTCAGGACAATCGAGCATATGCGACAGTGGATTTACGGGCTCATGCGGTCAGAAAGGGGACGGTTCCTGCGGCCAGAGGGGATGAGCATATGCGGCTAGAAAAGGAACAGTGCCATGCGGCTGGAGGGAGCGCTAGCTTATGCGGCTGGTAGGACGAATCTTATGCGGCAGCGGAGGAAACAAGTCATGCAGCTGGATCATGCCAAGGCTTATGCGGCTGCGGGTCAACAAGTATATGCGGCTGAAAGAACCAGTCCATGCGGCTATGTTCAAGTGGAGTCCTATGCGGCTCGGGAAAAGTTCATGCGGCTGGAGAGGTTCAAGTCCATGCGGTCAGGATCAGAAGTTCATGTGGCAGGGGAGCTCATGCGGCTCGAAAAGTTTATGCGGCCAGGAGAAGTTTATGCGGCCAGAAAAGAGACTTGCCGCATGGATATTCCATGCGGTCAAGCATTGTTCTTCTTCTCCAATTTTTGAGAAGAAGAACCATGAAGGCAATGCTTCCAAGCTCCATAAATCCTTCATCCAAGGTCAGAATCCAGACTTTCATAGGTCAAAATAGGGCAGAATCAAATTCTCTACAACATGGAACCATCAAAACTAGATAATAACAAGCTTAAGTAGATTAAAACCCAAGAAATCTGAAAATACAATAAACTTAGATCTACACAAATTGAACCATGGAAATTGGAAATGCTAAGTATTAAAGTGTGTTAGATTCTCGTGAGGAAGAGAATGGAACAATAAAAACTGAGTTCCTCCATGAAGCAAGCTGCACTTGCCTAAGCCTCTCTCTCTCTGGTAGGTGAGAAGAGTAATGGTGAAGAAGGAGAAGTAGATGAAGAAGAAGTAAATGAAGAGAGAGAAGAAGTGGGCGGCTATTAAAGGAAGGGAGTGGGGGTAGGTGGGGTTGGTCCACATGAAGAAAACCAAATCCAAGCCGAACCAAGCCAACCAAGCAAGAAAAATACCAAGATAAACCATGCCAGGAAATATGCAATATACCTATACGTATACCAAAATACGTAATACGAACCACGGTCGTTACAACTCTACCCACCTTAAAAGAATTCTATTCTCGAAATTTAATTAAGATGCTAGAGAAGCAAGGACAAGCTATATTAGTCACAGGCAAGCTATAACAAGGCAATCAATCAAGCAATCATTCATTCAAACAAGGAATTGAGAGCATAAGGCATAAGAAAGACATTATACCTTATGAGTCAAACAGGTCGGGATATCACGATCGGATATCATCCTCACGCTCCTATGTTGACTCACCCAAAGAGTGATGACCCCAAGCAACACGGACTAACTTAATAGTCTTGTTCTTGAGTATCTTCTTCCTCCGGTCCAATATAGACACGGGCCTCTCCTCATACGAAAGGTTGGTACCAACAACCAATTCCGAATGATCCAGGATGTGGCTCGGGTCTGGGATATACCGTCATAGTTGGAATACATGGAACACATCATGCACCTCACGTAGCGACGGCGGAAGAGCGAGACGATATGATACATCACCTACTCGCTCCAGAATGTCGAACGGTCCTATATACCTAGGACTAAGCTTTTCCCGTATGCCGAAACGAATGACGCCACGGTTAGGCAAAATCCTCAGGAATACATGGTCGCCGATCGAGAATTCAAGGGAACGCCGATGGGAATCGGCCTAATGACGCTGGCGATCTTGGACAACTCGAAGATGATCTCTGACTCTCCTGACCACCTCAACTGTCTGAGCAATCATTTCCAGACCTAGCATCTGCCTCTCTCCAATATCATCCCATGCTAGCGGGGATCTACACTTCCTACCATACAGTGCCTCGAATGGTGCCATCTGGATACTGGCTTCAAAACTGTTGTTGTACGAGAACTTCACCAGGTGCAGGTGATCCTCCCACAAACCACCGAAGTCGAGTGTACAAGATCTCAACATATCTTCTAGAGTCTGGATCGTGCGTTCCGACTGACCATATGTCTGCGGATGATAAGCTGAGCTGAACTGGAGGTGAGTCCCCAAACTCTCTTACAGACTACGCCAAAAGTGTGACGTAAATCTTGAATCTCTGTCCGAGGTGACACTGACTGGTACTCTATGAAATCTGATGATCTGCCAGAGGTACACCTCTGCTAGCTGAGCCGTCGACTGACCAACTCTGAATGGGAGAAAATGAGCCACTTTCGTGAGCTTGTCTACTATAATCCAGATAGCATCTCTACCAGCTGGGGATCTAGGTAATCCAGTTACGAAATCCATGGTCACATGCTCCCACTTCTATTAAGGAATTGGCAAGGGCTGAAGAAGTTCAGCTGGTCTCTGATGTTCAGCCTTAACTTGTTGGCAAACTAAACACCGAGAGACAAACCGGGCTATCTCCCTCTTCATGCCATTCTACCAAAAGTGCTGCCAGATATCACGGTACATCTTTGTACCGCCCGGATGAACTGAATACTGAGAACTGTGAGCTTCTGTCATGATCTCCTGTCTGATATCTCCACTGGGTATACAAAGACGCTTCCTATGTCGAAGTGTACCGTCTTCATGGATGAATAACTCTGGTCTTCGTCCTGCCTCACACTCTGCTCTGAGTCGCTGAAGCTTAGAATCTGCTGACTGCGCCATCCGGACCCTCTCGACTATAGTGGACTGAACTTGCATACTGGCAATCAATGCCACACTGGTAGGAAGGACAACTTCAATACCCATCTTTTGAAGATCTGCTAACAACTCAGGTTGTGCTGTTAGAAAATAAACTTCGGCTCTCATGTTCAATACATCTGCAACGACGTTGGCCTTCCCAGGATGATACTGCAGGTTGACATCATAATCCACAAGTAGCTCTAGCCATCTCCTCTGACGCATGTTAAGATCCTTCTGGGTGAAAATATACTTCAGGCTCTTGTGGTCGGTGAAAATCTCTACCCTATCTCCATACAAGTAGTGTCTCCAAAGCTTAAGTGCAAACACTACCGCTGCTAGTTCCAAGTCATGGGTTGGATAATTTTTCTCATGATCACGAAGTTGTCATGATGCATAAGCTATTACCTTCCCATGCTGCATCAAAATACATCCTAAACCTCTGCCTGAAGCATCACAGTACACTGAAAATCCTCCGGTCCCATCTGGAAGTGTGAGAATGGGTGCCATCGTCAAACCTCGCTTCAGCTTCTCAAAAGAATTTTGGCACTCTGCTGTCCAAGCAAAATGCACATCCTTGCGGGTCAACTAAGTCAATGGTGCTGAAATCCGAGCAAAGTCTGAAATGAATCGCTGGTAGTAGCCGGCCAATCCAAGAAAACTACAAACTTCTATAATCGTACTGGGCACTGGCCACGTCTCGATAGCCACAATCTTCTGGGGATCTACTTCTACTCCTCCTCTGGTGATGATATGACCCAAGTACGAAATGCGATCGAGCCAGAACTTACATTTACTAAACTTGGCATATAACTGGTGCTCCCTGAGAGTCTGAAGAACCACATGGAGATGCTGCTCATGCTCCGCCTTACTCCTGCTGTAGACCAGGATGTCATCTATGAACACAATCATAAACTGATCAAAATAAGGCATGAAGATACGATTCACGAGGTCCATGAATACGGTCGATGCATTGGTTGCTCCAAATGGCATAACAAGGAACTGCCAATGCCCGTACCTCGATCTGAAAGTTGTCTTCGGGATGTCCTGCTCTCTGACTCTGATCTGATGATATCTTGACCGCAAGTCGATCTTCGAGAATATTGCTGCCGCTTTGAGTTGATCAAACAAGTCATCTATTCTCGGGAGAGGGTATCTGTTCTTGATTGTCACCGAGTTCAAGGTACGATAATCAACACATAATCTGGATGTACCATCCTTCTTTTTCACAAGAAGCATCGGGGCTCCCCAAGGCGATCCACTAGCATGAATGAATCCTTTGGTTCTGAGTTCTTCAATCATCTTGTACAATATCTTAGCTCTGACGGCGCCATCCTGTAGACTCTCTCTGACACTGGGGCTGTCCCTGGGATCAAGTCAATAGTGAACTCAATCTCTCGCTCTGGCGGTATTCCTGGAAGCTCTTCTGGGAAAACATCCGGAAACTCCTCGACTACCCGAGGTAAATGCACTGCTGCTACTGCCATCCGCAACACTGGAGGAGAAGGTTCAACTTTGCCTCGAGAAAAGGAAAACTCTGGCTCGTCGGGAATGCTAAAAACAACCCTGCCAATATGGCAGTCTATTCTAGCATACTGGTCTCTCAACCAATCCATCCCTAAGACCACATCATAATCGGCCATCGGGAACTCTATCAATCTAGCGAGGAATTCCCTACCGCCAACTACGATCCGACACGAGGAGAACACTCTATCCACTCCCACGAGTCCGTTACCATTGAGTATATTGAGCCTTACTGATAATGACTCGGGCTCTAGTCCTATCCGTATCACAAATCGTGCAGACATAAATGAATGCGATGCACCAGAGTCAAATAATATTGAAGCTGGAAAGGTGTTGACGAGAATAGTACCTGCCACCACCTCACCTGGTGCTAATCTTTCTTCTTCCATGGTCAAAGCCAGCACTTGACCATGTCCTCTGGGCATGGGTCTCCTCTGCTGAAAACCTCTCTGCCTGTTCTGGATCAGGGCTTGGGCTTGGACATACTGCTGCGGTCTCTGCTGCTGGAATGCCTGGGCCTGCGTCGGCAATGGCCTCGAGAACGGGTATGACTGCTGCTGCTGCTGGACTGGTTCTGGGGCTGGTCCCCTAACTAAAGGACTAGAGAAGGCTGATGAAGAGGAACTCCCCATATTCGGGCAGTTCCCAACCCTGTGGTCCAGGGCACCACAAACTAAGCATAAACTCTGTGCTCTGCCTCTGATACCACATGCCCTGGTTTTCCACAATGAGTGCAACCCATTGCGGAAGACTGCTTCTGCTTCTGCTGCTGAGGGTACGTCGGGGTTGAATGTTGAACCGACGTCACTGAGGCCGTCCGCCTCGGAGCTCCAATGGTCAAAGCCCTAGCTGCCGGGGCTGGTGCTGAAGACTGGTTCATCTGACTATGGGATCGCTTCCGACCTTCCATCCTGTCCATGATCCTCTGGGAGGTATACTCATGCCTCCTGGCTGCTCTTAATATCGTATCAAAAGTCTGATGCTCAAACTGTTCCACTGCCAATAGAATCTCTAGATGAAGCCCCTGCTGGAACCGCTAGGCTCTATCGAACTCGGTTGCTACCAAGGTAGGAGCAAACAAACTAAGCCTCAAAAACTCGACCGTATGTCCGTCGACCGTCTTGCCCATCTGCTTCAGATTGGTGAACCTCGTCTGTAGATCGTACCGAGCTACAGCATCGAAATACTTGGTCTGGAATCTCTCTCTGAATACTGCCCAAGCAATGGGTGCCACTAATCCACCGTCCTGCGCCGTCCACCAGCCTCGGGCAAGATCTAATAACTGCAGGTGCACCACGGCCACCTTCTCATCTTCTGGAGTCCTGGCTGCTTCTAGAATCACATCTGTGTCCAGAAGCCATGCATCTGTGGAAATAGCATCCTCGCTACCATCGAAGAAGGGAGGGTTCAAGCGCTTGAAGCTGTTGGCCGCGCTGTTACCCTGATGACCTCCTCTGGTCAGATCATCTGTCACTGCCTGATGCAAGGCATCTCCTCGACGATCTTGGAAAGCTAACAATGTCCTGATGAGACCTACCAAGGTGCCATCATCAGGCTCTACGGGCTGGACGGGCTGAACTGGTGGCTCTAGACCCCCAGTAGGCATGACTCTGAAGGCTACTCCTGAATGCTGGGCTTGACCTCCAGGTTGCTGCCGGTCGACAAGTGGTGCTCCGCCTTGTCGATCGGTAGGAGCAGGAACAATGTCGCTGAAAAAGATGACATAGGGAACAATAAAGAAGGACCAGGACAGATCAAAGACTCAAGCATGTGATCAGGTCAAGATTTCAGGGATTTTAGAAGATACGAACAGAGATCAAGGGCGAGTACTGATTGAGACATCTATTCGGTAAACCCTCACATATCTTGATTTACAAGACCTGCATGGGCCACCAGTAAAACCATGTAACGCCCCAGAACCAGAATACTGGAGAACGGGGGCGTACATAGCCAGCTACATATATTGAAGTGCAACCTACCTCTCTATACGGTCACGGTTGTCTAGATACATGAGGGTTTAACTACAAGCCATCAGTCTCCTACGGTCATGAACAAGCCTATTGTCTCAATCTCAAACAAGCAATAATAGTTATAAGAGGTCCGAGCACCAAATATACAATAGTAAGGCGTCCCATACATTACATATTCGGATGATCATGAAGCTAGTCGTACAAAATGTCAAGACTAGCAAGAGTTTTAGTCATACATGATCAACCCTAGGATTTGCCAATCATGTTACAGCCCGTAGGCAGACAGTAAATAAAGATGCAATACGAGCTAACACATGCTCGCCGGCTAAACGCCTCAAAAGAATAATTTTACAATAGAGTGGGAGAGCCAAAAATGAACCCACTCGTTGCCAGGGTTACGCCTGGTGGTCACCATCTGGCTGGAAGGTAGGTAGATCCTCTGGAGCTGCTTCGATATCTGGCCATATAAAACCAGCTAGGTCAGATCCCAGAAAGAGCAAGTGCCACAAAGGAGACTTCAGTTAGAAACTAAAACCAGCATAACATAATGAATATTAAAGGTAATTATAAAGAAATTGGTAATAACATGGACAACAACAGTGAATTGAGTACGAGAAAACCACTCAAGTAGCCAGATTGCAACCTTAAACCAAACAAGGACCGGGGTTGCAATCCTTTACCTGAATAGGAACCCGTCTTAAATATCATTGATAAAGTAATAAGTCGATAAATGAAGAGAGGACACAGAACTGCTCCGGGAGCCAGGTTACAACCCTTAAACCAAGCAAGGACCGGGGTTGTAACCTTCGCCTGAACAGAACTGGACCCCTGATCTTTATTGTTAAGGCCAGTATAAATAATCATGCTATTGAAGTAAGGTAAAACATGACGAGCATGACAGGGGGTGCAATAAAATAATAAACGAAGAGATGACACAGAACTGCTCCGAGAGCTAGGTTACAACCCTTAAACCAAACAAGGATCGGGGTTGTAACCCTTTGCCTGAACAGAACTGGACCCCTGATCTTTATTGTTAAGGCAAGCACAAGTAATCCTGTCACGTTACAATCTTGTACAGGATCAGGACGAAACGAAGTTATACTAGATTCCATCCAATCAATCACGGCCAAGCAATGAGTACGGCTTGATACTTTAACTAACTAGGGTTATCACAGGCCTAGTTACTAGAAAGATGTAATAAGATTATTCCAATAGCCACAAGCCCTGCAGACCATCCAGGTTATCCAGGTCGAATGTTTGTTTATGAAAGGTGCACCACATGATTGTATGCTAGAAATGTGCCCTACTCGTCGGTAGGCTAGAAGTCCGTTAGTGTGCCCAGATAATGGGATTGCCTGTAGCTGAGAAATCTCTACATGACTACTAGATTTTCTAGTTATTAGTCTTAGTCAAATTTCAGTAGGTATCCCTGACCGTGGTATTCAGGGAATACTTATCCTAGACATGATGCAAGACAATACTGGTTTATTTGTACAAATACAATCGTCTACGGTGTCCAAGTCATTCATTCTTGTCATGTCAGGCTAGCTGTCATAACAGCGTATCTAGATATATCATGTCAAGTTTACTTGTCAAGAGTACGCCATGGCGGGCCACTTTCTTGTGCATGGAACATGTCAGAGTTTACACTGCATGGCATAAGCATAATATAGCATTTCAAATAATAATAATAATAATAATAATAATAAAGGGGATAAGGCTATGGAAAAGGGCCATACGGCTGAGAGGGAACTAGCGCATGCGGCATGGATAAATGGGTTCATGCGACAGAAAGGGTGCGCGCTCATGCGGCTGGAAGAGGACGGGCACATGCGGCTCAGGACAATCGAGCATATGCGGCAGTGGATTTGCGGGCTCATGCGGTCGAAAAGGGGACAGTTCCTGCGGCCAGAGGGGATGAGCATATGTGGCTAGAAAAAGAGAAGTACCATGCGGGTGAAGGGAGCGCTAGCTTATGCGGCTGGAAGGACGAATCTTATGCGACAGCGGGGGAAACAACTCATGCGGCTGGGTCATGCCAAGGCCTATGCGGCTGCGGGTCAACAAGTATATGCGGCTGAAAGAACCAGTCCATGCGGCTATATTCAAGTGGAGTCCTATGCGGCTCGGGAAAAGTTCATACGGCTGGAAAGGTTCAAGTCCATGCGGTCAGGATCAGAAGTTCATGCGGCAGGGGAGCTCATGCGGCTCGGAAAGTTTTTGCGGCCAGGGGAAGTTTATGCGGCCAGAAAAGAGACTTGCCGCATGGAAATTCCATGCGGTCAAGCAATGTTCTTCTTCTCCAATTTCCGAAAAGAAGAACCATGAAGGCCATGCTTCCAAGCTCCATAAATCCTTCATCTAAGGTCAGAATCCAGACTTCCATAGGTCAAAATGGGGCAAAATTAAATTTCTCTACAACATGGAACCATCAAAACTAGATAATAACAAGGTTAAGTAGATCAAAACCCAAAAAATCTGAAAATACAATAAACTTAGATCTACACAAATTGAACCATGGAAATTAGAAATGCTAAGTATTAAAGTGTGTTAAAATCTCGTGAGGAAGAGAATGGAACAATAAAAACTGAGTTCCTCCATGAAGTAAGCTGCACTTGCCTAAGCCTCTCTCTGGTAGGTGAGGAGACTAATGGTGAAGAAGAAGAAGTAGATGAAGAAGAAGTAAATGAAGAGAGAGAAGAAGTGGGCGGCTATTAAAGGAAGGGAGCGGGGGTAGGTGGGGTTGGTCCACATGAAGAAAACTAAATCCAAACCGAACCAAGCCAACCAAGCAAGAAAAATACCAAGATAAACCATGCCAGAAAACATGCATTATACGTATACGTATACCAAAATACGTAATACGAACCACGGTCGTTACAACTTATAATCCTGCAGCTAATGGATTAGCCAAAGCTTTCAACAAAAGTATTATTAAGTTGCTTAAGAAGTTCGTTTCATCTAATAAACATGACTAGAATAAAAAAGTTGGTGAACATCTTTGGGCATATCGTACTATTGTACGGACTCCAACCGGTACAACACCATTTTCTTTGGTCAACGAAAGCGAAGCAGTTCTTCCTCTAGAGATTCAAATTCCTTCTCTCTTAATTGCTTTATCCAATGAATTAATAACTAAAGATAATGACCTTATGCGGTTAACAACTGAAGATAATGACCTTTAGCCTGATCTACAACCGTTGGTAAAATTACGGTGGAGGGTTCCTCATTATTTTTGACTTTGCTCCTTCGATCATCTCCTGAATTGAATCATAGCAGGAAGATTGTCCTCGATATGATTTAGCAGAAAAAGTTTCAGATTCCTTCACCGATAGTCTAGGAGTCCGGCTTTTGCGGAGAGAACTGGATTTGGGTGACAACGAGGCCTCAATGGTCCCGAAGCTACTTTCAACAGCTGGAGTCTTTGAAGCTTGTACTTCAGTTTGTGGTTCATCCTACGACCACTTGTCGTGAGCACCTTTGTAGAGGAATCACCTGGCATGTGTAGACTGGCTTCAATCTTATTCAAATTGCCCAAGTCAATGTTTTCAAAAGCAGAGCCACTTTCGTCAACTACATCTTCGGGTTCATGCACTACATAAGTGGTTGTCATCATCATCCCAGTCGTCCAGTAATTGACTTTCTTAGGCACGCTTAGAGAGTTACGTATCATAGTCAGATGATTTTGAAGCTATTTATGAAGGCGAACCTACAACATCCACACTCTTGTTGGTTTGTTGAGAGGCAGTTCTATAGAAAGATCATCTCGGAGATGTCATTTCAGGTACTCCAAAGGGAGGATTAATTGGTGGTATGAAAGCAACTACCAATATGTCTTCCGCCCTAGCATCCAAATCAGGGTCCACTTCAGGGGAAGGATAATGACTTTGTTCCGATTCTTTCAAAATTAATGGCTTGTGAACGACCTTCTTCTAAATACCAACTTTGTTTTTGGCTAGTTCATTAGTCGCTTTAAGTTTCTTAGAGGGAGGAGAGGCTGCATGGATGGATCTCAAACTCCTTTTATCCTTACTTTTATATTTCGACCTCTCGTCATATCAACTCTCCGTCTCAGGCTCTTCGACGGGTGCTTTCCCAATGATATCTCTTCCCCTAAAAGATATTTCTTGAGCTCATCTAAGATCATTTATAGTTGGTTTTAATTTATACCCCAAGATGAAGCTCGATTCTCGATCATAATCAAGTGAGGGGGAATTTATAATACAATGAAACTTGTTTACAGCTAACATCTGTTAAGCTGCAGATTTGTTGGGTAAGATCAAAGAAGTGTCGGTTCCATCTGCATTGTAATATCACCATCCACGGATACCGTCAAGTAAACTGCCTCATATTTAAGATGAGGACAGGCATTCTCAAAGAACCATTGACCGTACCCAAACTGGCGCACAAAATGGCTGGACAGATAAGGTTCCAAATAAATATTTGTTTATCTCCATTGCACCAGGTGAGAAGGGCGGATTGATTAAAGCCAGTAAAAATCTCCTTCAGAAATATTATAGACATGGTCTACCCCAGTGTCTGTAAACTCAGAACCATCTTCACTGACGGGGAACGTCGGAGCGATCTAGAAAAAGTCATAAGCATTCACATAGCCTAGAACTTTTCTGTAAGATACAATCTGATTAAATTTCCAATTCTTGCCCTCATATCATCGAAGGATACTGTCCCCGGGAATTATATCTAATTCTAGCCCTGGATGCATCAATTGTAGGCAATGAAGAATGACCCAGCATACTAAATAATGAAATGGATTATGAAATCTCTATCCTTCTCTTCGTGCATCACCTTGTATATAAAGTTGGTAAACCCCTTCTTAATGATGCACACCACAGCGGGAAGTAGGGCTAATTCATGGTTGAAAACCAACTTTACAGCTGAAAGGATTAAATTTTGACTTAATCTCTTAATGCTCCAGCACCTCCAGAAACTACGCTGTTTTGCAACCAGGTCATTAAATACCGCACTACAACTGATTTATCGGATAATGGTGCAAGGTGTTGGTAGAAGAAAGTGAAAGTTGGAGGGTTATCATTACTCCCACTTGAATTCTTCTCCTTGAATTCCTCTATTAGTTTCTTGACCTCATCTTCTGTTATTTTTGGGCAGACTTCAAAACCGACAGGTTTTTCATTTATTAGCTGCTGATGAATGAGATAGTTGGTCCAGTTTTTGGTATGCTGAATAGGGCCTTCAGTCCTTCTAGTCTTGTTTATCCGATAACAAATCTAGTGATGTAACAATAATTCTTTGCATACTGCTGCTATCTCTAAGTTATTTTCTTCTATAGCAGCAAGTTCATCGTTCGTCGGAGTATATTCTTCATAGGGTTTAGTACCCTATGGAAGTTTTAAAATTGTATACATTTCATGCAAAGACAATCCCATTTCACCTGCTGGTGTGAAGAATGTACCGGTGTTCTGATTGTACATCTCTGTATGGGCAACGAATAAGTGGCCCTTCATCTTCAAACCATAATGAGTAGCTCTGATGGCATAGTAAAGACTACATTCTTTCAAGATGTTTTCATATGTGTGTAATACCCATTCTGATCGGTCACTCCAAGACTTGGCATCATGAATCCAGTTGAGCAGTCTCAAAGTGCCAATAGGGTAGGATTTGTTCTTGCCGAGTAATTTGTTGACAAAGGTGTCCGCAGGGAAGATCTGGACATCATGTCCCACATCACCTCTATGACTTCCAGGCAGCAACCCTAAAATGGGTGTGAGACACAAATCCTTTATGACATTTAAAGGATTCCTTTCCTGAGTCATTGTATCTGTAAACTATGCTTCCAGAATGGACTCTACCCTGTGAGAGCATAATCGAATACGTTATTTTCCTCGTGAAAGCTACTGGTGCATAAGTGATCAGAGACAAATAACGTTCTATAGCATGTACAAACACTTGTCGATCGTTAGAAACCATCACCTAGGAAAAAAAATCTTCTTGGTCTCAGAACTGTCAGCTCCTGCTAAAATTAGAGCATCACCGAACAAGAAGGATGGTTTCAAAAACTTCTCGTTGTTCTGAACAAAGTCTCCGTTGTTCAATATATGTTGTAAGAAGCTTCGGGTTTGGTCAGCAATCAGTTCCTGTCTTAAAAGGGGTTGATCCTTGATGATCTGACTTGCCATGAAAGATACTACATCTGAGTATATTATGCTTAACAATCCTTCTGATGCATCTAGATGGGACTCTCCAAGCGAGTTGATTGGAAATTGGACTACAAAGGTAGAAAAAAATTAGCTATAAGACTTGGTTAAATTTTACATCTTGGTTATTAATGACAGAAATAGGTGCATAGAAGTTTATGCGCGTATTCGTCATTGTCATCACGACTAGAACCTTTATAACACATCAAAAAGGAGTGCATAAGTGCAGATAAATTACACTCATGCGACAACTTACAAAAGTGCATAATCCAAAACATGCACTTTCTATTAAAGCTTCACAGCAACAACTATACACGTAATGGGAAACATTAGTCTGGACATTTTTTAGTTGAGTTTTCTCACTCATGTGTCAAGACATAGGCGCGTGGCCTTATGGATTTCTATTTGCAAATAACGAAAAAGATAATGCAAGAGTTTTTTCAGCAATGAAAGTAGGGTTTTATCCTCGATCAGCGGCTGAACTCCGATAGGGACAGTCTTAGTTGAGTCGTCGATTGACTTTCCCTTGTTTTTGCTTGCTGATGGTGCCTTGGTCGAAGTTTTGTGGGCCATTATTTTGAAATTTTTAGTGGAACAGAGCAAGAAGAAGAAGTCCTTTTCTTGGAAAGAGAGAGATTTTCAAGAGAGTAAGGTTTTATCCTTCTTCAGCCATATTTATAGACTGCTGTCAACTAGCCGCATAAAAGTATGTCTCTTGGAATCCCGAGTCATTGGAATGAATCATACCAAACTCCTCGATTTGTGCACCAAACGACGGTATATTAATAGCACAGAAATCGAAGAGGATTTCAAAAGATTGACAGTTGTCTCAGTCAGATTTACAAATCTCATGCATCTCGGTCGAATTTGCAATCTTATGTTTCTCAGTCAGACTTGCAATCTTATGCGTTTCAGCCAGTTTGAATGTTTCATGCGTCAAATTGATAGTTGAGCTCATGCTTCTTGTTGGCAGATTTTATACATCTCAAAATATTTTTGTGTCTTATATGACAGAGTTTGTTCGTGATTACGCGACAATTTTCTACTTCAAGCAGTTATGCGACATTTTGAACTCTTTAAAGACAAGTCAGAACTCACACAAGCAGAAAATTACAAGCAAATAAAACAACATTGAAGATAAAGACAAAACTTTATTTCAAAAACATGATTACATATGATAGAGATCTAGTACGTTCTGGATTTTCATCTCTAAGTCATGGTGATAACTGATGGAGATGCATTACATTCAGGATCTTCTCCATCAGTTTGCCTCTCAGTGCAAACCTCAGTACATGGAAAATGTTGCACTGAAAAGAGAACTACATAGAGGGGAGACTGTGACATATAAGTCAAGTGCCAATATTCCTACAACTTCATAAGGCTAGTGGTAGGAATAAAGCACTGATTGGGCCCCTTAGAAGGTGCTCAACCCTTGACCTCCACTTCACATCTACAAGTGTGGGACACCCTCTGCACTATCAGACAGTTTGTCGTGACGGAAGAATACAAAATTAGATCGACATACAGTCCAAGATTCCCGCCAACTGCCAACATTGTTCGTCATCGATAGTATTTTGATTGGGACCCACATCCAATCTCATCACGAATGCTACGATAATGAAATCATTCAGTTGTAAGCCTCGTCAGATGGGTGCAGACAATTAGCTAGGTCAGAGGACAACAAAATTCCTCTACATAATATGCTGGATTATCTCAAATAAGACATGTTATAATGTCCTTCCAAGCTCCATCTGAGCTCCAGTCATCCAAGGAGTATCCTGAAAAGTATGACAAGTTCAAAGGAGTTAGATGCATGAAATCAGTTGTTCTTCTGAAGAATCATGCAGTTTCAATATTTGCCGTATAAATAGCAAAAAATGCATAAATAAACAAAACGGCCTTATAGGCCTATATGCTTTATGACAGAAAAGTTTTCTAGCAACACATTTCTCTGATGAAGTAGCAACTCCATCTATATGTACGATGGAATTTCTTATTAGCAGTTGTAACTACCTAGATTTTGAATTTATATTTTGAAAATTTAATGCTAATTTTAAGGTTATAAAAAATTTCTAAATTTATTTATGAAATTATTTTTTAACTCTAATTATTATCACTTATGAATCAGCTAAACTTTAAAATTGTTGGCTTAATTTTATTTTTATTTAAAAATTATTTTAACCTACCAAACCTTGGACTTGGATTGTGGGCTAGCCTAGCTTATTAGCCTACCAAGCCTTGGGCTCGGATTGTGGCTACTAGCTAATATTATATTCCTAATTTTTGTGCTAATTATTAATGGGCTTTACATTATTAAATAGTTGGTAATTAGTTACTAACTATTAGATTAGTTAGCAAATAGTTGTTAGTTAGTTGGTGGTTAGTTAGCTTTTCACTAATCACCCCTAGATCTATTACATATTACAAATCTACCACTAAGGCTTGGAGAGCACTCCATTTTCTACTATTAAAATATTAGAGACTTTCTAATATTTTGTTCATACAAAATTTCCTACTCTATAATTCTCCACTGCCACTAAGCCCTACCGCCGTTCACTGGAGCACCGTGACCCCAGCCAAGTCCGGTCATCCACTCGACTTCCTCCACCATCCTGTCTCTTTCGGCCAATTCAGACCACGGTCAGTCTCGTAACTCCACTATACATAATCTCTCGACCCCTACTACAACCGACCTTCCCCTCCGCTTTCGGCGAGAGCCACCACCATAGCCTAACCACCACCATCATTCCTCCGGCGGACATTCCCTCCGCTGTGTGCCTTCTTGACAACCCACCACTCCTCTTCACACCGCACAGCCCACCGCCACCCTAACTCCGTCACCGACACCACACAACGACCAACACCACTCCTTCACAACACCACAAGCCACTGCCACCACCAAAAACTTAAATCGACTCACCTAACCGACGTCAGCACCTGTCGTTGACCTCGTGACCGCTCCTCCTGGCTAGATCTCCCCGATCCAACGTTGTCGACTACATATCGAGTGCCCCATCAGTCGTGCTCGTCGGTGACGATCCTCCATGCGCCTTCATTGACCCTCCTCGCGGTCAAGCTCCCCGACGACCCCTGACCATGTCTGTGGCAACCAAGCCAGAGCTCGTCGGCTACAACCTATGCTGTGTCTCCAGCATCACCACCTTCTTGCAGTAGTCCTTTGTCGTACCATGGTCACTACCTCCCTTGAATCTCATGCCGACTCATATTCCTTCCAGATTCGGTGCCATCGAGCGCTGTCGCGCCGCTCGACCTTGTCGAGGTGAGAGCTTCCCCACCACTCTTGAATACCCCACCATGTCTCCCTGTCACCCTCCTTCCTTATTTTTTTCTTCTTCAAAATATGTTCTTTTTTCTCTCCTTCGTATCCCTCTTGGCACTTAAAGAGAACCCTAATAGCAAGCTAGGCCTGAACCCAGTTCGCATCGAGTTGGGTTGGCTCAGTCTAACAGTTTTGTTATTTCTTGGTTAAATGTTGGGCCGGCCAAGCCCTAATAGATATCAACTATATTTATATAAGTATATGTATATTTAGTATAGAATAAATAAATATATATTAGTAAATACATTTTATATTGTTATTTATACTGTATATTAGTTAATAAATATTTCTTAAAAATTATTTATAAGTAGACTTGAGCCTATTTGGTTTCAAAATTAGATTTGTAGATCTAAAACCTTAGTATTTTATTTAATAAAATCATATTTTTACCAATAAGTTATATTTACAAAAAATCAAGGTCTTAACCTAAAAAGTATTACTATATTTTCAAGTATTTAATTCAAAATATTTGGTTAATAAAAGTATAGCTTTCAAATATTACAAAATGTTTTCCAAAATAAATATATGTATTTAAGGCTTGCAATCTCTCTTTGATTATCGTAACAACTTATCTGATCATGCGTTTCCTGTTATGTGCTCTTGCTCAAACTCTTACTTCCCAGGGATGTAGAGCTCTTGGATTTAGAGAAGGAGAACTCCGAGATGATGGTGGTGTACAAAGAATTACTCTGTCACTTTTTTATTTGTCACCAGATTACGAAGAAGGGTAAGACTGAGGGGTCCCTTCCGCATACGAGGGCCTGGACTAGCTACATTTCACCAGAGAAGAGGGGGACGGCCCAGTCTCCTTCTTATCTCGCAAGCCCTTGATGAGCTCTGAGGTAGAGCAATTGATGGCAGATCGCAGAGTTGAGGATGCCAAGGATAGTGATGATACTGAGAAAAACTCCTCGATTTATTATTTCTTTAGGCAGGCCGAGTTCAAGATTTTTATAGTAGGTGTCAATATAGTTAGTATTGGTACCAATGGTAGTAGGAAAAGTAGAGTATGATGATTACCTCATCTTTCCCTTTGTAAAATCCTATCTTTTGATTTTTTTTTCTATCCTTGTAAGAGTGATTCGATTTTTTCTACCTTTGAAATCATTTTTTGATTTTCAATTTTACTAAACTTCGATCATATTTGATCATGACTAAATGATTTTGATTATAATCTTTATCGTGCCAAATTTTGATTCTTGATCATGCTCTCATTCTTAGATTTCATTTCTATTAATTGCTCATGATTAGGCTTTGATCATATCTTAATCATGATTAGAATTTATCTTAATCATTACCCTATTATTAAATGTACCAAAATTCAAATCTTGGTTATGCCTAGAAAACCTGCATGACTAGGTGATTTTGATCCATTGATTGTGACTATATTTGATTTCATTATTAATCGTGCCTAAGCTTTGGTCTTCAATATGACCTTAATTCTGACTTTGATCGTGCCTATCATTCTACACTTAAATTTTGATCACTTCGTCCTGATCATACGATTTTGACTCTTTCATGACTATATCATGCCTAAAGATGATAATTTTCGATTATATTCTGAATCTATTCCTAAATCGTGTATAAATGATTCATCGTGCCTATACAATTTTGACCATATTTCGATTTTGTCCTTATCGTGCTAACGTGACATAATCATGCATAAATGACTATGAATTTGATTATTCCTAGTCGTGCCAAATTACAATATTTTCATATTTGATCATGCCCTAGTGATTTTGATTATTTCAAGATTCTACATTTCAACTAAAGGTTGATTCTTATTCATGCCTAAATTTGATTTCTAAATTTTGATTTTGCCTAAGTGATTTGAAATATACTAATAATGACTAGATTATTTTATGGGTAGATTTTGATTTTATTCCAACGTGATCATGATTTTGATCTAAACGATTTGATCTTTTTAGTCATAACTAGCTCGTGCCTAAAAGATTGAATTTATCCTTCATCGTGCCTATACGGTTTCGATCGTGACTTAATGCTTTTGATCATACCAAAATCCATCTGGTCGTGATTTGGATTATATTTCTTTATCATATCTAAATTTAATTCATAATCGTGCCCAAATTTTAATTGTAGTCATGCCTAGATGCCTTTGTGATTTATATTCTATGATCGTGGCTAAACCTTTAATTCTATTTTACCGTGATTATACTTTGATTCTAAAAATCATACCCAAGCTCTAATCCGCAATCACGCCAGTATGATTTAATTCTAATCGTGCCTAAAATTTGATTCTATTATTGTCATGCCTAAATCATACCCGTGATTATGTACTTCATCATATCTAGGTTCTATCCGACTAGTTTCCACCTTAGACATGACTATATTCTCGAATATACCAAATTATTAGTCATGTCTTACGACTTCGCATGAATGTGTGACTTTGAATTCATACATTGAGTTTATCCCCAAATCATGCCTAAATATGATCTGTAATTTGATCAATTGAGTTCATCATATGACTTCGACCTTGAGTTGATCGTGCCTTAACCATTTTATGCTTAGATTCTAATTTGATCATAACTAATGATTTTGATCTAGACGCTTTTAATTCTATATCGTGCCTAAGATATTGGATTTATCACGTCATGCTTCTATGATTATGATTTCCAACTCATTCATGATCATGCTTAAATTATGCTATATTTGATCATGCCTAAATGGTTTTGACTATACTTTGATAATGATCTTCATCGTACCAAATTGGTTTGATCGTGCGTGAATGATTTTGTTGATAACCAAAATTTGATTATCCTTAGTCGTGTCAAATCAAATCCTTTTATTAATCGTGCCTAAACGATTTGGTTTTATTCTTGGTCATGCCTCAATCATGATTAGATTTTGATCGTGCCAAACCATACCATTTCTAATTTTCTTTATTTGATTAGCTTAGTCGTGCCAAATTGCATCATTCATGTATCTGCTCGTGTCCAAGTGATTTTGGTTTATATTAATATTTGTAGTTAGATTTTTTTAATACTATCTTTGATCATATTTAGACTTTAATTCTGTTGGTCGTGTTAATTTAAATTTCGTGGACAAATTTTTTTTTAAGGTGGATAGACTTGTAACAACCTAGAATTTGAATTTCTATTTTTGAAATTTTAATGCTAATTTTTGAGTTATAAAATTCTTTTACTAAATTTATTTATGAAATTATTTTTTAACTCGAATTATTATCATTTATGAATCGGTTAAACTTTAAAATTGTTGGCTTAATTTTATTTTTATTTAAAATTTATTTTAAAATACCAAACCTTAGGCCTAGATTGTGGGCTAGCCTATCTTATTAGCCTACCAAGCCTTGGGCTCGAATTGTGGGCTACTAGTTAATATTGTATTCCTAATTTTTTGTGCTAATTATTAATTGGCTTCATATTATTTAATAGTTGGTATTAGTTACTAACTACTATATTAGTTAGCAATTAGCTGTTAGTTAGTCATTGGTTAGTTAGCTTTTTACTAATCACCCTAGATCTATTACATATTACAAATCTGCCACCAAGGCTTGGAGAGCACTCTATTTTCTACTATTAAAATATTGGGGACTTCCTAATATTTTGTTCATACAAAATCTCCTACTCTCTAATTCTCCACTGCCACCAAGCCCTACCGCCACTCACTAGACCACCGCGACCGTGGCGAAGTCCGGCATCCACAATCGACCATCACCACTCCCTGGCCATTCCTCTTCCATGTTCTTCTTCCTCATCTCCACCCGACTTCCTCCTCCACCATGTCTCTTCCGGCCAATCCCGACCATGGTCAATCCTTTGACTCCACCATACACCAATTCTTGACCCCTACTGCAACCTACCGTCCCTGTCGCTTCCTGTGAGAACCACCACCCTAGCCTAACCACCACCATTATTCCTCCGGGGGACATCCCCTCCGCCATATGCCTCCTTGACAACCCACCACTCCTCTTCACACCGCACCACCACCCTAACTCCGTCGCCGATATCACACAGCGACCAACACCACTCCTTTACGACACCACAAGCCACCACCACCACCAAAAACTTAAATCCAGTCACCTAACTGCCGTCAGCACCTGCAATTGACCTTGTGACTGCTCCTCCTGGTCAGATCTACCTGATCCAACGCTGCCAACTACAGATCCAGTGCCCCCATCAGTCGCACTCGCCGGTGATAATCCTCTGTGCGCCTTCGTTGACCCTCTTTCCTGTTTGTCATAAAAAAATCAAAGACATGTATTACAAAAACACTAAAATTGATTGCAAACTCGCTTGTACAAAGAAAAGCCTAGAAAGAAATCATAGGAAACAATCTAAGTACAATTGTTTAGTTTTGATTCTGGGAGGTGACGGTGGAGACTCGGGAAAGTGCTATCAACTCTGCCTTACTCCGTGGACTATCTGACGCAGTCTTTAGCTCTTGAAGAAATTGCATTTTTTTAAGGTTGCTAGCCTTTTGCAGGGGTGTGGCACCTTGTTATTTATAATGGTATGTGTGTTGAGCCGCATAGCGCGTGAAGACCCGCTCTTTAGCCGCCATCTGTCGATTGGTTGGGATTTTGTTGCCGCAAATTTGGGTAGTTAAGACTTGGTCAGCCTGCCACGTGTCCTGTCGCAGGAATCATTTTGAGCCGCATGGGTCTCTTAAGTCACAAACTTCCTTAGCCCACATATAGCTTAAGGATTTAAGCCGCATAGATTTTATATTTTGGCCGCATAAAGCTCATGCGGCTTGGGTCACAGTCACCCTTGGCCGCATGAAGTTCGGAGACTTTGGGGCCGCATATGTTTGAGCCACAAATGTTTGAGCCGCATAAGGATCATGCGGCTTAGGTGATACTCCTTCTGGCCATATGAAAGCGTACGAACCCTGCTTTTGGTGACGTCTCACGTCTTATTTTTTGTCAAAATATCAGAGTTGTCATTTTTGTCAGTTTTGACAGGACTTGTCAGCTTTATCAGACGAACTGCTCCTCTTGGCCGTATATTTTTCTTCTGCAGCTGTTTGTTGACGGGCCGCATAAGGCATTGAATATGTCATGCGGCTTTCCTTTATGCGGACCTGTTTGGCCCGAAGTACATATGCGACAATTTGTGATCCGCATGATCCCCATATTTTTTATGCTTCTACATTTCTGAGCTTCTACTCCTCGAGGTCGCGGTCAAACTCTCCGACGACCCCCAACCAAATCTGTGGACATCAATCCTGAGCCCCACCGACGACAACCTACGATGCGTCTCCAACGAGCACCGCCTCCTTGCAACGGTCCTTCGTCGTGCTGCGTTAACTGCCTCCCTTGAATCTCGTGCCGACTTATGTTCCTTCCAGATCTGGTGCCACCGAGCGCTGCCGGCACACCGCTCGACCTCGCCAAGGTGTGTAATGCCCCAGTCCTAAAATACTTAGGACTAAGTACGTCGACATGCCAGCTGCATACATACGAAGTAAATCCCAATATATGAAACCATCGTATGTATACATAAGCTGTAAAATCCAATAAACTACGACACTAATCTCATCCACAAATAAAGAAGAAAGAATTTATAAATCAACTCATGAATTGTCATTTACAAATTATTGGGCGGAGACAAATCCACTACAAACTAAAAAGAGAAGAAATACATAACAAAGGAATTTGTCGAGCGATGCGAAGGCGATCCAAGTGCAATCACCTCGGAAGAAGAGAGTAAAACATGACCTTGGCTAGAGCACCTACAAAATATCACAAAGGCACACACTTGGAGAGAACACCAGGTCCTCAGAGGGACGTAACAAGATACAGGAAGAACATGCCATAAATACTGAATATAAATTGCCATAAAGTCACAAAGTAAAAGTAAAGTGTCCCAACCATAACACGGCCCAATATCCCTTCATCGAAACAGTAGACTACCCCTACAACCAAACAAGGACAAGGGATAGTGCACTATTCCGTGATGTGACATTGCCCCGTGCCATGACTAGCACGAAGTATGACATGACATTAACTAAGGTCATCTAACCAATCTACTATACAATTTAGAAGACATCTCGATGTATGGGTAGGTGAAGGCTGACTCTCCCAAGACTAACTCACGACACACACACGTCAAGTACCAATACTATCAGCCGGCATAACTCGATGCTAGCGGCTCACGTGTCCCATCAGTCCACATAGCTCGAGGCTAGTGACCATCACGACACGACTACTGTAATACGCAGTTACTACGAATTTTGGATTTGGGTAGCCCATACATCAAACTGTCTTTACCCTCCCAAGGGTCACTGTCAAAAGGTAGTCCGCTAAGACTAGGTCCACATGCATATTAAAATACAAGGTAGAAAAATAATTGAAAGCAAAATAAAGTAACTATAAACAACAAGTCATGGATCCAACTGAAAATAAACAGGAAATAAATATGCAGTAATCAAATAAAGAACATGCAACTAATTATAAACAGTAGATAAGGCAAGGTATCTTGCCTAGTATGACGTCGGGTGTGGTGCGATAATCAAGGTGGCACAGCATAAGACTTCGGTGATACGACTATGCAAGACAGCCTCCGACGATGGCACGGACAGTTCTATCGGGTCAAAGGTAGTCGAATTAGTTAGGGTGGACATGTAGTATAGAATTGGCGAAGGAATAAGAATAGTGGGATTAGTCACGGGTAGGATGGTGATCGAAGGAATCTAGAAGAAATAAATAAATAAATATACAATTTTTAGAAATACTTATAATCCTTGAAATATATATTTTATTATCCCAAAATATATAGGTAGTTACAACTCATTTTTAAGGCAAAATATACTACGCTAAGTCTACTACCAAATGCTTACAACCCTTTTACAACCACTCACCCATGTGCTGACATGTGGGCCATGGCCCACATGTCAGCAATGGGTGAAGGTTGTAAGAGGGTTGTAAGCATTTGGTTGTAACTGTAGCATTACTCAATATACTAAGTTAAATAACAATAATAATAACAAAAATAATAATACTAGTATCAACAATAATATCTCCATATATTTTGCAAATACTAACATATATAATTAAAGGAGCACACTGCAAAATAAATATTAATGGCAATACTTAAAACAATTTTTTATAGAAATTTTAACCTTTTAAAACATACATAGATATTTATGTATTCTGTTTTCAAATCATGATAAATAATAATACTACATATAATCTAACCCATTGTTGTACAGCAAAACAGTGATGTCCACTCATCTCGAGAGAGAGAGAAGGAAACACAGGCACACATGTTCATTGAGAACCTAAATCCACAACAAAAAAAACAAAAAGAAGAAGAAGCAAAGACTATGTTCCCTTCTCCCATACTTCCCAGGAGGGGGAGAGATCATATGGATTATTAAAGAGAGTGAATCCAGATAGAGGTTTGGTCAGGAATTTGAGAGGGAGACTTATGTGAGTTCGAGAGAGCGGAAGATTGAGAGGGAAGAGTGCTCACCGGAGAGGAAGCCGGCGGAAGCTCGGAAAACTCGTCGGCTCACGAGGGGCCAACGCGGAGGATCAATCTCGCGGCAGTCGCGGGGTCAGGAGACGGCGCTCACGGCTGGTGCGGGGCATGGCAAGTCCCGGAGTTCGATGGATCTAGCGGCGGCGGGTTCACCTGGTGGTCGATGGGGGAGTCTGGCGGAGCCGAACTCACGGAGGAGGGTGTTCGGATCTGGGCAACGACTCAACGGATGATATCCTCGCCGGTTGTCGGGTGGCTGGTTCTATCGAGGGGCGGAGAGGCAGGAGCTCGCGACAGCGCTACTTGTGGAGACGACACCACGCGGCTCCGTCCATATTGTGGTGGTCGTCCCAGAGCGGTGCGGCTCCGGTCACTGGTCCCGGCGAATAGGTCGGTTGCGGACGGCAAGGGCACGATGAAGGTCAAGTACGGGTTCTCCGCCTTCTCTTCCTCTGCGTGTGGTGGTGGTGATGGTAATGGTAGTCGTTGGTGATGGAAGTTTGGCGAGGAGGAGTTGGTGGAAGTACGGGCGGTGGTCTGGGTCGATGGGTGTGGTCGGACCGGAGATGGGGGTTGGAAGTGGCGGTGGTTGGAGGCGGTGTCCTGTTGATCGGGCGTAGAGTTTCTGTTGGGGTGTTGGTCAGATCATGACCGCATGGTGGTCAGTTTGGGAGCCACGAGGCTGTGTTGATAGACGGAGACGATTGGTGGCGGTAGGCGGCTGTGATGGCGGGGAGTGGTGGAGGTGGTTCCTTCGGCTGATGGTGGTGGTACTGTCGGGAAAATTGGATGGGGAGAAAGGTTGGCCGCGGTGGTGAAGGGTGGTGGTGGTTGGTTGGGCTCTAGCTGGAACGGTAGTGGCCGTGGTTATGGTGGTGACGATAGGGCGACGAGATAGCAATAGGATATGGTTTAGGGTTAAGGTTTCGGGATGTGTCGGGTTTGTCCGACACAAGGTGTCCTTCGAGACACGAGGATGGAGATGGATTATGTCCGGGGTTGTCGGGCACGGAGGAACAGTGTACTTGTACAAATAAGAAATATAGTGGATGGGAAGGGGCACGGACACGATGCACAAACTTTGGTTGTGAAAATTTTGGGTGGTAAATTTATGGAAAAAGATGACCACGAGCCTCTCCTTATATAGGTGGTGATGCTCCTAGATGGATGAAGATTAGAAGTAGTTTAAATCCCCCTCTAGATAATGCCATATTTAATTTAAATTAGTTTAAAACTAGCTCAATAATTTCGTAATCACAATTTAAAACCAAATAGATTTTTATCTTTCATTTAAACTATAATCCATAAAATCAATTCATATTCTAGATAATTCCTATCCACTTTAAAATAAATCTTTTCCAATATAGTTTATCATAATAGATTAAATACTAAATCAATCATAGTTTCAAATATCTTTTTCGGAATATTAAAATATAATAATAAATAAATCTCGAAAATCACATAAATGTTTAAATATTCGAAATACGTTTTACAATAAATAAACCAATTATAATTAATTTGTAAAAATCAAAGTGGACATGAATAGATTTTATGCCACTCGACATGAATAATATTTTACATGGAACAATAGTTTTCTAAATTATAAATATTCCTTTATAAGGTAAAATAAAATATATTTTGGAATTCTCTATGTTTACAACCTTTAGCAAATAAAAAATATTTATCATAGATTATTTTGAAAACTATACTTCCTTTATAAAAAGGTCAGCATATTTTTTTAAAATATGTACCTCGCACATATTCGCACTGGACGAGAAAATACGAAACGCAATCTCGCACGCGACGTATAATACGACAAATGCGAACTCCTCTGCAACGTACAAATACGAATTACAAAAATCATTACCAAATTTATTTATAAAAAAATCGTAGTAGAAATTTAGAGGATTTACATCCTACCCAACTTACAAGAATTTCGTCCTCGAAATTTAGGAATAATTAGGGTATGTAGGCTTAAGGAGATAGAAGCAGTTTTATCGAGAAGAAATTGATCCATATTGAACGAGAAGGCAATCACAATATTTAGACAAGATGGCGAACGACATTTCAATGATACTAGATCAGTTGGATGACTAGGAAAGAATCGGCTCTAGTATAAATATGATTATGCGCATGACAACCCTCCGATGCCTATAATCCATCATTCACGGTCATTTGTCCTATGGACGTGCTAGTTCCCCAAATAGGTAATAGTCTATAAATTTTGATCATTAAATCAATATTCTTGATTCAATATTTCATTGCGTGTTTTCAATATCGTTATAATTTCGAATCATCCTTATCAATTATAGCCATATTCACTCTTTCAATTTGTTTTGTCCTAAATTTTATAATCTATAATTTTCTTTTCCTCTTTCTTTACTTTGATCATTTACCTCACAAACTTTGAATTCAAAATATATGCATGTATCTAATTCAATATTTCATCGTAAAAATTCAACATGTTTAATAAATTCGAATTCAATGAATCTCTAATATACTTCTCCCACATATCTATATATTATATTATATATATATATATATATATATATATATATATATATATATATATATATATATATATATATATATATATATATATATATATATATATATATATGTATGTATGTATGTATGTATGTATTTATGTATGTATATATTTTTTTTTATGTTTTGTCCTAAATTTTATAATCTATAACTTTCTTTTCCTCTTTCTTTACTTCGATCATTTACCTCACAAACTTTGAATTCAAAATATATGCATGTATCTAATTCAATATTTCATCGTAAAAATTCAACAAGTTTAATAAATTCGAATCCAATGAATCCCTAATATACTTCTCCCACATATCTATATATTATATATGTATGTATGTATGTATGTATGTATGTATGTATGTATGTATGTATGTATGTATGTATGTATATATATAAAATATATATATATATATATATATATATATATATATATATATATATATATATATATATATATTCCTCAAAATAGATTTCGTCGTTCATAATCTCGTCAAAAGTTGGTATTCGATAGTCCTTCATTATGTTTAGGCAAAAATAACTCAACATTCTTTGTAGGAAATTCGTACTTATCTTTAAAGTATCCAAAATAAAATATCACCTTCAATATTTGTTGATCATATCTTCACAACACAATCTTTTATCGTCATAAATGAAAAAATTTCTCCATCCTTTATTTATTAGTGTCTTCCTCGGGGATTGGAATCCAATGATCTTTTAATTCATGATGGTAAAAATGAAAACCATCTTAACTTCATATTCATAATCATCTTAGAAACGTATTCCTTAAATCGTCAAAATTAAAAGAACGCAATCCAAAGTTGGATTGACTATCTGTTGCCAACTGTGGAGTTTATTTATCCTTGATCCACCTTACATTCCTCAATTCATCTAGTAGGGTTGACCACATACCTCGTAACCTCATAATCATCAAAAAAAAGTTTATATGGGGTTTCCTAATATAGTCTCATATAACTGAAGGGTGTCACGATCAAACTTTTATACTTGCACAAGGGCATCAAAGGAACAAGGTGGCACATACTATGGAGGAATCATAGTGAAATATGAGTGAAACAATTAATTGGAAGGGAGAAAGGTAAGGGTCGCTAATATTGCATGAAGAGTAAAAGGTGTTATGGGTCTAAGTAAATCAAGATAATAAATGGACAAGGGTCAAGCTATCAAGATAAAACGCAAAGTTAAGCATTTAAGGAATTAAGTAGATCATAATCATATATTGGGTCGAAAGATTTGAGTCGAGGTTGAGTCCCTATCTGTAGTCGGAAGATATTTCGGTAACATGGTAATGGTTATAGTTTAGCCTTTTCGACCGTAAAGTCGTATCATAAAAATAACGTACAAGGGGACGTGTTTTAGTGGGACATGATATGTCTACATGAAGGTGGAGTCGTCGATGTCTTGTATGTGAAATTTGTTGAAAGGTAATAGCTGGTCTCGTGCTCTGAATATCAATGTCACGGTAAGGGACACCCAAAAGATCTAAATAGAAAGTGGGTGTTCATGAGGCGCACAAAATAAATGATCAAGTTAAAGCACGAAATAAAGATAATCTAGTAAAATATGTTAGGAACACGGGTTCTAGAGAGAAGGTAGTCTCCTAGATGGGGTATGATCAAGGAAGGATCTAATTATTTTCCAAGTTTCAAACGATTAGATGGTCACAATAAAAGATCTAGATTTGAGAGAAGATCGAGTAAGTCAAGATTGTGAGATAATCACATGATTTGGTAGATGACTAACTACACTTGTGTATATACAACTATCATGTATATAGGAGTAGAATCTGTGTCTATCTATCAAGTAGGAGCATTTGTCTTTCTAACATATGCGAAAGATGAAACAATAAGGAGTTCAAGGAAGCTACGATCGAATATGAATACGTGGTTCAAAGGCGACTGAATAATTCAAAAGAGATTGTCAAGGCAATCACGGATGAGATCCTAGAGGGCAAGTCTAACTATATCTCAAGCCACTTAGAATGAAGAGCGAACCAAGTGCACTCGGTTGATCAGACCATCATGCATCGGTTATGACTAGACAATATGTTAGTGGAAGCTCTCCAGTAAACATATGTCGTAAACAAGCTCGATGAAAGAAATAAGATTGCAAAACTAGGCTTTAGTAGCAGCGTTAGTCAAGTTAGTCCAAAATGTAAGTACAAGATATAATGATTGAAAGAAAAATATGAATAGTTCAAGTTTCTTAAATCTAAGTCTTGCCCAAATTTTGGGATTTTGGGCCTACACAGTCATCCTAGTGTCTTCTTGTCTAAGTGTTTGGTTTGACCAAATAGGTTAGGGTCCTCTAAACAATCCTATTAGTGACCTTTAATTATACAACCTTACTGGGTCCTAAGAACAGTATGATGCTAGGTTGTGAGGCATTCTACCCAACTTACAAGAGTTTAACTAGTAGTGTGATGGGACAATTGAATATATCAATCAAGTATGGGTATCTTTCTAACCACTATCAAGCATGAAAGAAGGATAATAATTTACGGTAAAGGTAATCAAGCAAGATGCAAATCAAGGAGCCAAGCGAGAGTTCGAAAACAAAATCGATGAAGGAGGTCAAATATGTGGATGAGATCCTAGAATCTAATCCTATATGCAGGTTTGCTTGGTACGGTAAAGTAGCCAAACAATTTATCTTGACCTGTATGGGCCACAACAAAAACATGTAACGCCCCAGTCCCAAAATACTTAGGACTAAGTACGTCGACATGCCAGCTGCATACATATAAAGTAAACTCCAACATATGAAACCATCGTATGTATACATAAGCTATAAAATATAGTAAAATACGACACTAATCTCATCCACAAATAAAGAATAAAGAATTTATAAATCAACTCATGAATTATCATTTACATTCATTTACAAATCGTTGGGCGGAGACAAATCCACTACCAACTAAAAAGAGAAGAAATACATAACAAATGAATTTGTTGAGCGATGCGAAGGCGATCCAAGTGCAATCACATCGGAGGAAGAGAGTAAAATATGGCCTTGGCTAGAGCACCTGTGAAATATCACAAAGGCACATACCTGTAGAGATCACCAGGTCCTCAGAGGGACGTATAACTAGCACTATTCTGCGATGTGACATTGCCCCGTACCATAACAAGCACGAAGTGTAACATGACATTAACTAAGGTCACCTAACCAATCTAGTATAAAATTTAGAAGACATCTTGATGTATGGGCAAGTGAAGGTTGACTCCCCCAAGACTAACTCAAGACACACATACACATCAAGTACTAATACTATCAGCCGACATAACTCGAGGCTAGCGGCCCACGTGACCCATCAGTCCACATAGCTCGAGGCTAGTGACCGTCGCGACACGACTACCGTAATACGCAGTTACTACGGATTTTGGATTTGGGTAGTCCATACATCTAACTGTCTTCACCCTCCTAAGGGTCATTGTCAAAAGGTAGTCTGCTAAGACTAGGTCCACATGCATATTAAAATACAAGCAAAAAAAATAATTGAAAGCAAAATAAAGTAACTATAAACAGCAAGTCATGGATCCAACTAAAAATAAACAGGAAATAAATATACAGTAATCAAATAAAGAACATGCAACTAATTATAAACAGTAGATAAGACAAGGTATCTTGCCTGGTGTGACGCCGGATGTGGTGCGATAATCAAGTTGGCACAGCATATGACTTCGGTGATACGACTACGCAAGACAGCCTCTAACGATGGCATGGACAGTTCTATCGAGCCAAAGGCAGTCGAATTAGTTAGGGTGGACATGTAGTATAGAATTGGCGAAGGAATAAGAATAGCGGGATTAGTCACGGATAGGATGGTGATCGAAGGAATCTAGAAGAAATAAATAAATAAATATACCATTTTTAGAAATACTTATAATCCTTGAAATATATATTTTATTATCCCAAAATATATAGGTAGTTACAACTCATTTTTTTAGGCAAAATATACTAAGTTAAATAACAATGATAACAACAAAAATAATAATACTAGTATCAACAATAATATCTCCATATATTTTGCAAATACTAATATATATACTTAAAGGAACACACTACAAAATAAATATTAATGATAATACTTAAAACAATATTTTATTGATATTTTAACCTTTTAAAATATACATAGATATTTATGTATTCTATTTTCAAATCATGATAAAATATTAATACTACATATAATCTAACCCACTGATGTACAGCAGAACAGTGTTGTCCACTCATCTCGAGAGAGAGAAGAAAACACAGTCACACATGTTCATTGAAAACCTAAATCCACAACAACAACAAAACAAAAAGAAGAAGAAGCAAAGACTATGTTCCCTTCTCCCATACTTCCCAGGAGGGGGAGAGATCATATGGATTATTAAAGAGAGTGAATCCAGAGAGAGGTTTGATGAGAAATTTGAGAGGGAGACTTCTGTGAGTTCGAGAAAGCGGAAGAGTGAGAGGGGAGAGTGCTCACCGGAGAGGAAGCCGACGGAAGCTCGGGAAACTCGTCGGCTCACGAGGGGCCGACGCGGAGGTTCGATCTCGCGACGGCTGCGGGTCAGGAGACGGCGCTCACGGCTAGTGCGGGGTGTGGCAAGTCCCAGAGTTCGATGGATGTAACGGCGACGGGTTCACCTGGTGGTCGATGGGGGAGTCTGGCGGAGCCGGACGCACGGAGGAGGGTGTTCGGATCTGGGCAACGGCTCAACGGATGACGGCTCGCCGGTTGTCGGGTGGCCGGTTCCAGCGAGGGATAGGAAGGCAGGAGCTCGCGACATTGCTACTTATGGAGACGACACCGCACGACTCCGTCCGTATTGTGGTGGTCATCCCAGTGCGACGTGCCTCCGGTCGCTGGTCCCGGCGAACAGGTCGGTTGCGGACGGCAAGGGCAAGGCGGAGGTCAGGTACGGGTTCTCTGTCTTCTCTTCCTTTGCGTGTGGTGGTGGTAATGGTAATGCTGGTTGGTGGTGATGGAAGTTCGGCGAGGAGGAGTTGGTGGAAGTGCGGGCGGTGGTCTGGGTCGATGGGTGTGGTCGGACCGGAGATGGCGGAGATGGGGGTTGAAAGTGGCGGTGGTTGGAGGCGGTGTCCTGTTGATCGGGCGTGGAGTTTCTGTTGTGGTTTTGGTCGGACCATGACCGCGTGGTGGTCGGTTTGGGAGCCACGGGGCTGTGTTGATAGACGGAGACGATTGGTGGCGGTATGCGGCTGTGATGGCAGGGAGTGGTGGAGGTGGTGCCTTCGGCTGATGGTGGTGGTACTGTCAGGAAAATTGGACAGGAAGAAAGGTTGGCCACGGTGGTGAAGGGTGGTGGTGGTCGATTAGGCTCTGGCTGGAACGGTAGTAGCCATGGTTCTGGTGGTGACGATAGGGCAACGAGGTAGCGATAGGAGGTTTCGGTATGTGTCGGATTTGTCTGACACAAGCTGAGTTGGTGTCCTACGAGACACGAGGATGGAGATGGATTGTGTCCGAGGTTGTTGGGCACGGAGGAACAATGTACTTGTACAAATAAGAAATATAGTGAATGGGAAAGGGCACGGACACGATGCACATACTTTGGTTGTGAAAATTTTGGGTGGTGAATTTATGGAAAAAGAGAACCATGAGCCTCTCCTTATATAGGAGGTGGTGCTCCTTGATGGATAAAGATTAGTAGTAGTTTAAATCCCCCTCTAGATAATGCCATATTTAATTTAAATTAGTTTAAAACTAGCTCAATAATATCGTAATCACAATTTAAAACCAAATAGATTTTTATCTTCATTTAAACTATAATCCATAAAATCAATTCCCATTCTAGATAATTCCTATCCACTTTAAAATAAAATCTTTTCCAATATAATTTATCATAATAGATTAAATATTAAATCAATCATAGTTTCAAATATTTTTTTCGGAATATTAAAATATAATAATAAATAAATCTCAAAAATCACATAAATGTTTAAATATTCAAAATACATTTTACAATAAATAAACTAATTATAATTAATTTCTAAAAATCAAAGTGGACATGAATAGATTTTATGCCACTCGACATGAATAATATTTTACATGGAGCAATAATTTTCTAAATTATAAATATTCCTTTATAAGGTAAAATAAAATATATTTTGGAATTCTCTATGTTTACAACCTTTAGCAAATTAAAAATATTTATCATAGATTATTTTGATAACTATACTTCCTTTATAAAAAGATCAAAATGTTCTCTAAAAATATGTACCTCGCACATATTCGCACTCGACGATAAAATATGAAACGCAATCTCGCACGCGACGTATAATACGACAAATGCGAACTCGTATGCGACATACAAATACGAATTACAAGAATTAATACCAAATTTATTTATAAAAAATTGAAGTAGAAATTTAGAGGGTTTACAAGGTGAGAGCTTCCCCACCTCTCTCGAACGCCCCACCATGTTTCCCTGTCTCCCTCCCTCTTCATTTTCTTCTTCTTCTTTAAAATATGTTCTTTTCTCCCTCCTTCGTATCCCTCTTAGTTCTCAAAGAGAACACTAATGCAAGCTAGGTCTGAGCCCAGTTTCAATCGGGTTGGGCTGGCTTAGTCCAACAATTTTGTTATTTCTTTGTTAATTAATTTTTGGGCCGGCCATGCCCTAATATATATCTACTGTAATTATATAAGTATATGTTTTTTTTTTAATATTAACTAATTATATAAGTATATGTATATTTAGTATAGAATAAATAAATATATATTAGTTGATACATTTTATATTGTTATTTATACTGTATATTTGTTAGTAATATTTTTTAAAAATTATTTATAAGTAGACTTGAGCCTATTTGGTTTCAAAATTAGATTTGGAAATCTAAAACCTTATTATAGTATTTTATCTCATAAAATCATATTTTTACCTATAAGATATGTTTATAAAAAAAATCAAGGTTTTAACCTAAAAAGTATTACTATATTTTTCAAGTATTTATTTCAAAATATTTGATTAATAAAAGTATAGCTTTCAAATATTACAAAATGTTTTCTAAAATAAATATATGTATTTAAAGCTTGCAATCTCTCTTGATTATTGTGTCAACTTGTCTGATCATGTGTTTCATGTTCTATGCTCTTGCTCAAACCCTTACAAATCAATCAACGAGATTATGGACTGCTATTGGATTATTTGGACGATGGACGAGCTTGGATTACTATTAGACGACATGATCATTTTATGACTACGATTTGGGATGACGCGATCTTGGGATTTATCCATATCCTTAGACTGATACTTTTCGTGTCGACATGTTCATGTCGCGTACGTTGACTTCATATACCCGAGGCAAGTACTTACAATAATAACTTTCATTTCCTAATAGTTTTTCTATTCATGATTTAGATGTGCATTCCATGATTATTGTCACGATTATTACACGAGATTAGTGTTTATGGATTCTACTTAATGATTACCGTGATTCCATGTTTACCATGTTTATCGTGATTAGCGTGTTTCATATTTCGTATCGTGATTTGAATCCATGATTACTAGTTAGAAGCAAAATACCTTAGCATATATGTGATCAAAACCCTGTACATCCATATTTCCGTGCCTGACAGCTAATCATACACCACACGTATGATTGAGCCTGATCAAGTAGATCCCACAGCCGATCACATATAGAACGCGGTGTTTCAAATACACTTAGTGTAGCAATGACTTATGCATTTCATATTGTTTGTCACATGCCTTGATTCTATGCTTTGATTCAATGCCATGATTATTTCTTTCCTACTTGTCGGATCGTGATTATAGTTTATTTACTTTTGTTTCTCTTACTCTACTTCATGCTTTATTGTTTCTATCATGTTATGAATAGTAGATCATGTATTGTACTTGCTCCAATCCTGACTGCATAACCACATTCTTAGACAATGACTTAAAGAAATATTGTCCCATTTATTATGGAACACCTGAGGTTGATCATGGTTTATCTGAGGATGCAGAGGATGCTATAGAAGACTTACCATTGGAGTTGCTTAGTTTTAGATTATCATTTACTTTCTACTGATTAGATTATGTTGTTTGAACATTTTGAGATGTACCCTTTTCTGAGGATTACTGTACTTGACTTTCTAGTTTGGACTCTACGGACTTGTCTTTCTATTCACATATACATGTTAGTACTTGTGATTGAGTTAGATCTTGTTATCATGATTTACATTATGTTGCTGGATTTGGATGTACTTGAGGATTAGACAGCGTACTACCGCCGAATTTGTGACGTTGGCTAGACGTGTTGCACGTAATCATGTCCGAACTTTCGGATACGGGTCGTAACAGCAGTGTATGTCTTGTTGAAGTTTTGCTACTACAACTATGTTCTCTAATGATATGTTGTGCTCAGACATAGTCAGATTGAAGTTTTTTCCCGATGAACCGTGTGAAAGGAAGTGATTGGTGGAAAATTAAAGGGAAAGAAATAAATAATACTTCAAGAAATGTTACCTTCTGAAGATTAATAATTTTCTCGACTTCTAGCATAACCAAAGAGCAACGCTCTGGGCAAAAGGATGCTTAATCCTCGTGTGAGTATGCATGAGTCTGCTGGAACTCGAACTTACAAATGCATGATAAAAAGTGGTGATGACAAATTCTGCCAAGACATTCCCTATATATAGGGATAAAACCCCATCATGCGGTAATGTGTTATGCGACATGATTCTCGGTGAAGAGATCGAATTATTATTAACTGTTGTGCGATTTTATGTTCCTGAGATCGCGGATGGCAGTTGATTTAGCCTCGATCCAAGCGTTTATGAGAAACGGCCGCCACAAATTTCGAGGACGGTTCAGATTTCAAGGGATAAAGTCGAAGCAGTGACAGCATAGAGTGATCCAATGCGTCAAAAAGAAAATTTCCTCTCTCATGCTTCTTTCAAAGTATTTTAAAACTTGTTCAAGTTTTAAAAACTTTGAAGGGGGTCTTGTAGAAGCATGAAAATACAAGAGAGAGGCACACACAGATTTTTTGCATCTAAAATAAGAAATCACGAGTCTGAAGCAGTTTCATGAAGCCTATGAGTGTTGAATGGTCAAGAAGATGCATAGTCAAAGAGGGCTCAGAAAGACGCATAGTCTACTTTGACGCAAGACTATCTTCTCTCTAGGAAAAGTGATGAATTTTAGGCAGTGTGTAGTCTACAGACTTTAAGGAAGGTGTCAGTGCTTACATCACTATCATCATTACACTTCTATAGCTGTATAGGAGCATTCTTATGCGACTATTTCCAAGACATTGTTAAAAGTTATTTATAGTATGCAGTCAGATTATATGCGGCTAAATATTTTGATGCATAGTGAAGAGATCATGTGCTAACATGGCAGTGTTTAGTACAGCACGTCTCAAGCCACGTGGCAAGCTATACGTGATTCTCGAACATGTCCACTCCCCACTAACCCCAGACGCTTATGTGCCTACCCATCTTCATGCGTCTCTGAGGCAAAAAACAGTATATTTTATGTCCATGCTTACACAGTCATTCCAATAAAGAAAAACTATAAATAAATGACAGTGTCTTCCTCGTCTGACACACATACACACACAGACAGAGAGGATACGTATGTAGTATCTTTGCTAAGAACTTCCAGAGAGAGCTTCGGTGATAAAGTTTCTTTTATTGTCAAAAATTTGCCAGTGAACAAGCTTTATCAACCTTCGCATCGGATCGTCAACGAAGTAAAGAAGTCGAAGTAGACTTAACTTTCATCGCCCTAATTCCCAATCTTTTGTACTTGAAATTCATGTTAAAGATTCTTATTATACTCTTTTCTTTATTTTAAAAGTATTAGTCCTTTGGACTTTTTGTGTTAAAACAATATCGCTAAACCCTAGAACCCAAAGTAGTTTAGATATCTCAAATGCGACATTTATGTTATTTATTTGTTGAATATAACACGTGTATGGCATGATCTTATTCACCATATCAAGTTCGTATCAGTTCATAATATGAATTGATATGATAGGAATCATGTCGAATCAAAGATATGATAGGAATCATGTTGAATCAAGTTCGTATCAATTCATAATATGAATTGATATGATAGGAATCATGCTGAATCAAAGATCAATCGCGACTCATGAGGTAAGCGCGTAATCAATATTTGTGGATAGATTACATGATATATCATATGAAACTATTTGATTCTTAGATCGTTCAAAGGAAACAAAGTCCACTGACGTGTACGAAGAGTTCTTGTACGAGAAATTTGCATCGGATGCATGATATAGACACAAAAGAGTTCGTAGGAAGACCTAGCATTGTATATCGTATTATTATTTTTTAATATCACTTCTGTTATCGATACGTGTCTTTTCCTTATAAATTATGTGTCCTGTTATCCTAGAGAAAAGGAGAAAAGGATAAATTTGTTATGAGTTATTATATCTTATGATCATGTAAGAAGCAATCAAAATCAAGACATAAATACATATAATGGTTATCACACAAATGGATTCACTAATATATTATAGATCTAGTTCTTTCATGGGCTAGAAAGTGGGTACTTGCCTTATAATGAAGAGAATGTACTCAAAGTTCTAGATTAGTTCCTCTCTAATCCACCTTGTAGCTCCATGTAGGGTCCTCCTTTTCGTCCAAGTCATGGTGTGTATCGGGCTGGCCCGCGATCCAAATCAACTTGGTTTGACAGAATTAGGGCCGGGCTGGGCTCAATCTAGGGGAAGAAGCAGGGCGGGCCAAAAAAAAACACAGCTCGGACCCATGACCTGGTCGAGGCGGGCCGAGCCAACTAGGCTGGGCCCGCAGGGTTAGGCCCGCTTCGGCTCGATTTTTTAAAAAATGAAAAATAATAAAAAATTTAGAAAAAATGGGAAAAAATTAATTAATGTTATTATAATTTAAATATGTTATAAGATTAACTAACCAAAAAAATTGAGAAGGAAAAACTTGCCAAATTTTTATTAATGCCAATATAATTTAAATCTACTATAACATTAATTAAGAAACAACATTGAAAGTTGCAAGATGATATTTTTTTTCTTAAAATTTGTAATAAAATGTACAAGTATTTTTTTTCCTTTTTTGTCGTTCATCCTCCGTCTTTCGCCCAGGTTTATTTTTCAGCTCCTCCTCCAGCAGTGTCCTCCAAAGTAAGAGACTGAAAGTCCAGCTAACTGATGTCATCACTTTAAACTCTTAAGTTTTGAGTTCGTTTTTCGTACGAACCTAATCTTGAATGCAGATGCAATCTTCCAAAATATATGGCAGCATTCTACTCCTCTTATTGCCTTAAACCTGCACTAAAACAAGATTCTGATGCTACCGTGGACACTGGGACCATTAGAATATCATGTGCTATAGAAGAAAGTATAGGATACGTTTTTTCGTATCTCTTCCACCATTCTAAAATTGAAAATTAAGATGAAGAATCAGCTTCATCTTCTTCATAAGAATTTAAATATAAAGACAATTCTTGAGTGGGTAGGAAAGATTGATTTGTTTCTTCCTTTGTAGTACACTTTTAGCATGTGATAATTTAGACATAAATCGGAGCTGCTACTACTACTACCTTGAACGGTTGTACAGGGTCGGCTCAATACAAGCTTCTTTTTATATAAAGTAATTAAATAATCTAAAACAACTCTAATTTTTACTTTTAAGTTACCTACATCAACATTCATATTGTCATTGAAATCGTCTAAAATATAAATACGCCATCTAATTTAATCTTATGATCAAAAACTGAAGCCAAACAATATAGAAGAGCCATTTTACCCCTAATATTTTCGAAATTTTGTTTCTATTTTGCAAACAACGTAATTAAAACCAGGAAAAGTTCTATATTTAAAAAAATAAATAAGACATGTTAATATTTTTTGTTAAAGCTAAAGGAGAAGTTGATAATAAACTCCAGTAAAATACATGTAGCATTGTAAAATAATTCCAAAAATTCATAAATAGAATTAGCAATTAACCAATCATTTTCAGTTACTTGATATTCAAAACCTGGATTAACATTACAAAAATGAGTAATAACATCTAAATTTAATAGAAGATTTCAACATTAAATAAGTAGATTTTCATCTAGTGATGCATCCTTAACAAATCTCCTAAAAATTATATCATATTGTGCGCATAAAGTTTTAAAAGCTTGTTGTCTACTTGCAGAAGTGTTCAAACTTTGTAACATAATCTAAGATTTTCTAAATTTGCTTAAAGGAATTGAAGTCATTCTTGTACAATTAAATTAATAATATAACAAGCACATCTAATAGAAAAAGTCGTCCTTCCACTATATTGAGAACTTAAAATATTAATACAAGAAGTGTTATTACTAGCATTATCAAAAAAAAATTGAGAAAGATTTATTGTGAGTATCATATTCACATACAAAATTCATTATTGTGCTACCAATTACAGAGCAAGTAGTGAAAATTCTAAATATCGTAGACAAATAATACGTTTTTGGAACATCCAATCTATATAATGTGTCATGATACAAATATAAGCATAATTTTGTTTAGTAGTCAATAATCAGAAGTTAGAGCAAATTTACTAACATCTACAAAACTTTGTTTTAAAGCTGTCATTTCTCTTTGAAAGATTTTGATAGATTCTGCTCTAGTAGTAGATCTAAAAATTTTAGTAAAACAAGGACTAAGAGTAGTACTTGCATAATCAAAATACTAATTACCGCTACCGAATGTAAAATGTTGTTCATCACAAATAATATATTTTGTTAACTCAGTTTTGTTACGAGCATCAAAATAAGTAAAGTTACCTATATAAGATTCTTGAGGACCGGTGCTTATCTGTGTTTGTCTAGCACGCGGTATGTATTTGCCATAATATTTTTTATAGTGCCTTTCTAAAGTGCCCGTGTCGTCATTTTTTTCTATTAAATTTTTTTTCAATATTTCTTGCATTTCCTATATCAATGGGAAATGCCCTACCTTTGAGTGCAGTTTGAACTATTGATTTACGTAATTGGGAGTAACCAATTAGGTTTACGACGAAGTCTAGAAATCGATCACTAATCCAATTTGAGTACCTCTACGGGATAGACCTAAACAGAAAACTGTTGAGTAACGACAGCAAGTGATTGAGTTCAGTAGTTCCTCATAGAAAATTATTGACTCTAGAGATATGGTAATATGGAGAAGATAAAATTGTTTGAAGCACGCACAGAACCGAAAGCGCCCCTTGTTTCAAAGAGAGGAGGACGGGTTATTTACATTTAATTTGATGCTCAGAGGCGAATTGAAAGCTAAACAGTGGTAATTATAAAGATCCCCCAGGGGAAAATAGAGATGTCTCCTACATTACCTGTAATATGTGGAAGTATTGACGTAATTTCATAGAGTCATTCGGTCTGAATGCTACATGAAGAACATAAGCCAGATGACGAAACGGGGAGACCTAGTATGTAGAAGATCATACATGAGTGATTCAGCAGATTTGGATTCCTATATATCCACTCATGTGGTACCTCATCATACGATTCATAAAGATCCATCTGTCTAGATATCATCATATACATCTAGAAAGCCGTATGCTTTGGAAGAAGCTTGTACAGTTTGGGAAGAGGTTTTTTTTGATAAAAAAGAAGAATCTACTTCAACCGATATGCCCTTAGGCACGGCCATACATAACATAGAAATCACACTTGGAAAGGGTGGACAATTAGCTAGAACAGCTGGCGCTGTAGCGAAGCTGATTGCAAAATAGGGTAAATCGGTCACATTAAGTTACCATCAGCGGAGGTCTGTTTGATATCCAAAAACCGCTTAGCAACAGACGGACAAGTAGGTAATGTTGGGACGAACCAAAAAGTTTGGGTAGAGCCGGATCAAAGTGTTGGCTAGGTAAGCGTCCTGTAGTAAGAGGAGTAGTTATGAACCATGTAGACCATCCTCATGGGGGCGGTGAAGGGAGAGCCCCAATAGATAGAAAAAAACCCACAATCCCTTGGGGTTATCCTGCGCTTGGAAGAAGAAGTAGGGAAAAAAAATATAGTGAGAGTTTTATTCTTCATCGTGGTAAATAGGAATATTGAAAATCCAATTTTTGGAATTTTAAATAATGTAATAGGCGAATGACGGGAATTGAACCCGCGCATGGTGGATTCACAATCCACTGCCTTGATCCACTTGGCTACATCCGCCCCTTATATAGCTAAAGGATTTTCTCTTTTTTCATTCATCATTATTGTATTTATTCTTACCTTCATACTTCGATCGAGATATTCTATTGGACATAGAATGCCAATCTTTAAAATAGGAGAAATCAGCTGTACACCTTGATCTATTGGATCTAAAATCGGTGCGCCTCAATATCGATGACCTATATTTTTTCAAAAAAAATTCATAAAACTGATATTTTCTATTTACAACATTAGTAGCCATATTTCCAACTTCAGGAGGTGATATTTGTGTCGGTGGCACAGAATGAGGAATATGATTATTTTCAAACCAAAAATACATAATAAGCAAAAATTTATTCCGAATCGCCTCCATAAGGGTGGTTAGAACCAGTATCATCCATATTTTTAAAATTTATTTTTAGAAGGAAAAAAAAAAAGAGGAGAATAATTTATTTTTCTACGAAAAGAGAGAGGAAAGAAAATTTCCGAATCAGAAAAAGAAAAAAATATATGTAATATTAAAATTACTTGAAACGCCAACTTGAAACCCTCGAAAAAATTTGCACAAGTTGAAGCCTCAAGAACACTGCATTTGGACTCCAGAAAGTTGCACTTCATTATCGAGAAAGTTGTTACTTCCATCTTCAGAAATTGCTTTGCTTCTAATTTTTTGTAAGAGAGGAAATAAATTTTGGTTGTGGTTAATTTTCAAGATTTATGAGCTATTTATAGAAGAAGAAAAATGGGCACAAAATGACCCTTAATACCCTTCGAATATAGTTATTATAAAGGTTTTTTTTGTCATTTTCAGCAAAGTGACTAAAATACCCCTAAAACTGCCAAAAACAGCCATCAAAATCGGAGTATTTTGGTCAAAATATCCCCCAATGGATCTATTGGGTTTGTACCGAATTTTTTGGTCAAACTGGACTGGACCGTGTCTGAACCGGGTCATTGACTCGGGTCGGGCTGGGTCGACCTGGCTTTCCAGGCTGAATCAGACCGAGCCCCGCCAGAATCAGGGACGAGCCGGGCCGGGCTGACGGGTCGAAATATTAGACCCAATCCGAACTCACCAGGAGCATGGGCCGAACCGGGCCGATCCGTTGACCGGATTTGGGCCGGTCCCGGGCCGAATTCTGGACCGCCCGGCCCATTACACACCATGAGTCCAAACTCTAAAGTGGGACGAGAAATGAGAAGTGAAGTTGAGGTTGTAGGAAATGAAAATAATGAGGGAGCATATGGTTATATTACAAACCTTATAACATCCCTTCCAACAAACATACTCTTTTAGAAATATCCCTCTTCTAATAACCCAAGACATGATATAGGTTAAACATAAATCAAGATTGCCCACCTAGTAATCCTGACACGAACCAAATTTCCATTGGCAATTTGAATTCTCTGAAGACTATGTTTCTTCAGGTGGATAACAAGTGGGTCAGCATGTTGTTTTGGGTCTCTACAATGTTTCTATGACTGGATTTAGGGCTGCAAACGAGCCGAGCCGAGCTAAGCTTTTGTAAGCTTGAGCTTGGCTTGACTAGAATTATTCTAGCTTGAGCTTGATAAGTTTTTTATTTTGAAGCTTGAGCTTGGCTCGAGCTTGTTTATATTAAGCTTGAGCTTGGCTTGGTTTGAGCTCGAGCTTGGCTTGATAAGGAAGCTTGATTCGAGCTTGATAAACAAGCTCGATAAGCTTGAAATCAAGCTCGTCTATCAACTTTATTTCAAGCTCATTAAGCTTGATTTCGAGCTTAACGAGCTTGATTTTAAGCTAGTTAGGTTTGAATTCAAGTACCTAAAATATTAACAATTTATTTATAAAAAATTTAATAAAAAAGTTCCTTAATGTCACTTACTAAGGTCATGAATATATAACACACACAACCATATATATATATATATATTTTTTTTTTTTTTCACACACAACCATATATATATATATATATATATATATATATATATACCTCTAGCCTAGTGGTTAAGAGATGCATGCGACCCGAGTGGTCAGGAGTTCGAAGTCCAGTGGGAGCGATTCCAGAAATAATTTACCAGGTTCCAATATATATATATATATATATATATATATATATATATATATATATATATATATATATATATATATATATATAATTCAAAAAAATAAATAAACGAGCTTCTAAACAAGTCAGCTCGCAAGTTCAAAAACGAGCCAGCTCGCGAGCTTAATCGAGCCGAGTACTTCTAAACTTGAGCTTGGCTCATTTATTAAACGAGCTCAAAAATAAAGCTTGAGTGCAGCTTGTTTACTAAACAAACCGAGCTCAAACGAGCTTTTATCGAGCCGAGCTTCGAGCAGCTTGCGAACTGCTTGACTCATTTGCATCCCTAACTGGATTTGTGTTGGTTGGGTCATGGGTTATACAAATATGTATGAGTTGATTTGATAACTAGTTAATAAGTTGATTAACATTAATTAACATTGTTTCAACATGTGTGTCAATCAGATATCATATCAAATGTTACTCACAAATACAAGTCTTAGGACGGTCAACTAGGCTTCAAACATACAAAGGACACATTGGGCGTTGGTATTCTATACATCGGTACAAAACAATACAACTAGGGATGGCAATGGGGTGGTCGGGGGCGGGGATCATACCACCCATCCCCGTCCCCGAGTAGTATTCGAATCTCCATACCCATCCTCATTCCCGGTCGGGTTTAAACTTTTATCCCCATCCCCGTCCCCGTTTAACAATGTACTCCCCGTCCCCGCAACCCGCCCCATTACACTTTTGGACTTGGATTTTTTTCGTCCCCGTCTGCCTCTCCGTTAATTTTCCTACATAGTATAAACTATTTCATTCCAAAAAAAAAAAAAATTACAAGACATGCTGATAAAACATTGATTTAATAAAAAACTATATCTAGTACTAGATAGATCATGAACTCATACAAATGTGTTGCACATATAAGTATAAGTAATCGGGGTCGAAAATTTACCGGGACGGAAAGTACAAAACCCATACCCGGCCCCGAATGCGATCGGGGATTTTGTTTAATCCCCATTTCCGTCCCCATCCCCATTTCTATATTACCAAACCTGTCCCCGTTGGGGGAAAAAAAGTCGGGTCTCCGTCGGGTTCGGAAAAAGTTGCCATCCCTAAATACAACAGTATAAATATTATCTATTATATCTATTTATTATATAATAAGAAAACTTGAAAGGTTTTATTGTGAAACTTTCAAGATTCCTAAAATATCCTTAACTTACCTTATTTGATTAATTTGAAAATATAAGTAATGGTGTAATCATATTATAATAAATTATCATTAATGTCCATTACTATCATTAATACCACCATCATAATAAATACTTAATATCCATTATCATGTAATTTTCCACTATTAATATCTTTTACTTTATAAAACTATAATGGTATAAATAATAATTATGTACAAATATCTCATTGTCTTTAAAACAAAAGGAAAAAAAATTCCAAAAAAAAAAATGATTCCATTACAAATATTTGACATTTTTCAAAAAGAAAAAAAAAAAGCATAATAAAAGTTGGTAAATTATCAAATATTTTCTTCAAATAATTATAAGCAACTTATCATGCAAGATAGGCTAATGGAGGTTAGTAACTTGCAAAAACATAAAAAGTTTATGGTAAACATGATCAAAAAAGTAACTCATGGTATTAAAGTGAAAAATTGTGATAGTTCATGATATTTAAGTTAAAAAAAATTGGTCCACACAAATCCAAAATTTTATATTATAATATTTATATTGGAATTCACACCCATTTAAATTATAATGTTCATTTATCGTAATTTTATTAGTTTTAATCAACTACTAATTTAATAATTACATTTTAATTGATATTTTCCGTTAAATCGTTCTCTAATTTCTATAAGACCACAGATTGGGTTTATTTTGTATCAGTTATAAAAATGCACTATGGGGAAGAGTAAAGTTTGTTCCGGACCCAGCTTCCTATTTTTAATCTACTCTTTGGGAAAATATATTCATGTTAAAGCTGACTCGTTGCTAAAGTAGATTGGAGTCACTAGCTACTCCGTTCATCTATATCCCTACCATATTTTGGCTCGTGCGCATTTCTTGGCTCATGACTAAACATTGTAGAACTTGGCCCAAGTTGAGCTTGCATTGAGCCGAGTCAAGGTCGATACTGAGTTGCACAAGTAACAGCAATATTATTGTAACAGTAACTAATAGCATTCCTGCACAGGTTCCTAAGCAGCTAGCTTTCACCGAATTTCGCAAAAAGTTTGTATATGCATTTCCTTCACAACCAAACGGCATATCCAGCACCAAAGTTTGAGAAGCAATTAAATGACACATCTAGCTTGTCAAAAGTAACAAGCCAACCATTTAATTGAAAGCTAATTTTCACATTGGTAGGCAATTTGCACTCTCCAGAACTATGGAGTGCTTGATGCTAACAACCCTAGTATTTACATCAAAATGTCGTAATAATTCTGCAGAACTACGAAAGGGTTTACGACCAAGCAAAATGTCATGCCTATTACAAAGACTACAAGAAGAACCAACCTAGAAGGAATCAACCAGTTAGGAGTATTTCACCTGGACTTGCTATCCTTGTTGGTGTCCTGCCATGCTCCGGAGTTTGTTTAACATGTGGCCTGCTGCAGAGTCCCGGGCTTCACAGGGCTTGCCCTTTAGATCGCCACCACAAGTGAGCTCCACGTCCAACGCTCGGACAGTAACAGTGGCCCCGAATCTTCCTGCATACATGCGAGCCAGGAGCTTGTCAGGGGGGCATAGGTAAATCATACGTTAAAAGTTTACATGACAATGAGCAATCCTGCGACACATATAGCAACACTAATACATTGCTATTTGCTTATCTAGTTCCAGGAATTATGACAATTTCTAAATAAATGTGCTCGTGTCTCATTGATTTCATTGAAGTACTGTATTGGTCACAGATTAAAGAGAATATTACCGTTGATCTGGCAATTCACGACGGAGGGAACCACACTATATGTTGGTAATATCCAGCTGTTCCAGCAACATATATCATCCAGTTCCTGCAAATTAAACACGTTTTGACCTATAAACAGTAGTTTGCATAATTGAGCACTGAAGCTAAAGACAAATTGCACAAGATCTCCAAGACTTATTTGCAAATAAATTTCCTAAATTAGAACTTGAATACCATGAACTAATTTTTTATTAGCAACTAATACAGTGAACTATTGGATCCTTAGCAAGTTGTTAACTCTCATTAGTTAATGGTCATATTTTCCAAATTTCTCTTTAAGACATTTTACCCCTAATAGTGGTAGTTACTTTTTTTGTAAAAAAGACAAGGTCAGAAAAGAAAAAAGAACAATGAAAAAACTCTCATCTTCTCCGCGACCCCTACGTAGGGTTAAGATATTCTTTTTTGGGTTATTTGTTTTTTTACAATTTTTAGAGGGATATTTTTGTCTTTGTCAGCAATATTTAACACTTGCAATAGGTCAACAGTGAAGGATACTTATTGCTAATGAAAAAAAGGAGTATTTAGTTGCAAAAACTATGGCAGTTCAAGGAACTTTTTTTGCAAATAATCCTACTTTAATATAGCTAAAAAGAGTGATATAGTCAACTTGGATTACTTGCTTGTAGATTGCGGATCAAAGTTGTTTCTGACATATTCTTGTGAGAAACAACATAAATAGCTAATTATATTATGTGATTTAGGTTAACAAATTCAATTTACTATGATGCTAAAATTTTCACAACTTTATATGAATACTTTAAGAGGGAAGCATCATTTTTTTCCGGGTGGGGACTCCATTCGTCCCGTGTTTTTTTTTTCCTTGTTTTGGATTTCCACGTAAATATATCGTGTTTACGTGCGAATTGTGGTTGTGTGTAATTGTGCATTTGCAAGTTGGTCCATTCTTCACTCATGTAGTGCTTTCAGTAGGAGAATATTATTTTGTTGTGTTCTGTCCTCCGTACCCAATAGAATGGTATCAAAGCTAGGCCTGTCAATGGTAGCTTATTGGTCGGATATTGGCATTACCATATCCGAACCATTAACTATCGGATATATCCGATAACTATCCGATATCCGATCGAATAGAAGTTTTGGCTAGCATATCCGTTACCGATAATTTTAATGGATATCGGATAATATCCGAACCAATAAGATTACTAAAAAAATATTTAAAAAGGGAAGAAAAAAATCAGAACCAGCAGATTTTGTCAAGAAACAACAAACTTTCACATTGAAACGACCGATTTTGTCAAGAAACAGCAGAAACAACAGATTTTCGTCCGAATGCTGAATTCCTGATGGCCCAATATATTTTAAATTTATTAAATAATTTAAATATTATTGGTTCGGATATTATTGGTTCGGATATTATTGGTCCGAATACGACACTGTATTCGCATCCGATATTCGATAAATATCCGATATGATATCCGAATCCGTATCCGTATCCGAAATTTCGGATATTTTCGGTTCGAATACGTATCGGATACGGATTTTCGGTCTACCATTGACAGGCCTAATCAAAGCGTCAGACTGGGTACGGGTGTCAGGTATGGATACATATTCAAGGGTCGGACCTTACAAACTCATAATTAAATGACATGTGGACTCGGCTAAAAAGGATCCAAAAATTGGGTACAGATACGGGGATACAAAGAAGAATATATATATATATATATATATATATATATATATATATATATATATATTTGGACAAAGGTACTTTGTATATATAAAAATTTGAGGAGTCTACAAATCAGATCTTGGGGGAGACTTAAAGTTCTTCATCACTTTTACATCAAATTCTATGTTGTGTATCACACCAATAATGGGCGTAGTCACTAGCTCAAAAACTCTATTGTTTCTTTCACTCCATATATGCCAGACCGCGGCCGCCAACCGAATCCTTGTTGTATTGTACCACTGGGAACCCTGATTCCTTTCGGCCATGATATCTGCCACCTCCCTCCAACTTCGAGAACCATGAGACTGTATGTTGCGCTGAGAACACTGATGTTGCGAAACAGATGATGAGAAGGAACATCTAAAGAAGATGTGCTCCATAGATTCATGGTCTTGTTTGCATAGCTCACACAATGGTGATGGAATTTGCACACCAAACCTCACCAGGCGGTCTCGAGTAAGCAACTTCTCAAGGCAAATTTTGTATAAGCAAAATTGCATTTTGTTGGCCACCCCTTTGGTCCACACACCGGTGCCAGCTCCATGGGAGGGTGAACCTCCCTAATAGACGCGTAGATAACCGATTGGGAAAAGATGTGTTGTCCAGTGTCTGTTCACACCCATCGAACCCCTTCCGGACTCTCAGTATCTACCTGGACCTCTTCAATCTCCTGCCGAAACTGTTGCGTCAGAGGGTGAAGGTCCACTCTCCACATACCCTCCCGCAGAATAGCGCTCACCCGGACCCTCCTTCCCGCCGTTGGCAAAGCTTGTCAACCAACTCGATCCGCCAAGCTCTGATGGTTGATCCAAGGTTCCCACCATATGTCAGTAGTTTCTCCATCTGTCATCACTCTGGAAATAAGCCCCTTCAATGTAGTCCGATGGGATAAGTTCTTCCAAGTAACGGAGTCGTTGCTATTGGCTCGAATTTTCCAAAAAGACTGGTCCTTCATATACCTCCCCTTCATCCACACCGCCCACAAGGAGTCCTAGGCGACAAATCGCCAAGCTTGTCTCAATCCCGCAGTCTCGCGCAGGGTCCGCAAAGACTGTAGACCGACACCTCCCTCCTCCCGAGGTCTGCAAAGAGTCGTCCAACCTATAGAGTATAAACCTCCTCTCCAGATAAAGTTGGCACAAAGTCTTTCAATTTTACTAATGGTCGCAGACGGCAACATGAGGGTCTGCAACCAGAATCGAGCAATGGCATAGATGATGGATCGAACTAGCTCGATGCGCCCTCCAAAGGATAAGCTTTGGGCATGCCACCCCTCCAGACGGTGCCGTGCGTAGTCCACCAGACTTTGGCATTCGATCTCTTTAGCGTAGTTGATAGATAACAGAATTTCCAAATATTTGACAGGTAAATCTCCCTTCTCAATACCAAGAAGTAAAGCCCTATCTTCCTTCTGCTGACAATGCTTGTTAAAATAAGCCATACTCTTATCATTATTCAGTTGTAGAACAGTCAATGAGCCAAACCGTTCCATAATCACGTTCAAAGTCGCAACCCCATGACGCGAAGGAACCAGAAAGACCAGCAAGTCATCCGTATAGATAATATGGGATACCTGAGGATGCACCCGCTTGTACAGCGGCGTGATCTGACGTCTACGGATCGCCACGTCCATGAGCGATGTGAAAAACTCTACGACCAAGGTGAAGAGGTATGGCGATAGCGGATCCCCTTACTGAAGCCCTCTAGAACTACTGAAGAAGCCATACGACTGGCCCCTGACGAGGACAGAGAACGACGGAGTGGAAATGCAGACCCGAACCCTATCCACCCAAGTACAATCAAATCCCACAGCAAGCATAATATGGCACACGAACTCCCAGAAATATATATATATATATTTTTCCCACAGCAAGCATAATATGGCACACGAACTCCCAGAAATATATATATATATATATATATATATATATATATATATATATATATATATATGACGTAAAAAATATCCTTTTGATCTCAGAATTTGATTTCTTCATTTAATTCCAGTATTGGTGTTGATTAATTAAAATACAATTATGAAGGGTATGGAGTATTAATAAAATATTGCACCCTAAAAGAGTTGGTTTAGAATATGTTATCGGAGTAAATTTCTATCCTCAAGAAAGGTGGTTATGCACACCAATGCACTACATTATTATGACTTCTCTCTACCCAAACAAAATTTGAAGTCTCATAATTTTCTTTCAAAAAGTCTCAATTATGCAAAAAAAAAAACGTTGTGCCAAGACTAGATGATGTATTGGTTTTGGACATAGCATTGGACTAGGCTATGGTTTGGGATTGATACCCCCATGATACTATTGTGTATTTAGGGTTTTTAGTTTGATACATAGGTTTTGTCCCCACATTGGCTCTAGGATGATGTGTGTAGTATACACTAGCTACCGAAATTCATTAGACATAGTTAGAGACCAATTTGGGTATATTTTGATATCCCTAAATCGTATCCCAAGCTCTTGTCTGCACAGTATCAATGCAGACAGTATACTGCCAGTATACTATGTTGTGTGTTTTTCATGTTTCCAGCAAGTCCAGTATCTGTTTTGCAAATCGCAAATCAAAACAGTATACTGTCAGTATATTGTATGGCACATTTTATTTCCAGTAGGTTCAGTGCACTGTTTTACAAAGCAAAATAGTATACTGATAGTACAGTGTCAGTATACTATGTGGTATATTATTTTTTCAGTAAGTCTAGTATACTGTTCTGCAAGGTAGAACAGTATATTGTCTGTATTTTGTCAATATACAGCCGGTATTCTGTGTATTATGTTGGTTGTTGATTTCTTCACAAAATGATCATGGTTGTATGTCTTCTCGTGTGGACATTTAGCCTTCCCCGAAACATTGTCCAACAGTGTTCTAAATAACAGTTGAGGCAGCCTCCTAGGCGGTAGGCGGTCTCTCTCTGCACCGCTTTTGCGGTAGGCGGTGGAGTAGGCGTCCAACGGAGGTTTGGCGGCATATAGGGAGGTGAGGCGGCGTAGGCGGACGCCTAGGCGGAGCAATACCTAACAAAATATTTTTTGCCAAAAGGTTTTGCAAGCATTATGGGCCTATGGTTCACTTTTACAAAACTAAAACTTCATAAACCTTCGTTCTACAACTTAGTTATGCATGGAATATCCTTAAAATATGCATATTATCCACACACAGAAAAAACATTGATAAAATAGTAAAAAAAATGTCCAAAATGTATCAACAGTCTAGGCGTCGCCTAGGCGGTCTCTCTCCGCCGCGCAACCGCTTACTGCCGTCTAGAACCTTGTTACCCAGTGAGTGCATATTATCCATCAGTCTCGTATTAGCCTATTATTCATGTGCTAGAAATTGTATAAGTTAATAATGGAAAATTTCCGAAATTTATCGATGTATTGCAAGTGAACATATTGACACTAAAACCCTATTGTCGGGTAGAATAGTATCTAGTAATCACATTCTTGACTGGATTATACATGATATGCAATGAATAGAGGAAGGTATTGATATTGCTACTGACTGATTGTCCATATTTTCTGACATGACTACATATAGTCATGCTATTATGATTACCAACTTACTATTTGAGGTACTGGCCCACTTATCGCACTGAGGTGCTCATGTTCACTCAGTACTATATATGTTTCATGTGCAACTAGGTGCGATATCATATTCTAGTTGTATTTTAGCATATTATATTATACGATGCACACAGATTCCCTCTTAGTTGCTCAGTAATCTTAACATGAATTAGAAGTAGGCTTTGTGGTTTGATTGTGGCATTACGCTCAGGACGAATCTAGGTTGGAACCCTCAAAAGTCAATGCGGATTTATATCCCATCATATCCGTACTACAGTACGACATCTAGGATAAATGATCGTGTGCCCGCGATATGGGATTCCACATAATTGTTATGGTTGATTAGATAACTTAAAATACGTAGAATTATTAGAGAGAACAAGATCTCGATATTGTGCAATTATTGATCAGCCATCAGATATTGTAGTATCATCCACCTTAGTGGAGTACAGTATCCGGCATCTATTATTGTTACTGACCCAATATCTACCCTATATGAGTATTGGGATCGTTACTGTGCATTGATACCGACCCGATAGCCTCACGAGAGGTGGCATCGTGGAGTGTATATATATATTTCTAGTCTATGGGTGGCCAGTCCCACTTTAGCATCGCACGATATGAGGATCCCTATATTGTATTACTCGGATAACCCAGATATTCATCTAGCAAGTCGTAGTAACTGTTTGGTCAATTCGTTAAACCGATTGATTGTGTATACTACTACCTGCCAATAGCCTAGTAATGTACTCTATTATGGTATAGTATTTCAACACTTGTCCTTGTTTAGTGTAGGTATGGACTATTGTCTCGATAATAGAATACAAACCTACAATATGGCACTGGTTCCTATGTATCGTTATTGATTGGATTTTGTTTCATTCACTCGTGCTTACTTGTGGTACTTACTATTAGGGCCCTGACCACTCTAGTTTTGTTTTATCAGATCGCGTAGCAAAGTCCGAGGATCCAGCGTACTTCACTCCTGATAGCATGCACCCGTAGGATGATCGTCGAAACTTGTGTGGGTTTCCCCTTCACCACTAGTTATATTATTTTGTTTCTTTTGAGGCGTTTAGCCATCAGGTACTTGTTTCGTCTATATATTCTGGAAGATTTTTCTATCATATGATTGCATTATATTCAGACTGCAGCTAACGGTGTGATCATGTATATTTGATACTGCACTAACTTTTCATTTTTTATAGCTAGTTTTATGATTATTTTGATAGAGCGTCGGGAACACCTTACTACTTTATCTTATATGTTCTATATTTTTGTTTTTTGTTTGAGTGATTGAGACATAATATGTTCTGTGAGCCAATAGGTAACTTGTATTGTAGTATATACCCTCATGTCTAGGGCCAGCCGTAACTGTATCGCAAGGTAATGGTGCACTTTGTAGTGCGTAGCTCGTCGTGTCATACACTCGTTCTCCGTATTCCGGTACTAGGACGTGACAAATGGTGTAGCAAAATGAAATATTTGTTGTACATCAAAAAGATGTATCTACCCATGTTTGCGTACAAGATGCTTAAAGATAAATCAAATGAGGATTGGGCATTCAAGCATCAACAGGTTTGCGGATACATCCAACTATTTGTTGATGGCAATGTTTACAATCGCATCTCAAGCATAGAGAATGCAACGACTCTTTGGCAAACGCTAAGTCCTTATATGCCAAGAAGACCGAAATCAATAAATTGTTTTTGATCTAACAAATAATGGATCGTATGAATGATGTGAATGAGTTCCAGAGTATGGTTGATTAGTTGTCGCTCATGGGTGTCAAGTTTGACGATAAGGACTATGGGTCGATACATGTTAATGGAGAAGTCCTAGTGTTAGTGATCCAAGTGGTCCCTAGACTTGAGATTATCATAGCAACTAGTAATGATGCTCCGTCCTTTTGACTGTATTATAAGGTAGCTCTATGGTTTACGAAAGAGTATTATTGGGAGCAGCTCTACAACTTATGGAGTTGGTGAGTAGTCAATATGAAATCCGCCACTCAAGGCATAAGAGTAATAAGAGATGTCCTATGTGATCTGATGAAATTATGTTCGATAAATCATTTTGCAAGGTGATATAACAAATAGAAATGTTGTTTCTTTTTGGTCACAGGCGAACGTTAGATGATCGAGATACATAGGTTGAGATTAGTAGGACTCGACTTTTATCCATATGCATCATCTCAATCGGAAGTTACATAATAGGGTCAACTGAATTGTACACTAACTAAACACAAAGGGTTCTATTTTAGATCAAGATTAATCCTCTAAACATGTGTAACCATGACAGACTACTAGTTGTCAATCTTGACTTGCTAAGTTCTAAGATTTATAAGTTGTGAATCTGAAAAGTTGTTCAGTTGGCCGAAAGGATAACGTGATTCGGATAGCTGTATGATTCAGTTATAGTTCTACCTAAAACTCGTTGTTACCATATTGTACAACCCACTGGGTCATACACAAGAGGGTGTTTCCAACCAAGTTATGTACTCAAGTTATGTTAGGGGAAAATTGGATAGCAAGTCGTTTCTGTTGGCCCATTGGTCATGGTCAAACCTGATTTTAATAATTGATCAAACTCTGTCTCGATATAAATACAAGTCAACTCAGATGTTTACCTACGACGTTTTGGACACTGCTCAACAATGGTTATCAACGATGTTCAAGACTGAAGTCGTTTGTCATTCAGAATGTACTTCTTGCTAAGCAATGTAATTTTTCATTTTATTGAGTTTAGGAATACATTGTACACCGAGTCGTACTGGCAAATAGGCTATCCGAAAACGTTTTTTACAACCATCCTATTCTTTTACAAATGACCTACGTTTTTGAAAAATATTCTTTTTACAAAAAGCTTCTGAAGGATTTTTCAAAAAGCCAAAATTTATTTTCTCCAAAAATGAACTGGCAGAACCCTAGGAGAACTCGGGCCGAGTTCGGCCAGAGTTCGGCCATTTGGAACGTTAGTGAACGTTGGATTTTTGAACTTGGTCATCCTTCAGTTACGGTTTGTTACAAAGAGTTCTGTCCGAATTCTGCCCGAATTCTGTCAGAGTTCTGTCTTTGGAACAACTATAAATAGAGAAGTATTTCGATCATTTCAGACAACCTATTCACTTTCAATCTCTTCTCTTCCTGAGCTTACATTCTTCCAAAGAGTTTTTAAAAAGCTTTCATTTTCAAATCCAAGCCAGTTACAATCCTCTAGTCGATTTGCCAGTACGGTACGGTCTAGAAGTTTCAGAGCGATTGTAATCAGAGGCTTGATAGAAGATACAACTCTTCACAATTGAAGTTGGTCGAGTTCTTCGTATCAAAGCTCGCGTCTGTAGAAGTTGCAAGGACTTCGTATGAAAACTTGCGGGATTTTCCAATAGTGGATTCAACTGGAAGCTAGAGTTCTTCCGACTGGACTAGTCCTCACAAGAGAGAAACCAGTATAAATCTCGGTGTTTGCGTTTGCCTTCTGATCACTTTTAATTTCTGTCATTTACTTTTGTGATTATTATTATATCTGTGATCTAACTGCTAACGAGTTTTTAATTAGCAATATTCCGCTGCCTACTCTATTCACCCCCCCTCTAGAGTATTCTGCTTTACGATTTCGTTCCTACAGTTTCAAGTCCAACCCTAATATATTGGGTCCAAACCAATTGAATGTACTAGCATGCAATATTCACGTGTGGGTTTGGAGCCCAATTAGTCCCTTATTAATTTTGGAATTAATTTAATTAAACTTCTAGAATATTTGTTTAAATTTGGATTTAACTGAATAAATCTGAATTTGATTATGATAGGGATAAAATCAATTCAAATAGGGATATAAACTTAAAGCCTAACAAATCTACCCTCAACTATTAACCAGAGGGGCATAGAGTAGATCTAAAGACTAGTTTAAACCCTTAAAGTTTCGTGCAAGCCACTAGAAAAATGTTTTGTTATATTCTCTCCAAAAAGCTCTCGGCCAGTCCTATTCCAGACCAAACCAAAGCAACTGATATACCGGTCAGCCTACTTTCATCCAGAATAACAATGTTGTTCTAGATTCGGAGTCGCTCTTTCGCCTATGATTTCGAGTCTTCATGGAGATCTTAGTGGGAGAAGGAGATAATAGTTATCCGGTCGAGCACATTCGAGGGAGCTCCAAAGAGTTTGTTCTATTGCGGTTTGAGGCGTTCGAAGTAGGCGTTCTTCGATCTACTACTCGGTTTCGGATCATCCGTGTGGATCACCGTTGGAGGTCATACGCTTGTATGACTCGCTCATCGGATCAATATACCTTAGACATCTCTGGTAGATCTTTATTATATATACTATTATGTAGGTTTCTCTCGGACAAAATAGTTTCATCTGAATTGATCATGTTGTCGAATAGTTCGACGACTACATCGATTGATGTAAATAATCTAGAGTATCACCAAGGCCGACCAAAGGGTTGGGTTAGTAAACACCATCCAGGTAGATGCCTGAAGGGTTCACGTGTCTGTTACCTAGCGGGCATATCGGAGTAAATTTTTGTTATCTAATGGTATGTTGTTTACATACAATGGTATCAACGCAAACATTAGTTTCGATGCTACGATTCTAGGATTGTGTTATTGATGATGATACATGTGATATATACTGAATGGATTTGAATATTGTCTGCTTTGATGTATTCTCAAGTTCGTTAGTAGATGATAAATAGATTGAATCTTTTAACGCTTTCGATTAATCATATGTGAGCCTCTTAGTACTGTTTAATTTCAGATTTGATATGATGATCCAATATCAAAAGTTGGTTGAAGATCCTTTATCGAAAATTTGAACATAATTAGAACAACTAGAATTCGGTCCGCCGACATACTGATCCAGTATAGCCAACATGTTGTATGTTCTAGATCGTGTCATTTTCAAGATCTCGAATAATGGGATGATATAAGATTATGTTGGTGTTGACCCTGACCAGGGGCTTATGAGATAAGCAAAACCCATATGAGATTGATGTTAACCTAATATGATTAGGATTATGGTCAAAGTCGTATCAAAAGAATTTTGATCAACGTGCATATAAGATACGTGCAACATAAGCAAAAGAAACTTCATTAATTGTTCTAATGAAGTATATCACAACTAGATCACAACCAGTTGTTCAAAAAGACATAAGATGTTTGTTAAAGATGTATGTATATGCTTTGTGATGTAATTGTTATGATGAGACAACTGTATTAGTTTATAGTTTAAAAAGTCCTCATGCTAATTAGATTAAGTTGTGCGATAAGGGTTGTTAAGAACAATTGTCCTTTGGGATTCCGCTATTTTGCAATAGTAGGATTTGTCTGAAGATGTTTGTTTCCCTCCGGCAAGAACATCGTTTCCCTATTGTGGTATTGTAGTGCCTGTGATATATCATGGGATAATCAACTAGTATGATCTTGTTGCCCTCCAACAAGGATCATATTACTTGGTTACACTGGTAATAGAAATAGTGGGTCGGACTTAACTAAAAAAATTGTTATTTTTTATCCTGTGACAAGGTCATTAACGGTCCTAGAGGCTAAGGGTCCGTCTGGATATGTTTTCTGAAATTTGGTTCTGAAAACATTTTTCTGAAAGTAAGTTATAAAGTTATTTCTGAGTATAGAAATTTTGAATTTGTGTCTGGTTATTTTGATCTGAAAAATAGTTTTAAGATTCTGTTTGGTAAAATATTTTCAGTATGATGTTTCCTCGTTGTCACCAACAACCAGAACTAGACTGAGTTCACTCTCAACCTCGAGCTCTAGTCGTCCCCAACCGACCCGAAGCTGCTCATCGTCCCCGACAATGAGAACAGGTTGAGTCATTCCTGACAATGATAACAGGTCGTGGCAGGATGCCATCCCCAAAACCGCTCGTCGTCCCCGACAACGAGAAAAGGAACGAGTTCTCTCGACCTCATCCGCGAGCTCGAGTCGTCGCCGACCGGCCCGAAGGCGCTCGTCGTCCCCGACAACGAGAACAGCTCGATATCAACGGCTACGGCTTCCGCCGCGTGTCCTCCGTCCATCCATTCGATCTGTACTATCAGGGCGTCATCAACAGGGGGAGGATCAGCGTCCTCGTCAACTTCGATGCTGCTCTTGTCGACTTTGAAGCAGCCGTCCACAGCCCCATCTCCAAAGGCGTCGCCACCAAACCCAAGGCTTCGAACGACTGCTCGATGCCGACTTCGACAGTAGTGGTGGTGGTGGCGCTACAGTTGCATCTACTGATGGCGGCAACGACGAGGCCCCAACCGAGGACAAGGTCGGTGAGGAGGGAGGCGAGAGAGGAGTTTTCCAAAAAAAATAATTTGAAGCGGTGGGGGAGTGGGGGGAGAGTTGGGGAAGTCGTAGCCGCCACAGGTGTAGCGCCCCGCTTTCGATAGGCGACGGACTTCATAATATGCTTGTGCCGAGTCAGATCGGCCGGAAACTTAGATGGCCATCTGACTCGATCACTGAGCTTGGTAAACGATAACACATTGCGGCATCGATCAAATCGATTTGGACGGACGTTACAATAATCGATCCAACTAATGGAACGACTTTTGTTAGAATAAGTCCTAGATGCAGCGGACTGCGTCTCGGCGAGTGAGCTCTATTTAAGAGTCCCTTCGACGAGACCGGACCGCTATATGGTTTTCTTGGAGCTTTTGCCGCTGGGTTTTGATGAAGTGCTTTCGCGTCGTTTTTCTGGATGCAATCTACAAATTTCGAAGCAAGGAAAAAAGAAGGAATCCTAACAAAGTGTTGGTGCCATTGCAGGAGCTCGCGTAACTAAAGCTTGAACGTTGCGAAGGGCTTCGACGGTCGGCACGATCCAAGGACTTGGTGGGTGATTCGGCCCATTCTTTTCTACTCTGTCCCGCAAACGAAATTCCTTTGCCTCGAATTCATTCAAATCGACGATGCCAAGTTAAATGCATGCCAATCCACTAAGGTCAAGAACTCGAAAAAAAACGTATCGATTTAGAGTAATCTACTCTGAAAAATACAAGTCTCACATAAACGAGAATGTTTAAATTCTAGTAAAAAGATAGACTATTTCACGTGCTGCAAAATAATATGAAACGTCGATTGTGGGTTATGATGCCTCGGACAATTTGGTGCCCACGGGATGCTAAATCGGGAGTACGGCTTGGAAAAAATGAATCGTTGCATGAGTTGGGAGAAATGATAATGTCGTTCAATACTGTCCGCGCTATACAAAACTGTTTGCATATATTAAACTGTTCACGCATTGGCATGGTCATGGACAGCTTGTGCACAAGTTGATTTTCCTCGAATCGGTATCCGGGGCATCGGAATCGAATCGACCTAGGGGGAATGAATAATCGCGCTTCGGCACAGATGCATTGCGGGACCGTCAGTCAGGCTTGCAACCTAGGCTGAACGGGCCGAAATACCGTTGAGATAGTCCCACGTGGTGTGTAACACCAATGACCGTGCATATAAGATAGTAGTATGCTCACCTATTGTCTTATGCAGGTAGTAAGTATTATCTCTATTTTTATGCAGGGACGAGCACGGCCGTGCTAAGAAATGGGATAAATTGCTATGTTTTACTGTATGATTTATTATTCAAAGATGGCTATCGATATGAACTGAATTCATTTAGTTCTAAATAGAAAGATAACTCTAAAGCATGCCTACCTTAACAATCAGAGTCGGTTTAGACGAGTGGGTTCGTCTCGTCCACTTAGCAAGTGTGCTAATCCCCTCCCCTAATTCCCCAGGTGCGGCGGGCGCTCTAAACTGAAGCAGAAGTGCGGAGAGGCGTTTTGAAGCTCTTCCTATGCTGAAGTATTTTGAAGCCAATTCAATCGAAGACTTATGTATAAAGGGGCGAATGTATGGAACGGCAAGTATTAGTTTAGGCAGCTTGTCGAGTATGTTTTCTTTTGTTTTCAATCAATGTAGCCGCAACGGCATCCAATGTAATTACGACTTGCACTTCATTGCAAGCTATAAATGAAAAGCATATTTCTATCTTCCTATATTGCGTCTCAATTTGATGTGATTTGTGTAGTTTCAACTTGACGTTTCAATATAAAAACTAACGTAACGTTCTTGCCTTGTACGAGTGCAATTCCAGACTCGTAGGGCATCACGCCTTAGCGAGGACGATCGATTCGGCAAAATAACATCGGGGACGAACGGTTTGTCGACTCGGGACGTGACAAATTGGTATCAGAGCACAGTTATGCTTCCTTGGATTTTCGAAAGATGTTTCATTGTTGGAATGTTCGTTGCGATGGCTCGATTGAATACTTGTCGACATGCTGCGTGAAATAAAAGTTCCATACAGGTAAGCCCGTAGGTATTTTTGAAAAATACTAACGGATTTACACTGTTTTGTAGGAATGACTAAGAGAAATAAAAACAATCCCGGCACAACAACCCAAACCGTGGATAGTACGTCGAGCACAAAGAGTACTGGCCCTAGCGAGACGACTATGGAAAAAATGCTACAGTTGATGGAACTGCAGCAGCAACAGCTTCAAATGCAAATCAAGGCCCAATTTGATGCGCAGCAGAAACAGATGGATGCCCTGACTCAGATAGTGAACAAGGTGGTGGGCAATACCAAGGCAACGGTCGTGGTACCCGAGGTGAGGCAAGATGTTCAAGATGTTCAAGAAGAAGACGAGGAAGAAGCTCAACCGCAAATGATAAATTCTTCTTCCTTGTTCAAAGCAAAGGAGTTCCGCAAGATGAATCCACCAAAATTCAACGGCCGAGCAGAGCCTGATGTGATAGTGGGATGGCTCGCGGAGATTGAGGACTTGTTTAATCTCCTTAGCACTGAAGGGTCCCAAAGGGTAACTTGTGCGGCGTTACAGCTGCAACTGAGGACTTACGACTGGTGGGCAGCTAAGAAGCAGAAAATCTACGAAGCCGATACGGACACCACGATTTCCTGGAAAATGTTCAAGGAAGTTTTTCTCGAACAGTACGTTCCCCGCGCCGTCCGTCGTCAAAAAGAAGACGAGTTCATGATGTTGCGACAAGGAAATATGTCGGTCGACGATTATGACTCGAGCTTCTCGAAACTGGCGAAGTTTGTCGGCGCCTTCCAGCCCAACAAAGAAGCTTGGTGTGAATGCTTCCAACAAGGCCTAAATGACGAACTGCGAGGGGACGTCATGAATCAAAGGTGTCGAACATACCGTGAATCCTACGATGCCGCTCTCGATAGTGAGCGTGTCTTTGGTCGTATGTCGCATAGAGCCGTGCATGTCGTCCGTAACCACTTCAACAAGCGTCCTAACGACGCCGGGGGATCGGGAGTATCAAAACGTCCAAACACATTTGATAACCGAGGCCATGGCGGACAATACTGCAATAGATGCGGTAGGCATGGGCACCGAACCACCGATTGCGTCACGAGATCTTGCTACAAGTGTGGCGAGGTAGGCCATATAGTTACATATTGTCCGAAAAATGTTCCGAATCAACACAACCCACCAAGGAACGTTCCGAATCCACATAAAACGCCTACACTACAAGGCGCAAATGCGGTGCCCGTGAACCCACAGAATCAACGCCATGGAGCTCAAGGCCGAGTTTATGCATTAACTCGGGACGAGGCATTCGCGTCCGATACTGTTGTAACAGGTATATTACTCTATAAAAATATACCTACTCGAGTACTATTCGAATCGGGTGCGACGCATAGTTTTATATCTGCTGATTATGCGAAAGAAAATAAAATAACCATACAATCACTAGATATAGACATTAGCGTTAGCACTCCATCGTGAGTCGATATGCCTGCGAACTTTATTTGTAGGGATGGCCACATTTGCATCGGGGGAAGAAATCTATCATTGGATGCCGTCGTACTAGACATCAAAGAGTACGACATAATCCTGGACATGGATTGGTTGGGCGCTTGTCATGCAACGATCGAGTGCGCGGAGAAGAGAGTGGTGTTTCGTCTTCCTGGCGAGACAGAGTTCTCATATTCGTGTGGTACGGTCTCGTAGACGGCAAGGATGGTATCGGCAATCTCGGCGAGGCGTATGTTGCGTTCCGGCTGTGCTGGATACCTGACATCAGTTCGAGACACGCGAAAGGATAATACAAACACAATACAGACTTGCCTTAGGATCAGTTTTAGGACAGACGCCTTAGCCTATTCTGTGTCTCTAGAACATCCCGTGCTTGCAACATCAACGTTAACCTATCAAGTCGTGTTTGCCTTACGGCCCAAAATCAGAGACGCAACTACATGATAGACTCATTTTCCATGTGACCGTGCTACAAAACCCATATTGAGGCCGTGCCTCGCATTTCAATAAGACTAAACCACATCGCCGCCTAGCGGCCCGTGCTACTTTGATCACCAACTGACCCAATCAAGACTTCTGGGCTAAGTGTCACTCGACCGACTTTGCCTTGCGGCGTTTCCTGACTTAAACTTAAGATGACTCAAATCCAACTTATGCAACTTATATGCCGACAACAACTTAAGACTTGATGCCACATCTCGTGCCGAAGCACGTCGCCTACGTTGCAACCAAATCTTAGGCCCAACATTGTGTTCTAACTGTACACACACATTCAACTCAACTCAATCCTTAGGCACACATGCGGTTTGCCGCAATGTCGACTCATCTATATGAATTTGGTCACCGACTCCCAGAGCCATCGTGGACTCCTTTAGCTTGTTAGGCGACCGCCCTTGCCAACGCGAGTAGCGAGCTCCGCTGCAAGACTCTGCGCTAACCTGTGCGGTCATCCAGCACGGCTAATCCTGTTTCTCAAGAACCGGTCCCCGTCCGCTTGGGTCACCGTTCGAGGAAACTCTACCATGTCGACAAGTTGTCCATGACCATGCAAGACTTGACGCAAACTGACGTCTCACACAGTCAATCCACTTCTAGTGTTACCATCTCTTTCAGGGCCAAGTTCAATACTTCTCACATTTGAGACCTTGCCTCGACGACCCGTAGTCGCGAGCATTCTTCTTTCTTGCCTATCATTTCACCCAACTCAAGAATAACTTAATGAATCAACCGTGGCCCGTGCCTTAAACCAACTTGAAACTCTATGTGACACCACCGCCCAAGTCATACTCTATATGACGGGCCTTACGATCGTGAGACTATATGGTTGTACCCAGCCGTAGAACTCATTGGACCGTACTTGGAATGACTTAGGTCGACCACCATCACTTTGCCTAACTTAATCAAGTCTACAACTTAACCCAAGGGACGAGCAAAGGCTATGTCAAGCCTTGCATCGTGGAAGCGTGCATGCTTTATCGAGCATTTACGCGGACGACGCCTATGACTTAGGCTAATTCATAGTTTGTGTCGAAGACCAACTTTTCCTTCTCCTAAACCACGGGACGAAGGACCGAGTGTCATTTTCAAAGCACGCCGTGCACCAACTCTAAGCCAACCGTTAGACCTTTCCATATTCTAACTCAATTTGACCCTTCGAGATTACTCCCTTTAGCTATGTGGATTCGTCTCTTTTATTATCAAGCCTACTTGTGCAAGTTGAAAACATGCGATTTATTATGTGAAGGCTAAGATGAGGCAAGTTCACCGAAACTACCCCACCTGAGCGAGCGGTCGCCTCGACCGAGCGATGTCTTCGAGCAGCCGTTGCAAGGCTAAGTCCGAACGCCGTCGGCGTTTCGATTACTCCGATTGACTGAGCGGGACGGAGCACTACACCAAGCCCAGTCTCCAAGGCCTATGCGCCCACAACAAAAAGACAGGTCCCAACGCGTATAGCACGGGGCTGTCTTCAAGGACATCACAGAACTTAGGTGTGGGGGTTGCCCCTGCACATGAACTAAGTCTGGATGCGCCTACTCTCCTTACGAACCCGCATGCAAAGCTCGGCGGTGCATGCAACATGGGTTGTAAGACAAAAGTCCCTTCCGTTGACTTGCGCGACATGATAAATCATAAGCGTAAAGCGAGGGAGAACATAACAATTCATAGTGCACTTCCGTGCGCTAATATTGTTATCAACTGTTGTTGCTCCAAAGTAACAAGAGTGCCTCAGAGAAAGTCCGTGTTTCGACGGCTGCACTTCTCTGACGACGAGAAGCCACTATGTGTCTCATCTAACATGGCTTCATGGGGTCCCCCTTACGGAAGCCCCAATCAAAGACGGTGGACTACCAACCCAACCTTCTCTCTCAGTTCCACGAGAAGGAGAAGACGAAGTCTACCAACAGATGGCCAACGGGCTGTCACATCTGAAGGAGTCTATATGGGCACTCGATCAAAGGTAAAATTCCGTATAGACGACGAAGATACCCAAGCCGGGGGTAGCATTCCCTCAGAATCTGAAGCAGATGACCCCCACACTGGGGGTAACCTTCCAGAGGACGATGATCCCTCCGAATCCGATGGCGACTATCTACCTCCTCTACCTGAAGATGAAGGACTTATCCACTCGGAGACAGACAGTATCAGCACCAGTTGCACTGCTTCTTCTGTTCATCCTCGCATGCTATCTACGTACATGACGGACGGAGAAAGACCTGAAGAAGCCAATGATCAGACTAATAAACGGCTAGAGGGTCTCGAAACAGCATTCGCCAAGATCACTGATATGCTTACCAGTATCATGGCAGTCCAAGCTGCTGGAGCTGTTCCTACACCTCAGCAAAACGCCTCAGCCCACGCTAGTCCGGCTCACAGCAACAACCCTCCTGCCCTACAAAAGGAGTATCATTCTGTTGCACCTCCTCCAAATTTTGTAAATACTGGGGGTGGTCCTTCGCCGACAACACCTGACAACCACTCAGCGGCTGTTTCCCAACACCTGCTCAATCAACATGATGCAATTGATTCCCTTGTTGCGCGCCTCGACACCATCTCACACAAAGACGAGCTGCAGAAGATGGGGATATCTCAACCGTATCCCCCTGAGTGGGAGAACGCTACCTGCCCTCCTAACTACAAGCCGCTGACGCTGAACTCGTTCGACTACTACTTCTCCTCGTCAGCACATGACGTACTTCAACACGCAAACTCTGCACTTGTCCCAAGACGATCCATTCCTGTCAAAGCTGTTTATTAGCACATTGCAGGGGGTAGCCTTCGAATGGTTCTGCAGTCTGCCTGACGGGTGTATCAATTCATTCAAAGACTTGGAGAGGTTGTTCCTCAACAGGTTTTACGAGAGTGGCATGCATGTTAGTATGTCCACTCTCATCGAGACCAAGCAAAGGAAGACTGAATCTGTCATTGCCTTCATTGAACGCTTCAGACGACTAGCACTGAAGATGCCCTTCGGCATACCAGACTCAGAACTTATGGATACTTGTCGACATAACTTCCTTCCTAAAGTGAAGTTTTGTCTAGGTATACATAAGTATGATACATGGCCCGCTTTCATTGGGGCCGCTGATTCTGCTGAAAATGATGTTCCTAACTTGGAACTGAAGACACCCAAATCTAAGGACAAAGGCAAGCATCCTCAGACTATCCGTGTTCGTGGGAGTAAAGGGAAAGAAGTCCTGAAGGTCGACACATCCAAAGGAGCCTCCAATTCTCAAGGCGCCTCCGACAAACCTAAGGAGACCTCCTTCGATGAAGACGATGTCACCACCATCTTCCACACATTGACGAAGGGTAATAAGCTGACATTGCCCCCACCACGACGTCCTGCAGAGGCGAGCCAACTCAATAATCCCAAGTACTGTCTTTACCATCAGTACGTGCATCACTCCACCAAGGACTGTATCGTTCTGAAGAAGAAGATACAACAGCTTATCGACAGCCAAGTGATCAATCTCGAAGCTGAAGACAAGGTCGTATCTGCTAACATGATCTCTCTTCAGTTTGGCGACTTTCCTCCTACAGAAGTCCCAGACGGCGTGGTCTCGATCCCCAAGGCAATGATGGAAGTCGTCAACCTACCACCAGCTCGCAACTCAACCTTGGTCCCACTCACAACTGGACGTGGTGAGATCATGTGGGTCCATCCGGACCTTGTCCAAGAAGTGACGCAGGGGGTAGCACCTCCCAAAGCAAGAAGGGGCAAGAAGTTTAAGCCATGCCACATGGTGTCCTCCCCCATCTACGAGGTTCTATCTGACGAAACGCGATCGGGGAAGACTTATCTTCGGACGTACGATCCCGCACAAGAAGAAGCACTGCCTTCTCAAGCTCCTGCTGCCCCAACAAGCTCAGAAGCCGGCCCGTCCAAGCCTCAAACCACATCCAAGCAGAAGGAGACGCGGTTTGACAAGTCTCTAAAGGCGCCAGCTCCAGAAGGCATGGATCGACCCTACAACTTTGACATACTGGCTCAGCTAGCCAATACACCCGCCAGGTTCTCTGTTCGATCTATTGCGACTCTCCAAAGAAACGCGGAAGGCCTTAAGTGAGGCATTGCTACATGCCGACTCTTACCTCGCTGAGGTCAAAGCTCCCGCTGAAGATCCTGTCTCCTGCCCCCACTGTCACAGTACTATGGAAGTGGTGCCCAACATCACCTTCTCACAGGAGGACATGCTACTCAAAAATAATCGTCATGATAGACCCCTGTACTATACAGGGTATATCGGGACGATCAAGGTGGACCGCATGCACATCGATCCAGGATCCTCCCTCAGCATCATTCCTAGAAGCTTGCTTCAAATCCTGGGAATTTCTCTGCACAAGCTATCCGCAACCAACACCACTATCATGGCTTTCAATGCTGGTCGAAGCCATCCGCTGGGCAAGATCCATCTCAAATGCCAGATCGGTGATCTCCGAACAGAGGTCTCCTGCTATGTGATCGATGCCAATGTATCCTACAACGTCTTGCTGGGACGTCCATGGATACATGAGAACATGATCGTCCCTTCCACACTTAACCAGTGCTTCAAGTACGTCAACAGCGACGGTGTCGTGAAGACAGAGTTTGCTGACGTCGATCCTTTCAAGGGCATCGAAGCTTACTATGGAGATTCGGTACTTTACCAATCTCAACCCCCCAAGGATGATGGCAATGAAGCTGACAATGAAGTTGAAGCACCTCCATCCCCCAACGGTGGTCCCCTGATTGTCCGAGTCAAAGGACGTACTACTCCAAAAAGTACCCCAAAGCCTCTCACAATCTGAGTGAAGAAGAAGAATCCCGACAAAGTCAAACCATTGACCATCACTCTCAACAAAACACCCAAGGGGGAACCTACTGATGTCCATCCTCCCAATCCTGAAGAATTACCCTATGTGGTGAACTCGGCCAAGACTGTGGCTCCACTTCCAGATGATGACCCTCTCATTGAGTATATCAATACTCAGAATAATGTACCTTCAGCGGATGATGTTATCCCTGAAGAAGAACTTGCGTATTTCCTTAGTAAAGGTTTATCTTTGAATTACTCCGATGTCTATCAATCTGTAAACCATTACATAGATACGATATATGCCCTAGAGAACGGCATAGGACCACACCTCTGCATGCCGGTCACGACGCCTCACCTACGGGAAAAAGTCTACCCAGAAGATATCCACTACTTCATCATTCCAGCCAGAAAGAAAGATGAAGAGCTAATCATCTTCGGTTGTATAATTGGCGAGAGAAAGTTCGTTCCAGAATCTACTCCTCCCAAGTACAACACAGAAGCTGACTATGACTCTGGGAAAATGCAACTTTTTCGGTATAGTTGGCAGGCCAAGAATATCATCCAGAACATGGGATATGACATCAAAAGCGACGAAGGGCTAAATTACGGCCGAGGACGACGGTTGCCAATTCGACACTTTGCGCCTCCCGGCAAACCCGAGAACTACTACCAACGAAACGGTATTAGTTTGGGCTATGTCTCTCCTCCAACAACTCCCGAAAGATCAGATGATGAAGCAGATCGTTGTTCTCATTCTTCTGAATCCTCCCTCTGGGACTCAGACTCTAGAATCGGCGACATGTTCAAAGCAACTTTGTCCGTCCACATGGTTTTCGTCGACCAAGTTACAGACGATGTCTAATCAATCGAACTCGAACAATGGGCTCAAAAGATGGACACCATGTGGGAGCTGCGCTTTGAACAACGTGAACCACCTACCGAAGAAGAAGTCATCCAAGTCAATCTAGGAGATAAAGCATCCTTCAGACCAATCTTCATCAGCAAAAGCTTATCTCACGATGAACGCCAGTCTCTTATACAGCTTATAAGAGAATACATCGACGTCTTCGCATGGAGCTATGAAGACACGCCAGGCTTGGACCCTAAAGTCGTCGTGCACCGCCTGAACATTTCGTCTAAAGCTAAGCCAGTAAAACAGCAACAACGGCGATTTCGACCAGACGTCATGGAAGCCATCGAGAATGAAGTCAAAAAGCTCATCGCCAGTGGATTCATTAGCGAGGAACAACATCCCGACTGGGTTGCTAATATCGTTCCTGTCATGAAAAAGTACGGTAAAGTTCGAGTCTGTATCGACTACCGTGATTTGAACTCTGTATGTCCGAAAGACGAGTTCCCTCTACCGATCACCGACGTAATGATCGACAACAATTGCGGCTTCGAACGGATGTCCTTTATGGATGGGTTCTCAGGCTACAACCAGATCAAGATGTTCTCCGACGACGAAAAGTACACATCTTTTCGAACACCGTTGGGGGTATACTGCTATAAGGTGATGCCCTTCGGATTGAAGAATGCAGGGGCAACATACCAGCGAGCCATGAACACAATTTTTCTCGATCATTTGCGCAAAACTGTGGAGTGCTACGTAGACGATATTGCAGTCAAAAGTCGTCTCAAGGGCAACCACCTCCAAGACTTGAGAACGGTGTTCGAACTAATGCGTGCACACCAACTCAAGATGAATCCAACCAAGTCTTTTCTGGGAGTCTCCAGCGGCAAGTTCCTTGGTTTCGTCATCACTTCAAAGGGTATACATCTGGACCCGGAGAAAGTGAAGGGTATTCTCGACATGCATCCTCCAAGAAACCTCAAAGAGCTACGCGGACTACAAGGAAGGCTAGCTTACATCAGACGATTTATTTCGAACCTCTGGAAGGTGTCAACCATTCAGCTCATGAAGAAAGGCGTATCTTTCGTCTAAACTGAACAATGTCAACATGCATTCGACGACATCAAAGCATATCTTACAAGCCCTCCAGTACTGGTAGCCTCAATAATGGGGAAGCCCTTCTTACTATATGTCCGCGCCATGGATCATTCCCTTGGCGCCCTCTTAGCTCAGAAGAACGAAGGCGGCCATGAACAGGCAATTTACTACCTCAGTCGCACAATGGTGGGTGCCGAGCACATATATACACCGGTGGAGAAGGAATACCTCGCACTAGTATTTGCCATCCAAAAGACACACCACTATGTGTCTGGGCAGACTATCCACATCATATCCAAAGTTAACCCTCTCAGAATACTCATAACTAAGTCGGGTTCTCTCAATTCCCATTTAGCTACATAGGCAATGTTGTTGACCCTATATGATATGATCTTCGTCCCTCAGAAGGGAGTAAAAGGTCAAGCATTAGCTGATTTTCTAGCAGCTCATCCGGTGCCGGAGTCGTCCAAACTCTACGACGAAATTCCCGACGAAGTGGTGGAGTCTAACACTGCAACTGAAGAGATCCCTATTTGGCGAATGTTCTTTGATGGCGCATCAAGAACAGGGCCCAAAGGAAACATCGTGGCTGGAGTAGGCGTTGTGCTTGTGTCAACCTGATCATCTGGTCATACACCGTGCATATTCTCTCGTGGAACCATGCACCAACAATGTAGCCGAATATAATGCCCTAATAATCGGCCTACAACTGGCAAAGCAACTGGGAGTTGACTATCTAGAGGCTTACAACGATTCCAAGCTAATAGTTAGTCAGGTTCGAGGGGATTACGAAGTTCGCCACGAAGATCTCATCCCCTACCACCGAGCAACAATCGAGCTGGCGTCTACTTTCGCTGGATTCTTCATCGAGCACGTGCCTCGACTACAGAATATAGAAGCAGATGCTCTAGTCGGTCTTGCTGCTTCCTTGACCGTTCCTACCAATACTCAGCAGTCGATCACAGTGTCTGGTCGGGAATTATTCTGTGTGAAATGTAATGTCCCGCTCCGCACGGTGCATTATGCTGAGTCGTTGACTCGAAGAGTTGCGTTGACCCGATTACGTATCGATGCGAATCGATACAAAGTGTTAAGTTGTCCCGAGCAACGCATCGAACTAAGCCGATGCGAAGAGTTGCCTTGTCCCAAAGAATGCATCGAGTGAATCGATGCGAAGCGCTGCGTTGCCTCGAAGGATAAGTGCGTTGAGACGGCTCGAAGATTCTAAGAAATCGAATCGACCAAGGCACAAGTCCGAATCGATGCAAGTATTGATTTTAGTTGGTTTCATGTGCAGGCTATACGTTTACGCTGAAATGTTAGAGGTCGATCTTTTGCCTTATTCAGTAAGGGGTCCGCGAAAGCAAATCGTCGCCTTGCGACGGGCTGAGACTTGGGCACGGTAAGCTAAATCGGACGTATAATTCAATAAGCACGAAGTGCTCGAATGGCTAAGTCAGGAGAGTTGCCCGTGCAACGAAGTTATGAAATCGAGCCGCAACGGCTCGGCGAAACAACAAAGACGTATCGACTCAAGGTGGGGGGACATTAACTCTCTTTCCTACTCCGTCATGCTTAAGTAAAACACATATGATTGAATGCTGAGTAAGCATATCAACGCCACGGGCGTGGCTCGATAGAGAGATAAACGTAGTGCGTGTCGAACACTAGATAGAACAATTGAAATGAATCGTACGGCAGACGTACGAGTCGCTATGGAACATTGGATATCACAAAGGCGAGCGCCTCGGTGCGCAAGCCGCAATAACATGGGATAACTGTACTCGGCGAGTGCCTTAGTGCATGAACCATACCGTGCCTTTGCGCATGAGTTAGAACGGCTAGAACATTGAAAGACAACAGGCGAGTGCCCTAGCGCACAAACCACGAACATTGAATGCTAAGTCATAGAACATCGAAAATATGGTCGAGACGTGCCTACGTGCACGAGATAATAAAAGATGGCTTCGTTACGAAAGAATACAGTTGTGGCATGAATGTGGCGGAACTGTCGGATATGACATAATGCCTCGAAAGGTGTTCGGGACCTTCGGGTCGTTCGGTTGACGAGCATTGAGTTGAGGCATGATGCCATTGAAACATTGAAACGAAGTATGAAACGTAAGAACATAGAAAGTTAATGGAAGAAATACGAGATAATAATGCGGCATGTTGCCCTTCGAAATGTTCGCGGCCTTCGGACGTTCGTCGAGGACATTCGGGCGTTGTGCCAATTGAAATAGAGATAAGCGAACTTGCTTGGTTGTATGAAAGATAAGATTCGTTGCATGGTCAAATGGACTTAAAGATATAAAACCCCGTGCATGGGTATTCCCTCGAACGCGACGTGCCAGGGCACTGGGACCGTTCGGCCTAGGAGGGATTCGTTTACAGTATTGTTGGTGCACTTCATTTAGATGGGTAGCGACCGTCTGGTGAATGTGATAAGCCACTTGCAAGTTCAAAAACGAGTCAGCTCGCAAGTTCAAAAACGAGCTTCTAAACAAGTCAGCTCGCAAGTTCAAAAACGAGCCAGCTCGCGAGCTTAATCGAGCCGAGTACTTCTAAACTTGAGCTTGGCTCATTTATTAAACGAACTCAAAAATAAAGCTTGAGTGCAGCTTGTTTACTAAACAAACCGAGCTCAAACGAGCTTTTATCGAGCCGAGCTTCGAGCAGCTTGCGAACTGCTTGACTCATTTGCATCCCTAACTGGATTTGTGTTGGTTGGGTCATGGGTTATACAAATATGTATGAGTTGATTTGATAACTAGTTAATAAGTTGATTAACATTAATTAACATTGTTTCAACATGTGTGTCAATCAGATATCATATCAAATGTTACTCACAAATACAAGTCTTAGGACGGTCAACTAGGCTTCAAACATACAAAGGACACATTGGGCGTTGGTATTCTATACATCGATACAAAACAATACAACTAGGGATGGCAATGGGGTGGTCGGGGGCGGGGATCATACCACCCATCCCCGTCCCCGAGTAGTATTCGAATCTCCATACCCATCCTCATTCCCGGTCGGGTTTAAACTTTTATCCCCGTCCCCGTTTAACAATGTACTCCCCGTCCCCGCAACCCGCCCTATTACACTTTTGGACTTGGATTTTTTTCGTCCCCGTCTGCCTCTCCGTTAATTTTCCTACATAGTATAAACTATTTCATTCCAAAAAAAAAAATTACAAGACATGCTGATAAAACATTGATTTAATAAAAAACTATATCAAGTACTAGATAGATCATGAACTCATACAAATGTGTTGCACATATAAGTATAAGTAATCGGGGTCGGAAATTTACCGGGACTGAAGACACCCAAATCTGCTGAAAATGATGTTCCTAACTTGGAACTGAAGACACCCAAATCTAAGGACAAAGGCAAGCATCCTCAGACTATCCGTGTTCGTGGGAGTAAAGGGAAAGAAGTCCTGAAGGTCGACACATCCAAAGGAGCCTCCAATTCTCAAGGCGCCTCCGACAAACCTAAGGAGACCTCCTTCGATGAAGACGATGTCACCACCATCTTCCACACATTGACGAAGGGTAATAAGCTGACATTGCCCCCACCACGACGTCCTGCAGAGGCGAGCCAACTCAATAATCCCAAGTACTGTCTTTACCATCAGTACGTGCATCACTCCACCAAGGACTGTATCGTTCTGAAGAAGAAGATACAACAGCTTATCGACAGCCAAGTGATCAATCTCGAAGCTGAAGACAAGGTCGTATCTGCTAACATGATCTCTCTTCAGTTTGGCGACTTTCCTCCTACAGAAGTCCCAGACGGCGTGGTCTCGATCCCCAAGGCAATGATGGAAGTCGTCAACCTACCACCAGCTCGCAACTCAACCTTGGTCCCACTCACAATTGGACGTGGTGAGATCATGTGGGTCCATCCGGACCTTGTCCAAGAAGTGACGCAGGGGGTAGCACCTCCCAAAGCAAGAAGGGGCAAGAAGTTTAAGCCATGCCACATGGTGTCCTCCCCCATCTACGAGGTTCTATCTGACGAAACGCGATCGGGGAAGACTTATCTTCGGACGTACGATCCCGCACAAGAAGAAGCACTGCCTTCTCAAGCTCCTGCTGCCCCTACAAGCTCAGAAGCCGGCCCGTCCAAGCCTCAAACCACATCCAAGCAGAAGGAGACGCGGTTTGACAAGTCTCTAAAGGCGCCAGCTCCAGAAGGCATGGATCGACCCTACAACTTTGACATACTGGCTCAGCTAGCCAATACACCCGCCAGGTTCTCTGTTCGATCTATTGCGACTCTCCAAAGAAACGCGGAAGGCCTTAAGTGAGGCATTGCTACATGCCGACTCTTACCTCGCTGAGGTCAAAGCTCCCGCTGAAGATCATGTCTCCTGCCCCCACTGTCACAGTACTATGGAAGTAGTGCCCAACATCACCTTCTCACAGGAGGACATGCTACTCAAAAATAATCGTCATGATAGACCCCTGTACTATACAGGGTATATCGGGACGATCAAGGTGGACCGCATGCACATCGATCCAGGATCCTCCCTCAGCATCATTCCTAGAAGCTTGCTTCAAATCCTGGGAATTTCTCTGCACAAGCTATCCGCAACCAACACAACTATCATGGCTTTCAATGCTGGTCGAAGCCATCCGCTGGGCAAGATCCGTCACAAATGCCAGATCGGTGATCTCCGAACAGAGGTCTCCTGCTATGTGATCGATGCCAATGTATCCTACAACGTCTTGCTGGGACGTCCATGGATACATGAGAACATGATCGTCCCTTCCACACTTAACCAGTGCTTCAAGTACGTCAACAGCGACGGTGTCGTGAAGACAGAGTTTGCTGACGTCGATCCTTTCAAGGGCATCGAAGCTTACTATGGAGATTCGGTACTTTACCAATCTCAACCCCCCAAGGATGATGGCAATGAAGCTGACAATGAAGTTGAAGCACCTCCATCCCCCAACGGTGGTCCCCTGATTGTCCGAGTCAAAGGACGTACTACTCCAAAAAGTACCCCGAAGCCTCTCACTGGGACTTAAAGATATAAAACCCCGTGCATGGGTATTCCAAAAACTACTCCAAAAACTACTCCAAATGGACTTAAAGATATAAAACCCCGTGCATGGGTATTCCCTCGAACGCGACGTGCCAGGGCACTGGGACCGTTCGGCCTAGGAGGGATTCGTTTACAGTATTGTTGGTGCACTTCATTTAGATGGGTAGCGACCGTCTGGTGAATGTGATAAGCCACTTGCAAGTTCAAAAACGAGTCAGCTCGCAAGTTCAAAAACGAGTCAGCTCGCAGGATATAAAACCCCGTGCATGAGTACTCCAAAAACTACTCCAAATGGACTTAAAGATATAAAACCCCGTGCATGGGTATTCCCTCGAACGCGACGTGCCAGGGCACTGGGACCGTTCGGCCTAGGAGGGATTCGTTTACAATATTGTTGGTGCACTTCATTTAGATGGGTAGCGACCGTCTGGTGAATGTGATAAGCCACTTGCAAGTTCAAAAACGAGTCAGCTCGCAAGTTCAAAAACGAGTCAGCTCGCAAGATATAAAACCCCGTGCATGAGTACTCCAAAAACTGCACAGAGTTAACATTGTCTTATGTTTCGATTCGATAAATATAAGTCCATTCTAGCCCGAAAAGCTAGTGACCTTCATATAGTTAAGGGCGATGGGTTTGGAAGTGCAAGGTATGCGTATATCCTGCATGGATGGATCCCGAATAGAGGGCACTTATAACATGACAAGTAAAACGGATAGGCGTATTCACCTTGCGTCGGTGCAAGGGCGAGTGCGTCGATATTGCTAAGTTGCGCCACGAATCAAACACGAGATTGCTTGCCTGTTTACTTATGCGAAATGAATAACATGCTTGCCATGCTTTACAGTCTTCGAATATGCCATGAATTCATCCTAAGGAGAACATAGAAAGAGAACTAAATTGTATGCTTGCATGAATCAATACAATACTAAATGTCGGTTTGTTAAGTGGATTTTTGATCAGTACAGCGAGGACGAAAGTACTAATCCCCCACTGGTTTGCTAGCAGGTTCAGGGATTGGTCTGCTCACGGCGGAGCTTCGCTTGAACGCGTTGAGGCTTGGAATGCCGAAGCGTATTGAAGCGTGCGATCGCATTGACGCTCGGATATGCAACAGGATTGATGCGGCCGAGATATAGAAGGCATGATGTATGGAACGGTGAAATCCTTTGTGGGCAAGAGAGAACCTGAGTGTTGTAGCCAATCTGGCAAATTCCGTTGGGCTATCGAAAGCCTTTGTAATCTGATTTCGAATATCAATAAAGAGAATCGTTTTGTATACTCTGTTTTCCTTTCGTTGTGAATGTTCAACTTAAAGATAACCATTTGAGAACTTGTCATCTTGCCTTGCACGAGCGCAACTCCAGGCTCGTGCGGCATCACGCCCCATGCGAGGACGATGATTCAGGTGATTCCGAGTCGGGGCGTGACAAATTGGTATCAAAGCTCTAGGCTCAATTTCCTCTGGACGCTTGCTTCATTTCAGTTCTAAAAGTTGCCCACCACCAATCGAAATCACTCTTGACTCTACTCAATGCCGCACTGGATGTTCCATACAATAAGTCTAATACAAATTATGTAATTTTGCCGCGTGTTGTTTTGGAAATTACATGGTGTTACTAGAAAAGTCGGGAAAGGTTTGTTGCTGCAAGTGCAACGAGTTGCGAGATGTGAATTCAAGGATTTGTTGCCGCGGATGCAACACGTCGTGAATTGTAATTTGAGATATTCGTTGTTTGCAACGAACGATACGAGAAATGTTGGTTGCATCGATACAATGAAAGTCGTGGAATGTTGCTGCAGCAATTGCCACGCGTTGATTGTAAATGATGCGTTGAAAAGAAAATGAAAGTTGATATTGAATGTGTCGAACGGATTCACATATCGATTTCGAATGTGCGTTGCGATGAAAAGCGATAAGTCAATATCGAATGTGTTGAACGGATTTGAGCATTGACCTTGAATGTCGGAAATAAAATGTTGCACGAGGTGCGGTAAATATCGGAAATAAATCGTTGCACGATGTGCAATGCATATTGAAAGTAAAAATGTTGCACGTGGTGCAACGCATGTCGAAAGTAAAATTATTGCACGTGGTGCAACGCGTATCAAAGTAATCGCTGCACGAACAAAGGCGAGCGCCTCGGTGCGCAAGCCGCAATAACATGGGATAACTGTACTCGGCGAGTGCCTTAGTGCATGAACCATACCGTGCCTTTGCGCATGAGTTAGAACGGCTAGAACATTGAAAGACAACAGGCGAGTGCCCTAGCGCACAAGCCACGGACATTGAATGCTAAGTCATAGAACATCGGAAATATGGTCGAGACGTGCCTACGTGCACGAGATAATAAAAGATGGCTTCGTTGCGAAAGAATACAGTTGTGGCATGAATGTGGCGGAACTGTCGGATATGACATAATGCCTCGAAAGGTATTCGGGACCTTCGGGTCGTTCGGTTGACGAGCATTGAGTTGAGGCATGATGCCATTGAAACATTGAAACGAAGTATGAAACGTAAGAACATAGAAAGTTAATGGAAGAAATATGAGATAATAATGCGGCATGTTGCCCTTCGAAATGTTCGCAGCCTTCGGGCGTTCGTCGAGGACATTCGGGCGTTGTGCCAATTGAAATAGAGATAAGCGAACTTGCTTGGTTGTATGAAAGATAAGATTCGTTGCATGGTCAAATGGACTTAAAGATATAAAAGCCCGTGCATGGGTATTCCCTCGAACGCGACGCGCCAGGGCACTGGGACCGTTCGGCCTAGGAGGGATTCGTTTACAGTATTGTTGGTGCACTTCATTTAGATGGGTAGCGACCGTCTGGTGAATGTGATAAGCCACTTGCTACGATTATTTCGATAGCCTCTGATGTTGGTTAGCAACCGCACAGAGTTAACATCGTCTTATGTTTCGATTCGATAAATATAAGTCCATTCTAGCCCGAAAAGCTAGTGACCTTCATATAGTTAAGGGCGATGGGTTTGGAAGTGCAAGGTATGCGTATATCCTGCATGGATGGATCCCGAATAGAGGGCACTTATAACATGACAAGTAAAACGGATAGGCGTATTCACCTTGCGTCGGTGCAAGGGCGAGTGCGTCGATATTGCTAAGTTGCGCCACGAATCAAACACGAGATTGCTTACCTGTTTACTTATGCGAAATGAATAACATGCTTGCCATGCTTTACAGTCTTCGAATATGCCATGAATTCATCCTAAGGAGAACATAGAAAGAGAACTAAATTGTATGCTTGCATGAATCAATACAATACTAAATGTCGGTTTGTTAAGTGGATTTTTGATCAGTACAGCGAGGACGAAAGTACTAATCCCCCACTAGTTTGCTAGCAGGTTCAGGGATTGGTCTGCTCGCGTCGGAGCTTCGCTTGAACGCGTTGAGGCTTGGAATGCCGAAGCGTATTGAAGCGTGCGATCGCATTGACGCTCGGATATGCAACAGGATTGATGCGGCCGAGATATAGAAGGCATGATGTATGGAACGGTGAAATCCTTTGTGGGCAAGAGAGAACCTGAGTGTTGTAGCCAATCTGGCAAATTCCGTTGGGCTATCGAAAGCCTTTGTAATCTGATTTCGAATATCAATAAAGAGAATCGTTTCGTATACTCTGTTTTCCTTTCGTTGTGAATGTTCAACTTAAAGATAACCATTTGAGAACTTGTCATCTTGCCTTGCACGAGCGCAACTCCAGGCTCGTGCGGCATCACGCCCCATGCGAGGACGATGATTCGGGTGATTCCGAGTCGGGACGTGACAAATTGGTATCAAAGTTCTAGGCTCAATTTCCTCTGGACGCTTGCTTCATTTCAGTTCTAAAAGTTGCCCACCACCAATCGAAATCACTCTTGACTCTACTCAATGCCGCACTGGATGTTCCATACAATAAGTCTAATACAAATTATGTAATTTTGCCGCGTGTTGTTTTGGAAATTACATGGTGTTACTAGAAAAGTCGGGAAAGGTTTGTTGCTGCAAGTGCAACGAGTTGCGAGATGTGAATTCAAGGATTTGTTGCCGCGGATGCAACACGTCGTGAATTGTAATTTGAGATATTCGTTGTTTGCAACGAACGATACGAGAAATGTTGGTTGCATCGATACAATGAAAGTCGTGGAATGTTGCTGCAGCAATTGCCACGCGTTGATTGTAAATGATGCGTTGAAAAGAAAATGAAAGTTGATATTGAATGTGTCGAACGGATTCACATATCGATTTCGAATGTGCGTTGCGATGAAAAGCGATAAGTCAATATCGAATGTGTTGAACGGATTTGAGCATTGACCTTGAATGTCGAAAATAAAATGTTGCACGAGGTGCGGTAAATATCGGAAATAAATCGTTGCACGATGTGCAATGCATATTGAAAGTAAAAATGTTGCACGTGGTGCAACGCATGTCGAAAGTAAAATTATTGCACGTGGTGCAACGCATATCAAAGTAATCGCTGCACGAACAAAGGCGAGCGCCTCGGTGCGCAAGCCGCAATAACATGGGATAACTGTACTCGGCGAGTGCCTTAGTGCATGAACCATACCGTGCCTTTGCGCATGAGTTAGAATGGCTAGAACATTGAAAGACAACAGGCGAGTGCCCTAGCGCACAAGCCACGGACATTGAATGCTAAGTCATAGAACATCGGAAATATGGTCGAGACGTGCCTACGTGCACGAGATAATAAAAGATGGCTTCGTTGCGAAAGAATACAGTTGTGGCATGAATGTGGCGGAACTGTCGGATATGACATAATGCCTCGAAAGGTGTTCGGGACCTTCGGGTCGTTCGGTTGACGAGCATTGAGTTGAGGCATGATGCCATTGAAACATTGAAACGAAGTATGAAACGTAAGAACATAGAAAGTTAATGGAAGAAATACGAGATAATAATGCGGCATGTTGCCCTTCGAAATGTTCGCAGCCTTCGGGCGTTCGTCGAGGACATTCGGGCGTTGTGCCAATTGAAATAGAGATAAGCGAACTTGCTTGGTTGTATGAAAGATAAGATTCGTTGCATGGTCAAATGGACTTAAAGATATAAAAGCCCGTGCATGGGTATTCCCTCGAACGCGACGCGCCAGGGCACTGGGACCGTTCGGCCTAGGAGGGATTCGTTTACAGTATTGTTGGTGCACTTCATTTAGATGGGTAGCGACCGTCTGGTGAATGTGATAAGCCACTTGCTGCGATTATTTCGATGGCCTCTGATGTTGGTTAGCAACCGCACAGAGTTAACATCGTCTTATGTTTCGATTCGATAAATATAAGTCCATTCTAGCCCGAAAAGCTAGTGACCTTCATATAGTTAAGGGCGATGGGTTTGGAAGTGCAAGGTATGCGTATATCCTGCATGGATGGATCCCGAATAGAGGGCACTTATAACATGACAAGTAAAACGGATAGGCGTATTCACCTTGCGTCGGTGCAAGGGCGAGTGCCACGAATCAAACACGAGATTGCTTACCTGTTTACTTATGCGAAATGAATAACATGCTTGCCATGCTTTACAGTCTTCGAATATGCCATGAATTCATCCTAAGGAGAACATAGAAAGAGAACTAAATTGTATGCTTGCATGAATCAATACAATACTAAATGTCGGTTTGTTAAGTGGATTTTTGATCAGTACAGCGAGGACGAAAGTACTAATCCCCCACTAGTTTGCTAGCAGGTTCAGGGATTGGTCTGCTCGCGTCGGAGCTTCGCTTGAACGCGTTGAGGCTTGGAATGCCGAAGCGTATTGAAGCGTGCGATCGCATTGACGCTCGGATATGCAACAGGATTGATGCGGCCGAGATATAGAAGGCATGATGTATGGAACGGTGAAATCCTTTGTGGGCAAGAGAGAACCTGAGTGTTGTAGCCAATCTGGCAAATTCCGTTGGGCTATCGAAAGCCTTTGTAATCTGATTTCGAATATCAATAAAGAGAATCGTTTCGTATACTCTGTTTTCCTTTCGTTGTGAATGTTCAACTTAAAGATAACCATTTGAGAACTTGTCATCTTGCCTTGCACGAGCGCAACTCCAGGCTCGTGCGGCATCACGCCCCATGCGAGAACGATGATTCGGGTGATTCCGAGTCGGGGCGTGACAAATTGGTATCAAAGCTCTAGGCTCAATTTCCTCTGGACGCTTGCTTCATTTCAATTCTAAAAGTTGCCCACCACCAATCGAAATCACTCTTGACTCTACTCAATGCCGCACTGGATGTTCCATACAATAAGTCTAATACAAATTATGTAATTTTGCCGCGTGTTGTTTTGGAAATTACATGGTGTTACTAGAAAAGTCGGGAAAGGTTTGTTGCTGCAAGTGCAACGAGTTGCGAGATGTGAATTCAAGGATTTGTTGCCGCGGATGCAACACGTCGTGAATTGTAATTTGAGATATTCGTTGTTTGCAACGAACGATACGAGAAATGTTGGTTGCATCGATACAATGAAAGTCGTAGAATGTTGCTGCAGCAATTGCCACGCGTTGATTGTAAATGATGCGTTGAAAAGAAAATAAAAGTTGATATTGAATGTGTCGAACAGATTCACATATCGATTTCGAATGTGTGTTGCGATGAAAAGCGATAAGTCAATATCGAATGTGTTGAACGGATTTGAGCATTGACTTTGAATGTCGGAAATAAAGGTGCGGTAAATATCGGAAATAAATCGTTGCACGATGTGCAATGCATATTGAAAGTAAAAATGTTGCACGTGGTGCAACGCATGTCGAAAGTAAAATTATTGCACGTGGTGCAACGCGTATCAAAGTAATCGCTGCACGAAGTGCAACGGATATCGAGAATGAATTTTTGCACAAGATGCAACGGAAGAAAACAAAAGTTATAAATCGAGAAACGAAATCGGTTCGGTTGCGCACCGAGTTTGTGTTGGCAAATGAAAACATTCGCCGAGTTGCGTCGGATTTTGATTAATCGGAGTTGCGGTTGTGATCAAGCACGATCACTGCGGAAATCGTGAGTCGGAAGAGATCGTTGGTTCGTAAAGAGTACGTTGCGACGGAAATAACTTGATTTCTGGGTGGTATATGGCATACCACCTATGCAATGAATGGCTCGATTCCGAGTGGTATATGTAATACCATTTGTGCGATGAATTGCATCGACGTATTGTGAGAATTGCGGAAGGTTTGTCCGCAACGGACGGGATAGCACCGAGACTCGATTGAGAATTTGTACGACGGCATGTTGATGCAAGTGTTCTTCGATGATCGGTTAGAACGGCAAAACAGGGCTTGTAACATTAAATGATACGTCGATTGAAAAAAAAAAATTTATGTGTCGGTCGAATGACCGGAACTAGCGAAACGATTATGCCATGAGGCAACAATCGGATCGACGGGATAGGAAACTCGAAATGTTGAAATCGAACCGCACGACTTGCGAGCTCGATGAAAATGTTGGGCGATTATCGAATCGCACGACTTGCGATTTCGATAGAAATGTTAACCGATGCGAAGTGAAATCGAATCGCATGACTTGTGATATTTCGATAGAAATGTTGGGCGATGAGAATTGTAATCGAATCGCACGATGTGCGACTTCGGTAAGAAAGTTGGTTGACGTGAGTAATCGTGCCTAAGAAATAGTTGGTTACATTACGGCGAAACTCATTTGAGTACGACTGAAAACACGCGAAACTTGGAGGGCGAGATCGTATGACTTGAGGGTTCGATGTTGGATAATCGGTAACTCAGTTACGCGATCGAAGTATAGCGGGATGTAGCAAATCGGAGAACGAGTCGATACGTATGGAAAAGTTCGTTGCGAACTTGGATGTATGCGATGCGAGTTAAGTTGACGTTGAAACGGATTCAAAGTTGACCCTTACGTTATCGAAATGGATACGGCGTATCGAGATCGATACGTAAGGAAACGTAAGCACGATGTGAGAATACATAATAGAGTGTGCCTCGCGCTATGAAATTTTGTAAGTAACGATACGAGAATGAACGAACTTGGTTGATCGTAAATTTTGTGATTGATCAGGGCGAGACTATAAGTCATCGACTATTGTTCGATGTGTATGGCATCTCGTGTGTCGACCGCGAAATAAGATAGGCTCGAATTCGATACGAGTAGATGTTTCGTAAATTACGGAATCATCGACGGCCGTGCATGACTCTACTCGGAGGATAGTTGCGCATCAGTTGCGCCGATAGAAATGGTTATGTACGGATTGGATAGTCGCATAGAAATGGTTATGTCGGAACGTAATTTGGCTCCGAAATAAGATATAGCATGGTTCGTAGTAAACTGTCCTTCAGTGATGATCCACAAATTATCGAGCGTAGCTTCGGGACAGCTGACCCTAGAAGACTTGACCGCCAAATCAAATTGAATGCTGCAGACCGTAAGATGACCCATGCGATATCGCATATGAGATTGCACCGATAACAAATATAACACGGTGCATGTTGACGATAAGTCTAGGCGATCGAGAATTGTTGGAACAACTTTCGATTGAGAATGGTATAGTTAGATTTTGAGTATTCGTTGGATGAATACTTGACTGGTTATGTTGATCGACGATCAAACTAGAAATTCACCAACGAACTTGGTGATTCGGATAGGCGAGTGCGAGAAACGTGCTATGCACGAGAGTGAACGATAAGAGAATGACTTGCGAGTTATGTCGTTAGATTTGATTCACCTTGCAATTGAGCTTGCGTGAATAGAAATTATGTTCGATGTTGCGAGACGGATAAGAGGAAATTTGGCTAGCGAATTCCTACTCGCTAGGAATCGAATGTAAGACGCGTCGTAAAGACCTTCGTATCAAGGCGATCGTTGTCTTGAGCACCGTCGCCTCGATGTAAACTGTTATATCGGATAGATTGTGGCCTTTGTGCAATGCCAATTTAAACTTGCGTCGGAAGGATTTGAGCACGTTGTCTAGGTAAGTCACCTAGCGGACATAGTCCTGAATGTTGATGCTTATGCAAGTCAACAAAAGAGAATCATGTCGAGATAGGATACGAAGTGAAACAACAGAAATCGTTGGATAGTGACGCCGAACGCAAGGCGTTGTGGAGACTCGTTGTGATCGGATGCGCGACGGCTTGACGCGACGCGTAAAATTGATAGTCCCGATGAAACATACAAAATGAGAAATGCGATTTTTGAATCGCATCGTGTGCCTTGATTTTGTTGGACGATCGCGTATGTATCAATATGCATGTGCGCTAGAATTGCGAGAACAAGTAATAGAGCGAAGTCCGATCGAGAATACGAGATGGCAAGTAATTGAGAATAAGAGTTACGTGTTTGCGTTGTTCCGATATCTTACAACTGAGCTTGGCTGAAATGCATATATTGGTGGGACGCCTAAAATATGTGTATGATTCCAAACTAAGTTGTACGATCCAAACGATAGTGAGACGAGATCGTGGAACGATCTAATGAAACCCTTGGAAATTTAGTATTGGTTTCGGTTCGGGACGAACCTTGTTTTGAGTGGTATATTATGTAATGCCCCGCTCCGCACGGTGCATTATGCTGAGTCGTTGACTCGAAGAGTTGCGTTGACCCGATTACGTATCGATGCGAATCGATACAAAGTGTTAAGTTGTCCCGAGCAACGCATCGAACTAAGCCGATGCGAAGAGTTGCCTTGTCCCAAAGAATGCATCGAGTGAATCGATGCGAAGCGCCGCGTTGCCTCGAAGGATAAGTGCGTTGAGACGGCTCGAAGATTCTAAGAAATCAAATCGACCAAGGCGCAAGTCCGAATCGATGCAAGTATTAATTTTAGTTGGTTTCATGTGCAGGCTATACGTTTACGCTGAAATATTAGAGGTCGATCTTTTGCCTTATTCTGTAAAGGGTCCGCGAAAGCAAATCGTCGCCTTGCGACGGGCTGAGACTTGGGCACGGTAAGCTAAATCGGACGTATAATTCAATAAGCACGAAGTGCTCGAATGGCTAAATCAAGAGAGTTTCCCGTGCAACGAAGTTATGAAATCGAGCCGCAACGGCTCGGCGAAACAACAAAGACGTATCGACTCAAGGTGGGGGACATTAACTCTCTTTCCTACTCCGTCATGCTTAAGTAAAACACATATCATTGAATGCTGAGTTAGCCTATCAACGCCACGGGCGTGGCTCGAAAGAGAGATAAACGTAGTGCGTGTCGAACACTAGATAGAACAATTGAAATGAATCGTACGGCAGACGTACGAGTCGCTATGGAACATTGGATATCACAAAGGCGAGCGCCTCGGTGCGCAAGCCGCAATAACATGGGATAACTGTACTCGACGAGTGCCTTAGTGCATGAACCATACCGTGCCTTTGCGCATGAGTTAGAACGGCTAGAACATTGAAAGACAATAGGCGAGTGCCCTAGCGCACAAGCCACGAACATTGAATGCTAAGTCATAGAACATCGAAAATATGGTCGAGACGTGCCTACGTGCACGAGATAATAAAAGATGGCTTCGTTGCGAAAGAATACAGTTGTGGCATGAATGTGGCGGAACTGTCGGATATGACATAATGCCTCGAAAGGTGTTCGAGACCTTCGGGTCGTTCGGTTGACGAGCATTGAGTTGAGGCATGATGCCATTGAAACATTGAAACGAAGTATGAAACGTAAGAACATAGAAAGTTAATGGAAGAAATACGAGATAATAATGCGGCATGTTGCCCTTCGAAATGTTCGCGGCCTTCGGGCATTCGTCGAGGACATTCGGGCATTGTGCCAATTGAAATAGAGATAAGTGAACTTGCTTGGTTGTATGAAAGATAAGATTCGTTGCATGGTCAAATGGACTTAAAGATATAAAAGCCCGTGCATGGGTATTCCCTCGAACGCGGCGCGCCAGGGCGCTGGGACCGTTCGGCTTAGGAGGGATTCGTTTACGGTATTGTTGGTGCACTTCATTTAGATGGGTAGCGACCGTCTGGTGAATGTGATAAGCCACTTGCTGCGATTATTTCGATGGCCTTTGATGTTGGTTAGCAACCGCATAGAGTTAACATCGTCTTATGTTTCGATTCGATAAATATAAGTCCATTCTAGCCCGAAAAGCCAGTGACCTTCATATAGTTAAGAGCGATGGGTTTGGAAGTGCAAGGTATGCGTATATCCTGCATGGATGGATCCCGAATAGAGGGCACTTATAACATGACAGGGAAAACGGATAGGCGTATTCACCTTGCGTCGGTGCAAGGGCGAGTGCGTCGATATTGCTAAGTTGCGCCACGAATCAAACACGAGATTGCTTGCCTGTTTACTTATGCGAAATGAATAACATGCTTGCCATGCTTTACAGTCTTCGAATATGCCATGAATTCATCCTAAGGAGAACATAGAAAGAGAACTAAATTGTATGCTTGCATGAATCAATACAATACTAAATGTCGGTTTGTTAAGTGGATTTTTGATCAGTACAGCGAGGACAAAAGTACTAATCCCCCACTAGTTTGCTAGCAGGTTCAGGGATTGGTCTGCTCGCGGCGGAGCTTCGCTTGAACGCGTTGAGGCTTGGAATGCCGAAGCGTATTGAAGCGTGCGATCGCATTGACGCTCGGATATGCAACAGGATTGATGCGGCCGAGATATAGAAGGCATGATGTATGGAACGGTGAAATCCTTTGTGGGCAAGAAAGAACCTGAGTGTTGTAGCCAATATGGCAAATTCCGTTGGGCTATCGAAAGCCTTTGTAATCTGATTTCGAATATCAATAAAGAGAATCGTTTCGTATACTCTGTTTTCCTTTCGTTGTGAATGTTCAACTTAAAGATAACCATTTGAGAACTTGTCATCTTGCCTTGCACGAGCGCAACCCCAGGCTCGTGCGGCATCACGTCCCATGCGAGGACGATGATTCGGGTGATTCCGAGTCGGGGCGTGACATGAAAGATGCCTTGCATATTCATTACAGTTACGCAGCGGAAACAAACGTCGATGCTAAAGACTAGAGATTTTCCTTCATAGACTACGCTGTCTATAGAATCCTCCCCGAGGACCCGAAGGAAGCAGCATCCATCCAAAGGCGATCCCTCAGATTCTACTACGACACAGCTACCAAGATGTTGTACCGACGCTCTTATGACGGGCTACTGTTACGATGCTTATCAGACACCGAAGCCAAGCATGCACTCCGGGAGGCTCACGATGGAGTTTGTGATGCACATCAACCAGGCCCCAAATTAAAAGATCGCCTCAAACGAATGGGTTATTACTGGCCCACAATGATAGCGGATGATGTTGAATATGCAAAGAAGTGTAGAGCTTGCCAGTTCCACGCTGATTTCATTCACCAACCTTCGGAGTTTCCACACCCGACGGCAGTATCTTGGCCATTTGAAGCCTGGGACATGGACGTAATAGGACCAATCAGCCCGCCATCCTCCAAAGGACATCGGTTCATCCTAGCTATAACCGATTACTTCTCCAGATGGACGGAAGCTATACCGCTCACTGAAGTGAAGACATCAAACGTGATCAGTTTCATCAAACATCACGTCATCTACCGCTTCGGCCTACCTCGCAGGATCATCCATGATAATGGTCCACAGTTCGCAAGCCATGCGTTCTATCGGTTCTGTGATAAGAATCGAATCCAGAACATAGCCTCTACTGCCTACAATCCAGCGGCTAACGGGCTAGCAAAAGCCTTCAACAAAACCATCATCAAACTTCTCAAGAAGTTCGTGTCTTCAAACAAGCGCGATTAGAACGAGAAGCTCGGTGAATGTCTATGGGCCTATCGCACAACGGTCCGGACTCCAACAGGCAATACGCCATTCTCTCTGGTTTATAGGAGCGAAGCAGTTCTTCCCCTAGAAATCCAGATTCCTTCTCTCCGGGTAGCCCTAGCCAGCGAGCTGACTACTGAAGAGTCCTATCGTCTGCGACTCCAAGAGCTCGAAGCGCTAGACGAAAAACGTCTATTAGCTCAACAGCGTATTGATCTATACCAAGCACGTCTTTCCAGACCCTTCAACAAAAAGGTGAAAGAAAGGATCTTCCAAATCGACGATCTGGTCCTAGCAGTAAGAAGACCGATGGTTATGACACACAAGACAAAAGGGAAATTTCAGCCTAAATGGGAAGGTCCCTTCGTCATAGAATCGGTGTATTCTAACGGTGCGTACCGGCTGACCAAGCCTGAAGGTGACTTGCTCATGATGTCTATCAACGGCAAGTTCCTGAAGAGATACTATGTGTAACCTCTTTTACATAATGTTCACATACGTTCAGTCATGTAAATGTACAGTGCGCTGTTTATATGATTCAAAAAAAAAACCATCTAACTGTTATCCGTATTTCAAGAGTCTTGAATACGCCCTGGATAATAGGTCCTCTAAATATTTTTCCAGTGAAATCATTTCCGTTTTTTTGACTCCGTCAAAACTCGGTTTGACGAAAACAAATCACGTCCCTATTACCTCTGAATTGTTTTCCGATAATTATTTCTCCAGCAGGAATGATCAAATGTTTTGCCACGCCCACATAACCTCTGAGCAAAGCATTCATCAAAGATAGTCATGTCCACACTACCTCTGAACTATCCACTCCTCCCAAATGCTATATCTTTCCACGTATATATTACCTCTACTAGCAGCTTCATTCAACTTATTATCTATATTCGAATCATTCAAATATAAAACGGATAATAGGTCCACACAAAATTTCTCCAGCGGAATACCCATCAGAAATGTCCTTGCTACGTCCACATTACCTCTAGCATCTATATTTCACAAAATCACATTCACTTCTGGAAAGATTCTTTATTCAGTACTTAAACGTCTATCGAAAGACGGAAAAAGGGTACAAGAGCCGTGACGGCCAAAAAAAAAAGGAGAGAGGGTGGCCCCCCAACGAGATACCCTTTACACAAATACGGTATTTGGCTCTCTAAATATAAGCACCACATATATCACAAGCAAAGAGTGGAGCGAATGTATTCTGTTTATTCAAAATCAGTTACATTCACAGGACTACATCACATGAGCAAAACAAAAAGTTCATCTCTTTCGCTCAGGCAAAAAGTAGGAGATTACATTTGATGCCCAAAAGAAGGGAAAATCCGCTACTCGTCAACAACACATAGCTTGATCAGCCTGGCAGCACCACGTTTCCGTCGAAAAGTGGTCTTGTGGCCCGCGAAGGAGGTCATGTTTTACTGTTGAGCAAGCAAACAAGGCTGTTGAACCTTCAAGAAGCTACACGGAGGAGGGCAAATATAGCATGCTAAAACATCTACAAATGATGTTCTCCTCTCCCCCATATGGCGGACGTCATAGGCCCACTTCTTCAAGGGACCATACCTTCAAAACAACATCCCTAGTGTTGCTCTTACCAACTTGAAGGACCGTGAAAGCAGAACTTTCACGATGACGCCCAACTACCGTCCGACCCTTCGATGTATAAAGGCTCTTCCTACCATCTGAGAAAGACCCTTCCAAAACACGAAGAGTCCTGAGCTCTCTGATGTGTGCGTCAAATGTTGCATCTTCACCATGCTCAGAATCGCCGATGTCGGTCCTGGAAAAATTTGCTAGCCAGAACCCGTCCAAAACGCGAAGAGTCCTGAGCTCCCTGATGTGTACATCAAGTGTTGCATCTTCACCGTGCCCAGAATCTCCGATACCGATCCTGGAGAAATTTGCTATCCAGATCCCTACAAAACAGGCAGAAAGAAAGTCAGACTTAGAAAACTGCAGAAAAAGCTGTCCTGAAGGCTCCTATGCGCCCAAAACAAGACGTGCGAACGCATAATACATTAACAGTGCGTGGGCGCATAACATACCACTGTTTAAAGGGCGCAACGCGTGGCAGCACTTGGGCGCATAGCACACCACAGTGTCGGCACATGACTTCTGTGGGCGCATAGTAATGCTCACAGAAGTATGTTGCCCTAGGCGCAAGCGTCCCGGCAGAAGAGAAGTCCGAGCGTCGCAAATAATCGCTCGAGACTTCATTTTTTGAAGCACGCCCTCACCCAAAATCGGGTCCTGGACTGCTGAGGACTCCGCCGCAGGAGAAGAGCTACTCGACGCAGCCCCCTTGCCCTTCGCGGATCTCTTGGCGGCCTTGGGAGACATGATTCTCAAAGGAAGAAGACGAAGAGTTTTCTGAAAATTTCAAAGAGAAAAGGAATAATGAACTTTTCTCTCCTCCAGGATCTATTTATAGGCACGGACCACTTCCTATGCGCCCACATACTCTATGCACCCACTATGGTGTATGCGCCCACTGCAGCCTATGCGCCCACATGAAGGACCAGCTCTCTGCATACTAAGCGACTGTCTCTTGCTGACGTGGACGGCGTATAAAGGATGGACCGCTTCAATTTTTGTTCCGATGAATCTGTTAGTTCAGATTTCGAGGCAAAGCTCAACAGTCGTATCTCCCTGATAGGCTGGCCAAAATACTATGCGCCCAGGGGAAGAGCCGTGCTATGCGCCCATTGCCTCGCGAGAAGACGATCCATGCTTCTTTCAAAGTATTTCGAACTTGCTCAAGTGTCGAAAACTTTGAAGGGGGTCCTGTAGAAGTATGAAAATTTTCAGCAAACATAGCTCCATGCGCCCAAGTCAAAGCAGCTCCATGCGTCCAGTCAGTACGACTCCATGCGCCCAGTCCAAGTATAACTCCATGCGCCCAAGACTAGCTCCCCCGAAAGGAGGGCGCATAGCCTGAGACATGGTTATGCGCCCAAGCCTGACTCAGTCAAAGCCACGATCAAAACGTGCACCGAAGCGCATGGCCACGTCAGTCTCCACGAGCAGTCGTGCACCGAAGCATGCGGCCACGTCAACACCACGACCAACCCACGATCTCGCAGCCTGTATGCGCCTACACCTATGCGCCCAAAGCAGGACCATGCGCCCACGTAAGAACCAGCGTGTCTCTTCATGTGGGCGCATAACATCGTTCCAGCCTAAGAACGACTATAAAAGGAGGACTTCTTCCCTCTTCAACAGACAGAACGGAGAGCATTTTCAAGAGACAAATTGCTGCACTTCTTGCCAGTGAGCCGAGAGTTAGCAATTTTCTTAGGTTTTCTTCCACTTTTGTAATCGAAGTGTCAACGGAGTAAAGGAGCAACTGCCGCTCGATCTCCATCGTCCCATTCCCCAGAATTCTTCTTTTTGTACTCGGGGATCCTCAGCGTAGGATCTCTCAGGCGTACTCAATTTGTGGTGCCTTGCGCCAATAAAAAGAAAAGACAGCGTTTTCTTCTTCTTTTTTTGTGTGTCCACAGTGACAACAGGCGACGTCGGGGTGGAGGAAGCGACAACGACAGAAGGCGGAGACGATGATGGAGCTACGGGCAATGGCGAGGGAGAGCTTGACGAGGTCGACGTCGTCGGAGGAGGAGAGGAGGGAGAAGCGGTGGGGGCTGTGCGAGGCGGAGGATAGGAGGCGCTAGAGGTGGAGGGGTCGAGGAGGGAGGGAGAGCGCTGGAGTTGGGGAGGTCTAAGAAAATGAGAGAAAGAGAGAGTTTGGGATGGGGGAGATGGTGGGGCCCGCAGACTGTGAAAAGAAGTTTGAGAAAAGAGGTTTTTTCCTCTTTTCTGAAAACTGCTTTTAAACAGTGTTCGAAAAAAAAAAAAAATCTGAAACCAGATTTGGAAAAATAGTTACCAAACGTCGTTTGCTACACTATATGTGTTTAAACTCAGAACTGAGTTTAAACGTACAACCAAACAGACCCTTAAGGTTTCATTGATGCCAGTTTTTAGTCCGATAAAGACTATAACAAGTCCAATTCAGGATATTTGCGGTGGAGTGGTACATTGGAAGAGTTCCAGGCAGGAAACTACCGCTGACTCTACGATAGAGTTTGAATACATTGATGCGCCCAAAGCACAAAAGAGGTTTGGACAGAGAAGTTCATATCGAACTATAAGTAAGCATTAGCATCATCGATACAGTAACATTGTACTGTGATAACAACGGAGTTGTAGCTAAGCTAAGGAGTCTCATCAGAAGTCCAAGCACATTTTGCGACGTTACCACGTGATTAGAGAAATCAATGGTCGAGGAGACATTTCAATCGAACGAGTTCGAACATTAGATAACATAGCTATCCCATTTACTAAAACCATTTTCTCAACAATCATTCGAGCATTATCTTACAAAGATGGATATGAGAACATAGAACGAATTAATATGATATGACAGTCCTTGGAAGAAATAACTATAGTTTTCAGAGTTGTGATGAGATCACAAATATGAGACTAACACACTTTCCACAACTAAAAATTTTCTAGTCGTAGATCCATCAAGAAGGACATTAGTAGGGTTCAGAAAGACTTGACTCGTGTTAAATGAGTGTGAATGTTCTCATAAGTCACGAATGTAGAAGACATCTAAGTCAGAGATGTGGATGCATGTTACAAGAACAAGTTCACTCAAGTGACACGACAAAGGAATTCCCTATGCGACATGTCAATAGGAAAATCCTAGTGTCATGGTACAAGTGATCCCTAGCCTGAGATTATCATAGCAACTTGTAAGCATGCAACTGTACTTTGATTAAGAATCGATGCAAACGACTCAAACGAGCCGTCGACCCGAAGAGTTGGCATCGACCAGATGAAGAATCGATGCAAGGCTTACATTGGCCCGTCAAGATGAATCCAGACTTAGACTTTCAAAGGCGCGCTCGGAGTATCGCTCGGCCGATGCGAACATCGCTAAGGTGGGTGGCTCCGATGAACCCGTCTTTGCTTAGCCTAGACACATAACAATACGGACACTATTACTGAAATCGCTAGGCGATAACACCGTGCATGCTAATAAATGACTCAACGCACCTAGCTAAGGGAATAATTCCATCTTGTATGCTTGTATAGAATATGGAAAGGAACATGGAAAAATGTGAGAACTCTCGCACCGTGCTCCACGCTCGTGCTAAGGCACAGGCTTATATTCGAGTTCCCTATGCGTTCAACAATGAAACAATGAATGGATTACAACAATGAAAACGGGAAGACTATCAACATAGTCGTTCCAAGTAGAGTATAGCAACATTGAAAGATTATGGGGCCGATGAATCGCCAAGGCGACTCCCGCACGGGAAGTTGCATAATGTGTGAATGAAAGAATGAATGGATAAGTGAATGAGTGAACCAACGAATGAAAGAATGAATACGTGAATGAATCAATGAACGAACAAACAAGTGAAAGAAAGAATGAATGAATAAAAGATAAGAAGGAAAGGGATGGTTAGCGACAGGTATGACGGGCACGTGCAACGGGGCTCGCTACCCGCGCTGTACGGACGCCAACCTGGTCGATAACGCATTATGGCTAAGGGTTAGCCTACGGCTCGGAGACAGCCGTTAAGTTAAATGACAAATAATACGAAATGGTCGTGGACAATCCTCTCGTATACGGGAGGTGGGAGATATAAGGGATTTCCAGCGGCACGGTCAAAGGGAGGACGTGGCCAGTCCGGACGGAAATCAAAATGGCTTACGGGCTGCCTGGGTGCGGACTTGGCCATCCAGGGGACGTAAGTGCAGCAGTTATTTCAAGAGACTAACGGGGTGTGTGCCAGCCCGCACCCTACGTTAGTTGAGAAATACAACGGCTTGGATGTCCAAAATGGCTTGTGATGCCAGCGACCGGTGCATATAGATTTAAGTGGACTTTGCTGGTGGCAATCCACGTGCAAGTCCTTGCATTGAAATCAAAGTGGTCTAAGTTAATCTGAACAAAACGTCCTCTGAACAGACATCGAATGTAAAGCACAAATGATCAAAAGTACTTCGTGCAAGGAGTTAGAAAACGTGCCTACGACGTGCTAGAACCCGAGGCAGGGACACGCCCTTGAATATTGAATGTTACGCGAATTTTATTAAGTTGTTACATATGAATTGTTGACTAACTTGGTTTACCTTGGACAGGGAAGGCCGGACGGTAAGTATGGGTAAGTTGTGCATGTATTTCCATGCAACACTTGTTTTACGCAACACGAGATAGGTTATGAAATATGCATGAAACTGATCCTAAGGCAAGATTAGAAAGACAATGAATGATAGACGGTGCACAAAAGTAAATAGAACGTGTTTGGTAATGATAGCATTGTGGGCGAGCTAGCCTCCCCACCAATGCATAACAATGTACTGATAACCCCATAGTCTGCTTGCAGGATGCAGGAGAAGCCGGCGGGTGCGGAGCTTCCATCGAAGGTGCTAAGACGCGGAGCTATCTCTGGAGCCTTGGAGCGTTGCAAGGAGCTGAAGCACCATATACAGGACATAATGTATCGGAACATCGCCATGAATCATTCCATGTTGTAAGCCACTTGGCACGCCTTTTATGTTTCAGAGAGAGAGAGCTTGAGCGATTTGTAATATCGGCCTAGCGCCGCTTGTAAACTTCTTGAATATCAATAAAGAGTTGAATTCGCTTCAATTTGTGTTCATTTACTTTCCGCTGCAAATGGGGACACTCTGTGCGACTCTGTGGCCTAGCTCAAATCGGCCGTTTCTGGACATAGCCTTGCACTGGCGTAACCTAGGCCCGTGCGGCATCACGCCTTAGCGAGGACGATCGCTCCTGCGGGAGCGGGACGTGACAGTAGTCATGACACACTGCTAGGCACGAATGTTGACTTTAGTAAGTTCTAAGATTTACATGTTGTCGTGAATCTGAAAGTTGACCAGTTGGTCGAAAGGATAACGTGATTCGGGTAGCCGTAGGATTCGGTCATGGTTATGACCTAAGCTTAGAACTTGTTGCCATCATGTTGTACAGCCCAATGTATCACACAATAGAGTCCTTCCGACCAAATTTAGTAGCTAAGTCAGGTAAGGACAAAATTGGATCGAAAGTCGTTTTAAGTCCAACCCAAATAGATTGGGTCCAAACCAATTGGGTGTACTAGTATGCAATACCTGCATGCGGGTTTGGAGTCCAATTAATTTCCTATTAATTTTGGAATTAATTAAAATTAATTTCTAGAAGACTTGTTTAAATTTGGATTTAAATGAATAGATTTGAATTTGATAATGATAGGGATCAAATAAAATCAAATAGGAATCCTAACTTAAAGCATAAGCAATAATACCATGTACTATAAATGGAGGGGGCATAGAAAAGCTCAAAAGACTAGATGAAACCCATAAAGTTTCGTGCAAGCAATCAGAGGAAATATTTTCTCTCCAAAAGGGGTTCTCGACCAGCCATATCCCCAACCAAACCAGAGAAACCGGGATACTCCCAATAGATCGATCAATCTAGTTTCAGCCAAAAAGAATAGGGCTATTATTAGTTTCAGGTCATGCGAAGTCGAGATCTTTGTGGGGGCTGAAGACGAGTTGTCATCTGGTCTAACATTTTCGATGAAGTTTTAAATAGTCCGTTCGATTGCGGTTTGAGGTGATCACATACGCTCTACGATCTACTACTTGGTTCTTGATCACCCGTATGGATCACCTTAGAGGTCATACAATTGTGCGTGGTATATCTAAAATCTCTATTGTAGATCTTTATATATATGCTACTCTACAGGTTGTCTCATTGCATATAAGGAAATAGTTTCGTGTCAATCAATTATATTGTCGAATAGTTCGCCGAATAGATCAATTGATGTAATTAATTTAGAGTATCACCAAGGTTGATCCAAGGGTTGGATTAGTAAATATCATCCTCCTAAACACACGAAGGGTTTATGTGTTGGTATCCTAGCGGACGTATCGGAATAAATGTTTTGTTATCCACTGGGTACCGGTACTCTTTATCAAGGTCTTTATCAAGGTTGTGAAAAACGTTAGGCGCTAGTCGGGTGGGCACCCGCCGCCTAGCGCCTAGCCCATCTAGGCGGTCGTCTAGGCGCTAGTCGGGCGGGCACCCGCCGCCTAGCGCCTAGCCCGTCTAGGCAGTCGTCTAGGCGGCCGCCTAGATCTAGGCGGTTCAAAAATAAATAAATAAAATCCAAAAAAACCTACTGAAAATTGCAGAAAAAAGTCCATAAAACTCCCAAAACATGCATAATCGGGTGTCGGGGGGGCTAGGCGGGCATCAGGCGGACACCAGACGCCTAGCGCCTAGGCGGCCGCCTAGACCACCTTTTAGAACAATGCTCTTTATTTACAAACATGTCTGAATACAGTGAGAAGTAGATAAGGAGAGGAACTGATAGTCTATAAAGGGATTTATGATCCATAGAAGGGTCAGCCAAACGGCACCCAAGAAATACAGTTTTTTTTCCAAGAGATCTAAACAATGATTTCTTTTAGTAAGGAGTCGCTTGTCAAGCAACATTTGTGCCAAGAAAGTGTTTAAGACCGTCCTTGGAGTGCAAGTCGGTTGCTAGATGCGCTTTTAACTTTGGAAAACCAAAGAGTTATTGTCATTAACGATAATATCATCCACATAAACAAGGAGAATGACCATGCCCTTGGTCGTTGGTAAATAAAGATACAAAAGTCGACAACATTTTGGGAGAAACCAATCTGTTTGATAACTTGGGTTGAACTTGTCCAACTATGCCTAAGAACACCGGTTAAGACCATAATAAACTACCAATGGAAATAAGATTCTACCCGACACACTCAACCACGAGGATGGTGCACGTACACAGCATAGTTTGTAGTATTGGTCGATATCGACATGTCTCGATCCGATACCGACTCCTACCAACACTGACCGATACCAACATTGAAGGTCTCTTTCCCAATCAATTCGGTTGAGAAAATTGAACGAAAAAGTCCAATCATCAAGGGTGTAAAAGGATAGTAAGGTTGTAAAAGCATGTAAATGAAGAGAACTTATTTATCAGAGATTCACAGGTAAATCAATAAACAAAGGACACTATTATTTCATTCAATTTCAAAACTATTAAGAAACAATAGAGAAAATACTTAAAATTATGTTTAAACGTAAAATAAGTAAATAATTCAAAAAAAGTAATAATTTATCAATAATTATTTGCTTTTCGATTCCAAATAATTCGATAACCCGATCTGAAACTGCCGATACCACCGATCATGAAACTCATATGAAGGGTCTGATACCGATATTGCGAACCTTGGTACACAGTCTCAAAAACAACTTCCTCAAGGAAAGTATTTTTGGTATTAAGATGATAAAATAGCCATCTACGATTGATGGCCAGAGAAAGAATAACTATGACAATGTTTGAACTCTGATAGTGTTTTAGTTTACTGGCACGGAAGAGCACTCTGATAGTGTTTTAGTTTACTGGCACGGACGCCTCCCCATACTTGCTCCTGTTACAATGAGCAAATCCTTTCACAAGCAGACAAATTGTGGGGCGCTCAACAATAGTGTCAGGATTGTACTTGACGGTGCATACTCATCTGAAACCTACTCATGAGTTTCCCAGGTAGAATAAGCATATCCCATGTGCCACTAGACAGAATAATCTAAAATATCCTCATCCATACCAAAACACCAACCAGGATATTGAAGTGCCTCTTTTACAGAGAAGGAAGAGAAACAACATGCGAAAAGCTAACGCAACAAAGGAGTATGTCTATTGTAAGACGTAAAATGAGCCAATGGATGCATAGCACAAGCCAATAGGGCAATCATCAGGGCCATCCAACTGATGTGGGTGCAGCAGAAGAGTGAGCCATAGGATCCTGTTCGCACGACCACTTGTTCCTACGAGTATATATGGTGAGGGTTGGAATAACATGAATGGTAATGGTGGATCTTCAGAGTCCTATGTGGGCCGAGGAGTCTCAAGGGAAGGGGAGGATGATGGCTTCGGAGGAGCTAAGGTCGGTGGCTCAGGAGTAGAGAACCCATGGAAGCAGAGTCCAATGTTGGATGAGGAGGTTCAGGAGTAGTGGATGACAATTGCTCGGAAGAAGCTGAAGTTGTTGGCTTAGGAGGATCTGAGAATTATGACATAAGAACATAGTCTAAGGTTCACAAGGAGGCTCTTTAGGAAATGAAGATGGAAAAGATAAAAAGGAGTAGGGTTTGTTGCAAAAAGAAATGTGATATCTGTCGAAGTGATAAACCTTGTTTCTTGATAGGTTAAAACATAAGTATCTCTTCTGGGTAATAGGAGTAGGTGATCCAAAAAGCAAGTTTGTCTGGTCTTGGCCCATAAGAATGAAATAACAAGTGCAAATGAACACTTTGGTAGACAAGGGGAAAAGGCCTTGGTCGGGGAAGAAAATGAAGAATGGCGCTAGGTTATCGAGGAAGGTGGAGAACATGTAGTAGATAAGGAAACACAGTGAGGAGGACAAAATTCCAACAGTTGTGAGGAATATTAACACGAAAGAGGAGAGAATAGGCCCCTCGAGTAGGTGACTAGCTGAAAGTTTTTGTCTTCAGCAACCCTATTTTGTTTTGGGGTATAGAAGCAAGAAGTTAAGTGGATAATACCATTGGATCCTAACAGAGTTTCTTATTCTCTGGCATTGTCGGTGGGAAGTGTTTTGATAATGGTATGCAACTTGTTCTGAAAACTGCTAAAAGTTGAGAGGTTTTTCAGATCGATCACACAGCAAAGAGCCAAGTCGTCCAAGATTGATCAATAATGAAGATCATAAAGTAACTTAAAGAGAGTTTGAAGCTTATACATACCCCAAATATCTTAGTAGATCAATGAGGAAGGAGAATAACTTCTCTTAAGGCTCAGAGAGGAGGAATGATGACGTATTCCCTGAATATAGGACTTACATCAAGGTTTGCAATCGGTATCGAAATTGGTTTGGAACCATTATTAGGGTATCGATACCGCTGGTATTGACACTTCGGCGGTTTCAAATCGGAGTTTCATAGTTTTGGTCTTTGGAAAGCCAAATAATAATAAAATTTATTTAAAAAGATTATAAAAAAAGTATTTGATACATATAGCCATAGTTTTATGTATTATTTACTATTTTTTGTTAGTTCTAAATGGAATAATTTTAGCATTGCTTAATCCTTGCCTGCAATAGTGTCTTTTAGTTGCTTACTTTTAGACAACGTACACCTGCAACAGATACTTTTGAACAGATATAGATTTACTAGAATATTCAAAATCTTCTACCTTGAATTCTTCTCCCTAGAGTTAAGAGGCAAAGGCAGAAAACCAAATGAAAGGGAACATTACTATACAATTCATTACAAAGGAGAGAGAGAGGTACCCCTTTTATACACATATGCAACTCAACTCAGGAAACTAGTAAACCCAATACCAAGTTTTAATTAACGTTGAGTCGGTGCAATACAGCTCAATAGATGTTCCCATAAGGGGGAGCGATAATATAGTAGTTAATGGAGCCGCTAGGACAAGAGGTATGTCTAGACTAACACAATTTGAAGTGTTAAAAAAGGATATGGATCATGTTAGCGTTATAGAGAACATGGCCTTAACAGAGCCGAATGGAAGAAGAAGATTCAAACAACCGACCACATAAATTTGGAATAAAGGCGTTCTTGTTGGAATGCTATCCTCAAGGAGTCTACGTAACTTAAAATCTTAATCTCACAAGGATTCAAACTTAGGAATAGTAATGTTAATCCCAACCGGACTGGTAATCTTAATCCTTCAAGGAAATACCCAAAAGAACTATTCATAGATCACCAAGTTCCACCTGATGAGACATAGGGCAATATCAAGAATCATGAAGTTTATTTCAAAATGATAGAATGACAAGAGTTAGCATTAATACTTCTGTGTTGGAAGTTACTGTTGCAAGAGCATAACATGCTGACAAACTTGTAACCATAATCTTGGTTCGCTGAAGTTGCAAAATTCAGTGTTAATCTAGTGGGACTTACGTTTTCATTTTTTAGATTAAAAGTCACTCACTCACTGGATTCCCTGGGTCTGGAACCTGGGACTTCCCTTTCCCATACCATAGATGACAATTAATCAGAAAAGGAACCATTCCTTCATTATTTTCCACGAACAGACATGATTACTGAATATTGCAGAATGATTAGATGAAGTTTCATAATTAGTACTATAGGAAGAAGAGTCATACAGTAAAGTACGAAAGATATGTGAAAGGCCAAGGGACAAGAAAATGATAATGGAGTTCCTCAAAATGCAGTTGTCCAATGTCATAACATTTTATTGTAAAAAAAGGAGAAACCAAATGATTTTCATATTCCTTATGCAACTGCTGAAAATAAAAAATGAAAGTTCCCAGTTGTTGGCCTATTCGGTCCCAGTCAACTTGATTTTGATAGTTAACTAAACTATATCTCGATATGATGCAATATGACTCACATGAAGATTAAACAATGTTACGATGCTTGAAGGTTGTACTTGTGGTCAATTATGTAATTTTTCATTTTATTGAGTCTAGGACCTGTGTACATCGAGTCGCAATTGATACCAGAAATCCACTCCTATAAATCCAACAAGTCCACTACATCGAGTCGCACTTGGAAGTTATTGTTGCAAGAGCATAACATGCTGACAAACTTGTAACCATAATCTTGGTTCGCAGAAGTTGCAAAATTCAGTGTTAATCTTGTGGGACTTACGTTTTCATTTTTTAGATTAAAAGTCACTCAATCACTGGCTTCCCTGGGTCTGGAACCTGGAACTTCCCTTTCCCATACCATAGATGACAATTAATCAGAAAAGGAACCATTCCTTCATTGTTTTCAACGAGCAGACATGATTATTGAATATTGCAGAATGATTAGATGAAGTTTCATAATTAGTACTGCAGGAAGAAGAGTCATACAGTAAAGTACGAAAGATATATGAAAGGCCAAGGGACAAGAAAATGATAATGGACTTCCTCAAAATGCAGTTGTCCAATGTCATTAACATTTTATTGTAAAAAAAGGAGAAACCAAATGATTTTCATATTCCTTGTGCAACTACTAAAAATAAAAAATGAAAGTTCCCAGTTGTTGGCCCATTCGGTCTCAGTCAACTTGATTTTGATAGTTAACTAAACCATATCTCGATATGATGCAATATGACTCACATGAAGATTAAACAATGTTGCGATGCTTGAAGGTTGTACTTGTGGTCAATTATGTAATTTTTTATTTTATTGAGTCTAAGACCTGTGTACATCGAGTCGCACTTGGTACCAGAAATCCACTCCTATAAATCCAACAAGTCCACTCAAACAGCCTACAAACCCGTCGACAAAAAGTCCAACCCATTCAAACATAAATCATTCCAAAACAAGCCAAAAGTCAATACCTATTCTGGCAACCGAACTCGTACCGAGCTCTGACCGACTCGGACCAAACTCGATTTTGACATATTTGGACATCTCAGACAGCTATGCAATCCCTGATATTATGGTTCCCAACGTTCGAAAAAATTCAAATATACACCCGAATTCTGGCCTAACTCTACCCACAAAAATTCTATAAATAGGCATGAATTTTCACATTCTTACTCACTCATTTTTTTCTCGTCTTTCTATCCTATAGAGTGATCTCTGAGCTTTAACCTTCACATCTCCAAGATCAACTCCTCAGTCTTCTAGTTCTAAGTGCGATCTCGGTTAGAAATTTGAAGAGTTGTACAGAGCTTGGCTCAAGAAGTTTATCTCTTTCTCTAGAAGTTGTGCTCTTCGGTTCAAAGCACAAGTTGTGAAGTCGTCGTGCCATTCGGATAAAAGCATAAGGTGTAAGGAGTTGCAAGCGCTTCAGATTCAAAGCTTGTGTTTCACTATTGTGACTATAATGGATTCAACTCCGAGCAAGAGTTCTTGGGCCTGGACTAATCCTCTCAGAGGAAAACTAGGATCAAATATCGGTGTTTGCGTTTGCTCTCTTAACTTTGCTGCTTTCAATACTTGTATTATATACACACAATTTTATTCTGTTAGTTGCACTCTACCTTCACTTAGAATATTTTTTTATTGGATAGATATTTCCGCTGCACTCTATTCACCCCCCTCTAGAGTTGCCTAACGGTCATTCACCAGTGACAACAGCAACAAAAAACTACTTTTCTTTTAAAAAAAGAGTACTTTTTCTACAAATGATTCATAAACAAGATTTATAAAAATTCTTTTAGTTGTAAATGGATGTTGAAGGATATGAGAAAGATATGGATCTCCATATGGTAATCTCCATATACATGGCAATAAGTATTTAGACGACAGATAGGAAAGTTTTTTTTGTGAACCCTCTCTTTGACAGGATCCCACTTATTTAAGGATTGCTCTCCTTTATTTTTGCTTTATTTTGTTTCCTTTTACGGATTGAATTCCACTAATTGAGAGATTGCTTTTATTATGCTTGATTAGGATTCCTTTTTATGAAGTGTATGGAAGGGAATTGGGATTCCAAGTAGGTATGGTCTATGACTTGACTGAAATAAGAAGAAATGCCCTAGCAATTAAAGCTTGCCGGAGGCCGATAGGTGATACCCTCGAAGAGATCAACCTTTTGTTATTTTCTTTCCAAGGTTCTTACCATCTGGTATCAGAGCCTCCACCACCACCAAATCTACCCCCCCCCCCCCCCCCCCCAACACCCACCAACACACACACACTCTCCTCCAAAAAACAAAAAAGTTTATGCCATTAGCCCGTGTACAAAAAGTATTGGTATTACAAATCTGACGACGTACACCATGGCAAATAAGGTTCCAATCATACCACTGCTAGTGTTGAAGATCGGTTGACGAAGGTTGAAGAATCCATTGGAAGGCTCGAATAACTTATACTGGCAAAATTCGGCAACAATCATGATATTGCATCTGCTTCTACTAGCAGAAGGAACCAGAATTATCCAGCAGCAGCTATCATGGAGAGCGAGTATGGACAACAACGGATGAAGGTGGAATTTTCTGGTTGGGACGAGAATATCCAGTAGGATGGGTTTTACAGACCGATAATACTTCCAAATTCATCGTACATCAAAACATAACAAGACCAAGATAACTCCCATTCGCTTGGAAGGAGATGTTATTCAATGGTTTGACTGGTATGACTTCCATCACAAATGTTATGATTGGGATAAATTTGTTTCCGCACTCCCTGTTCGCTTAGGTTCGATTGAATACGAGAATGTGGATAGAGAACTTGCAAAAATTCAGTAAACTACCACCATTTTAGAATATCAAAGCTGATTTGGAAGTTTATCAAATTGAATCCGAGATTGGTCCAAAAGGCAATTGCTAGGAACATTTATAGGTGGTCTTCTTTCATATATTCGTTGAAGCTTACAAATCTAGTATCATGGTTGCTGCGCTTTCTTTTGCAGGACTACCGGAGGAGAAACTTAAAGAGAGTCGCTAATCCAAATAAGGAAGCAAGCAAGCAGGTTGTCAACAAGGTAAATCCTACATAACTCTTGAGACAAGAACCGATAAAGAATTATGTTGGCATTGTGACGAGAAGTGACAGAAAGGGCATCATTGCAAGCAAGAGAGGTTTTTGATGATCAAGGCCCTACAAGAAGTAGGAGAGGCTGAGAAGGGTGGCAGTATTCAGGCGTAGGACCCGCTCCCGTAGGAGCGATCGTTCTCGCTAAGGCGCGATGCTGCACGAGTCTAGATTGCGCTCGTGCAACGGCCGATTACAGCGGCTGCAACGGGGTCGTCGCACAGAAGTCCCAAGCAAAGACATTGAATATGCCAGCGGAATTTAGAACAAAAACACAAGTCATTCAAAAGATGCATTTTATTGATATTGGAACAAGGATTACAAAGGGGCGCAAGGCCAAGATTACAAGTCACTCAAGCTCACACAAGCTCACTCTTCTCACATTACAAGTCACTCAGCTCTCTCTCATCTCTCAGTACAAGTCTTGAACCAGCGGATGCTTCAGAAGGCGACGTCCATACATTATGTCCCGTATAAGTCTTGACTCCATGCGGCCGCACGCTTCGAATCGCCAAAGAACTTCGTGCCTTGACGCATCCAAGCGAGCTCCGCGCCACGAGCTTCTACCTGTGCCTGCACATGAAAACTGTGTGGGTGTCAGTACTCAACTGTACTGGTGGAATGAGCTCCTCGCCCACCCATACAAAACCAACACGTTTCTTTACTTTGTGTAACATAGCCCTTTGATTGTCTTTCTACTCTTGCCTTAGGATCAATTTTAGGACAGACGCCTTGGCCTATTCTGTGTCTCTAGACCATCCCGTCCTTGCACCAACAACGTTAACCTATCAAGTCGTGATTGCCTTTCGGCACATAATCAGAGACGCAAACTACGCGATAGTACCCAATTTCCTTGTGACCGTGCTACAAATCCATATTGAGGTCGTGCCTCGCAATTCAGTGAGACTAAACCATATCGCTTATTGCAGCCCTGCTACTTTGATCACCAACTGACCCAATCAAGACTTGTGAACTTAGTGTCACTTAACCAACTTTGCCTTACGGCGGTTTCCTGACTTAAACTCCGACGACACAAACCAACTTGTGCAACTCTATGCCAACACTCAAGACTCGACACCACAACTCATGCCGAAGCACGTCGCCTATGTTGAAGCCAAATCTTAGGCCCAAATATTGTCTTCTAACTGTACACACATTCAACTCGACTCAATCCAAAGGCACACACGTGGATTGCCGCCCGTGCCGACCCACCTATATGAGGTCACTAGCACCACAAACTATACCTGGACTTATAGCTTTGTTATTCGGGATACCTTTCAGCGCAAATAGCGATCCCCGCTGAAAGTCCCCGACTAACCTGAGCGGTACTCCCAGCTCGGCTATACCCCTGTTCATCAAGTTGTTGATATTGGAACAAGGATTACAAAGGGGCGCAAGGCCAAGATTACAAGTCACTCAAGCTCACACAAGCTCACTCTTCTCACATTACAAGTCACTCAGCTCTCTCTCATCTCTCAGTACAAGTCTTGAACCAGCGGATGCTTCAGAAGGCGACAAGTTGTCCAATGCCCATGCAAGACTCGACTCAAACTGACGTCTCACACAGTCATTCCTCTTCCAGTGCTACCATCTCTTTCAAAACCAATATCAAGACTTCTATTATTTGAGACTGTCTCGACGACCCACGGTCACGAGCATTCTTCCATGTTACCCTATCATTTTACTCAACTCAGAACGACCATTTGATAGCCCTTTTTCTAAACTCGACTTAAAATCAACCGTAGCTCATGCCTTAAACACTAAGTCTGTGCATCGTGCCTTAAACCAAATGAACTCTATGTGACACCACCGCCCAAGTCATACTCTATATGACAGGTATTGAGACCGTAAGACTATGTGGTTATACTCCGCCGTAAAACTCATAGGACCGATGCTTGTTACTACTCTGATAGCCTAACATAACTTGCCTAACTTAACTTTGCAACAACTTGACGAGCAAAGGCTGTGTCAAGCTTTGCCTTGATGGAATGTACCGTGCACGTATCCGGCTTGAACAATCAAGTTATTTGGTTGCCTAGACTTATGCCACAAATTGTGCAATGCAGCTTAACCAATAGGGCGGGCAAAGGCTATGCCAAGCCTTGGACAATGGATCGTGCATGCTTTATCAAGCATTCATGCGGGCGACGCCTATGACATAGGCTATGTTCATAACTTCGCCTACTCAACCAACTTTCCTTCTCCCAAGCCACGGGACGAAGGATCGAGTGTCGTTTTCAAAGCACACCGTGCACCAACTCTAAGCCGACCGTTGGACCTTTCCATATTCTAACTCAATACGATCCGTCGGGATTATTTCCTTAGCTATGTGGATTCGTCTCTTTTATTATCAAGCCTACTTGTGCAAGTTAAAAACATGCGATTTATTATGTGAAGGCAAAGATGAGACGAGTTCACCGAAACTATCCCACCTGAGCGAGCGGTCGCCGTCTCGACCGAGCGATGTCTTCGAGCAGCCGTTGCAAGGCTAAGTCCGAACGCCGTTGGCGCTCCGATTCCTCCGATTGACTGAGCGGGACGGGCACTATATCATACACTACTCAGAAAAAGTTTCGTCCTCGAAACTAACTGAGTACTTACTCATTGACTTATCACTCGAACGTTCAACGACTCTCGCACACATTTCTCCTATGCATTTCCCAAATTCGAGCCACGCTCATGCTACTATCAATCCTTCCTTCAATACGATTTCAAAATCCTCGACACTTTTTCATTCCTCAGGTCTCACTTGAATTCAACGTATCACTTAGTTGGATCGTGCACATATTTTAGACGTCCCCAAAATACATGTATTGCAGCCAAGCCTCGTGATAGCGAATTCCTCCATCACCACTCGAGTCGGATCGTGCACATATTCAAGCGTCCTTGATATACATGCATGTCAACCGAGCCTCGTGAGCGGTGCCTCTACAATTCCTATCTCTTCGTGCCGGAACGTCTGCCTAACCGCTAGGCTATGTCTTTAGGCTAAGGTCATCCGTCAGTATTGGAATCATAGTTCCCAAACAACAATATCAACACTGACCCCATCCTAAGGTCAAACCAAATTGATAGTACGGGATTTTCTACCCAAGCTCGCATCACTCCGATTTCTAAACATCGAGCATCAATTCCCTACTTACCTCCTGATATTCATCGCACGGGGTCCGAGTCATTCAGCAAAGCCATCCTACGACAACCCACGTTCAACCAATTCCACGACATATCAATATCGCTCGTCCAACAAACCATCTTGTATAGTCTATCCCTTCAAACACGTTCGAAATAGTTCGCCTATCAATCATTCTCAAATCAAACACGCTATGACACAATTCGTCGCTAACCAAAATTTCACATTCCACATTCCCTAAGTCATTTATTCCAATTTATGTAATCGATCACAAGGTCGTCTGACTTAACAATATGCCACGCTCCGATCTCACGCGGGTCCGATTATCCGCAGTGGGCATGAAATCACCATACAACGCTCCAGCGGAATAATCATTCTCATCGGAGCGTAACTTTTGTTTTGTGTCTAGACCAATTCATTCTCGATACGTAGATTGGATCTATTCAATCCTCAAGTTTATTTCATTCATCAATCGCAAGTCTAAACATCCTCGAATTTTCCTTCGCATCAAACCAACAAGTCGAGACAATCAAAGTTGTCGCGTCCAAAATTTTACGAGTTCAATCATTCACGCGACATGAATCACCATGTCATCGCTCACGCGGAACGATCGCCCCAAATCCGACACGACGCATGTGCGAGGCTGGAGTTGCGCTCGCGCAAGACAAGAATGTCGACGCTGTGGTTATCCGTATAACCATCAAGACACAATCATTTTCATCCAACATTTATCTCAATCAAAATCCTAAGTATAGCATCCAACCGAACAATAACACTTGCACGACCGTCATTCGCGGAGTCAGAGTACCCCCGAGTTATCACATATCGATCTTTGATACGCCTCAATACCATCGACGATATGCGTAACCTGACGATCTTCCTTTGCAACCAATTTCGAGTCGTGCGAATGATGCTATCGTCCGACTGGATAATCTCCTCGACATCTTTCAAATTCAAGTACGATCATTATCCCTCGAATCATTCACAACATCAATTTTCTCAAACCCGAATTCACGTATTGTTCATCCGTCTATCTTAAGTCATTGAACAACGTTTTTCTCCAAATCACATCATTCCTTGCTAACTCAAATCATCGAGCACATCCGTTCCAATCCTCAGAGTCATTTGCGTAACTTCGAAATTCAACTTTTTTATGCACGCTATCTTCCCATCATGCTAACTTTTTTATACGATCCATCTATCGATTTCTTTAATAAATTCATCCGTTCGCTACACCTTAACTTTTCCTCGATCTGATTTCACCTACTCAATCATTTTCGCGTTTCATACTCGCGCAATCCTCAATCATGTGCACGTTCCGTGCGCGTCATTTCTAGGTTGTTCGAATCAAATCATCAAGTCTCAAGACTACAACTTATTCAACGATACTCAATCTACGGCTTTGCATACACGTGACGCTTGCTGATAGACTCATTGACACCCCGTATCCTCAATCCATCGATCGACATTCCTGAGGCTATCGCATACACCACTCAGGAATGAAGTTATTCAACAAATCCTCAATCATTCGATTCAAAAACCATTTCCTCGAATTTTCGTTCGAACGATTCCTCAAAATCCAAGCACGCTCATCTATATCGCACCGACGTTATTGTCGCTCGATAGTACCCCTATCGATAGTCATCCCACTTACTCAATCGAGTCCAACTCATTCTCGTCCGACACAATTCAAATCCCGCACTCGACCTTTTCTAAGGTCGACGCAACTTTGGTGTATATGCCCGGCCCGACTTAGCTAACCGTACTTACGCGAACCATCTTTTTGTTTCTTGTCAAAAATTGTTCTCCTATGTTTTGTAAATTATTTAGACTTATTGTATGGACATCCCGTGGGACATTTGAGAGAGAGCGCACCAACGATATCAACTTTGCGGAAGCAACACTTCAGAGTTTACGGAAACAACGAAGTTAAAGAATTCAATCGATAGTCCAAGGACGTAAAGCCGTGCTCTGATACCATTATGTCACGCTCTGCTCCCGTAGAAGCGATCGTCCTCGCTAAGGCGCGATGTCGCACGAGCCTAGATTGCGCTCGTGCAAGGCGGGTTCCATAACGGCCGATTACAGCGGCTGCGACGGGGTCGTCGCACAGAAGTCCCAAGCAGAGACATTGAATATGCCAGCGAAATTTAGAACAAAAACACAAGTCATTCAAAAGATGCATTTTATTGATATTGGAACAAGGATTACAAAGGGGCGCAAGGCCAAGATTACAAGTCACTCAAGCTCACTCTTCTCACATTACAAGTCACTCAGCTCTCTCTCATCTCTCAGTACAAGTCTTGAACCAGCGGATGCTTCAGAAGACGACGTCCATACATTATGTCCCGTATAAGTCTTAACTCCATGTGGCCGCACGCTTCGAATCGCCAAAAAACTTCGTGCCTCGATGCATCCAAACGAGCTCCGCGCCACGAGCTTCTACCTGTGCTTGCACATGAAAACTGTGTGGGTGTCAGAACTCAACTGTACTGGTAGAATGAACTCCTCGTCCACCCATACAAAATCAACACGTTTCTTTACTTTGTGTAACATAGCCCTTTGATTGTCTTTCTACTCTTGCCTTAGGATCAGTTTTAGGACAGACGCCTTGGCCTATTCTGTGTCTCTAGACCATCTCGTGCTTGCACCAACAACGTTAACCTATCAAGTTGTGCTTGCCTTTCGGCACATAATCAGAGACGCACACTACGCGATAGTACCTAATTTCCTTGTGACCGTGCTACAAATCCATATTGAGGCCGTGCCTCGCAATTCAGTAAGACTAAACCATATCGCCTATCGCAGCCCTTGCTACTTTGATCACCAACTGACCCAATCAAGACTTGTGAACTTAGTGTCACTTAACCAACTTTGCCTTACGGCGGTTTCCTGACTTAAACTCCAACGACTCAAACCAACTTGTGCAACTCTATGCCAACACTCAAGACTCGACACCACAACTCATGCCGAAGCACGTCGCCTATGTTGAAGCCAAATCTTAGGCCCAAATATTGTCTTCAAACTGTACACACATTCAACTCGACTCAATCCAAAGGCACACACGCGGATTGTCGTCCGTGCCGATCCACCTATATGAGATCACTAGTACCACAAGCTATACTTGGACTTATAGCTTTGTTATTCGGGATACCTTTCAGCGCAAACAGCGATCCCCGCTGAAAGCCCCCGACTAACATGAGCGGTACTCCCAGCTCAGCTATACCCCTGCTTCCTCCTAGGCCGAGTCGATCCCGTGGCCCCGGGTTGTCGCTCGAGGAAACTTTCGTCCTTGTCGACAAGTTGTCCAATGACCATACAAGACTCGACTCAAACTGACGTCTCACACAGTCATTCCTCTTCCAGTGTTACCATCTCTTTCAAAACCAATATCAAGACTTCTATCATTTGAGACCGTCTCGACGACCCACGGTCGCGAGCATTCTTCCCTGTTACCCTATCATTTTACTCAACTCAGAACGACCATTTGATAGCCCTTTTTCTAAACTCGACTTGAAATCAACCGTAGCTCGTGCCTTAAACACTAAGTATGTGCATCGTGCCTTAAACCAAATGAACTCTATGCGACACCACCGCCCAAGTCATACTCTATATGACGGGCCTTGAGACCGTAAGACTATGTGGTTATACTCCACCGTAGAACTCATAGGACCGATGCTTGTTACTACTCTGATAGCCTAACATAACTTGCCTAACTTAACTTTGCAACAACTTGACGAGCAAAGGTTGTGTCAAGCTTTGCCTTGATGGAATGTACCGTGCACGTATCCGGCTTGAACAATCAAGTTATTTGGTTGCCTAGACTTATGCCACAAATTGTGCAATGCAGCTTAACCAATAGGGCGGGCAAAGGCTATGCCAAGCCTTGGACAATGGATCGTGCATGCTTTATCAAGCATTCATGCGGGCGACGCCTATCACATAGGCTATGTTCATAACTTCGCCTACTCAACCAACTTTCCTTCTCCCAAGCCACGGGACGAAGGATCGAGTGTCGTTTTCAAAGCACACCGTGCACCAACTCTAAGCCGACCATTGGACCTTTCCATATTCTAACTCAATACGACCCGTCGGAATTATTTCCTTAGCTATGTGGATTCGTCTCTTTTATTATCAAGCCTACTTGTGCAAGTTGAAAACATACGATTTATTATGTGAAGGCAAAGATAAGACGAGTTCACCGAAACTATCCCACCTGAGCGAGCGGTCGCCTCGACCGAGCGATGTCTTCGAGCAGCCGTTGCAAGGCTAAGTCCGAACGCCGTTGGCGTTCCGATTCCTCCGATTGACTGAGCAGGACGGAACACTACATAAGGTATAGAAAATGATGGTATTGTTGAGCCTGTTTCGATTACTTTCCATGCCTAAGCGGGTTATTCTAAGTCCCAGACTATGCAAGTTGACGGATTTCTTCAGGGGCAGCCTGCAATTGTCCTTGTTGATACCAGTAGTACTAACAATTTCATGAATATTAAAATTGCTCGAAGACTTGTGTATGCCACTGAACCCTATGAAAAATTTAAAGTGAAAGTGGTAGACGGCAAGGTTGTAAAAGTTGTTAGACGCCTAGCGCCTAGTCCGCCTAGGCGGTTCAAAAAATACACCAAAAATCACGTTCAAAATAGCGGCAATTGTCCATAAAACTCAAAAACATGCACACTCAGGTGCCGGAGGCACCACGCAGGCTCCTAGGCAAGCATCGGACGGGCACTGAATTTCTGGCACAGAGCCGCCTAGGCAGATTTTTAGAACATTGGTAGATGGTAGAGTTTTGGTTTGTCAGCGCAAGTGCAACAAGATGAAGCTTATCATGCAAAAGCAAGAAATAAGTACCAATTTCTTCTTGCTTCCATTAGAAGACTATGAAGTGGTCTTGGGAATTGAATCATTACAAACCCTTGGAGATATTGCCTGGAACTTTGCAGGTAAAGTGCAAAAAAGCTCTCCTTAGATTTGTGTTTTGGCATTTAAAGACCCACGGCTTTAAAAAAAATCTCGCATTTTCATTTTGGCTCAGTTTACACCCATTTTGAATTATGTCGTTAACATACGTTAAAGTACGCCTGAAATGATGATTTTACTCCTCCCCCACTCTCTTCCCCCCCCCCCCTCTCCTCCGGTGGGGGGGGGAGTTGAGGAGCAGAGGGGCGCCGTACGGAGAGGAGGGGGTGGGGGAGGGGACGGATGGCCGCGCAGAAAGGAAGGAGGGAGGGGGCGGGGAGGAGGAGGGTGGCCGTACGGGGAGGAGGGGGGCCGGGTGCTGCCCCAACTGCGGGGGTGGAGGGAGGGGCGGAGAGGAAGAGGGTGGTCGCGCGGGAAGGAGGGGGGCGGGTGGTCGCGCAGGGAGGAGGAGGGGGGCTGCCACCACTGCGGGGGTGGAGGGAGGGGGCAGAGAGGAGGAGGATGGCTGTAGTGCCCCGTCCCGCAAAGTCAATCGGAGGAATCGAAACGCCGACGGCGTTCGGACTTAGCCTTACAACGGCGACTCGAAGACATCGCACAGGTAGGGTAGTTTCGGTGAACTTGCCTCATCTTTGCCTTCACATAATAAAACGCATGTTTTCAACTTGCACAATAGGCTTGATAATAAAAGAGACGAACCCACATAGCTAAAGAAATAATCCCGACGGGTCGAAATGAGTTAGAACATGGAAAACGTCCCACGGTCGGCCTGGAGTTGGTGCATGGCGTGCTTTGAAAATGACACTCGGTCCTTCGTCCCGTGGCTTGGGAGAAGGAAAGTTGGTCTTCGACACAAAAGCTAAGAAATTGCCTAAGTCATAGGCATCGCCCGCGTAAATGCTCGATAAAGCATGCACGCTTCCGAAATGCAAGGCTTGGCATAGCCTTTGCTCGTTCCTCTACGCCGGTCGACCTAAGTCATTCCGAGTGCTGTCCCGCTCATTCTGCGGTTGTCAAGTTAAATAGTCCCACGATCCCAAGGCCCGTCGTATGAGGTATGACTTGGGCGATAGCGTCGCGTAGAACGTATGTCGGTTTGAGGCACGATGCTCGGACTTAGCGTTAAGGCATGAACCACGGTCGACTTAATGAGTTTTTGGAGAAAGGACTATCGAATAGGCATTCCTGAGTTGAATAAAATGATACGGTAACATGGAAAGAATGCTCGCGACCGTGGATCGTCGAGGGGTCTCAAATGATGAAGTCTTGAATGTGGAACTCAAAAGATAATAAAACAATGAAAGTAAAGATAATCAAACGGTCCTAAGATGAAGAAGTGGGTCGAGTCTGCATGGTCATTGGACAACTTGTGTACAGGTGCACAAGGATTTGAGATTTGTTCCTCAGACGGTTGCCGCGGCCACGGGACCGATCTGGCCTAGCAGGAACCACGGGCCTACGGGACCCTTGGATGGTGTGCGACCTGACCCAAGGGGTGCGCCGTAGGACGGGTATTAGGGGAAATTCAGCGAGATCGCACCTCGTTTGACGAACGTACCCTAATATCCAATGGAGGTCCAAGATAGCTTGTGCTAGTGACCAAGTTCATATAGATGAGTCGGCACGGACGGCAATCCGCGTGTGTGCCTTTGGATTGAGTTGAGTTGAAGGTGTATGCAGTTAGAAGACATAATGCCTGGGCCTAATATTTGGCTACAGCGAAGGCGGCGTGCTTCGGCACGGGATGTGGCATCGGGTGTTAAGTTTGGCATAGAGTTGTACGTGTTAGGCTTGAACTGTTGCGAGTTAAGTCGAGAAGGGCCGTAGGGCAAGTTGTGTGAAGTTACGTTGAGTTGCTGGGCACGACCTCGAAATGCGAGGCACGGTCGCATTGTCACAATACAAGTGTAGGACGAGACTAAGCGAGGAGGCGCTGCCTCGGAGATATGAAAGCACGAATCGAGTTATGGCACGACCGAGTCGTTACGTACCAGAGTTTGGCACAAAAGACAAGTATAAGTCGGTGCGTCGACAATGCAAGCACGAGAAAGGTCTAGATGCAAGGAAATGGAGTCTTCGTGTAGTTGCGTCTCTGATTATGGCCGTAAGGCAAACACGACTTGATAGGTTAGCGTTATTGGCCCGAGAAGGGTCTAAGGCAAAAGTACGGGTTAACGTCGTTGTGCAAGCACGGGATGGTCCTTAGACACAAGTATGCAAGGCGTCGGTCCTAAAACTGATCCTAAGGCAAGAATAGAAAGACAATCGTAAAAAGGTTTATGTTACACAAAGTAAATGAAACGTGTAGGTTTTGTATGGGTGGGCGAGGAGCTCACTCCACCAGTACAGTTGAGTACTGACACCCACACAGTGTTTCATGTGCAGGCACAGGTAGAAGCTCGTGGCGCGGAGCTCGCTTGGATGCGTCGAGGCACGGAGTTCCTTGGCGATTCGAAGCGTGCGGCCGCATGGATACAAGACTTATACGGGACATAATGTATGGACATCGCTTTCTGAAGCTTCCGCTGGCTCAAGCAAATATACTTTGAGAGATGATAGAGAGCTGAGTGATTGTATTGTGAGATGAGTGGATTTGAGTGATTGTAATCTTGGCCTTGCGCCCTATTGTAACCTTTGTTTCAATATCAATAAAGAGCTTCTTTGAATAACTTGTGTTTTGTTCTAAATTCCGCTGCTATAATTCAATGTCTCTGCATGGGACTTCTGTGCGACGACCCCGTCGCAGCCGCTGTAATCGGCCGTTATGGAACCCGCCTTGCACGAGCGCAATCTAGGCTCGTGCGGCATCACGCCTTAGCGAGGACGATCGCTCCTACGGGAGCGGGGCGTGACAATGGCCCCTCGGGAAGGACGGAGGCTGGGGGCTGCCACCACTGCGGGGGAGGAGGGAGGGGAGCGGGGAGGAGGAGGAGGATGGCCGCACGAGGAGGAGGGGGCTGGGGGCCGCCACCACCGTGGGGGAGGAGGGAGGGAGTGGCGAGGAGGAGGGTGGCCGCACACCATCGCAGGGGGTGGGGGTGACGGAGGGGAGGGAGTGAATGGGGAAGAGGGGGAAGGTATTTTGGGTATTTTTTTAATTTTTAAAACAGTCATTAACGGTCAAATCTGACGGTTTGTAGACGGTAGGGGACATTTTGATCGATTCATATATTGCTGGAGAATTTAATTGCTACATTTGTCTATCGAGTCTTATTTTGCTAACGAGACAAATTAGAGAAGGATTGTTTGCACTTTACCCAGAACTTTGCTAAGTTGGATTTGAAATTCTTTTTGAATGGGAGATCAATTATTCTTAAGGGAAAGTATTGCAACATGGTCCCTAAGGAACATCGTGACTATATGCATGAGCTGTCATTAAAGTGTGCTCCAAAAGTTTCTGGAGTTGGTTAACTTGAGGACAAGTCACTTTTGGAGAAGGTGGGAATGATAGGATCCCACTTATTTAGAGATTGCTCTAATTTATTTTTCTCTATTAGGTTTCCTTTTATGAACTGTATTCCACTAATTTAGGCAAATGCTTTTATTATCTTTATAATGTTTCCTTTTTTTATGAATTGTATGGAATGGAATTGGTATTCCAGTCCTATAAAATATAAATATGTATGGTCTAATAATCTGGATGAAATAAGAAGAAAAACCCTATTGCAAGCAATTAAGCTTATTGGAGCCGATCCCCTTGAAGAGATCAACCTTTTTTGTTATTTGCTTTCCAAGGTTCTTACCGCTATTATAATCAGATGATCATAACTTGCCTGGGACGGATTCTTCGAAGAAAAAACTGCCTCTGATAATTTCCTCCTTTTAATCGCTTGGAGCTGGCACCGTTTATCAGAAGACACTTTTGCACCTACTTGTACTTGGCTTGAGCATAACACATCAAGTGCTTCAATTATTGGTTTGGCATTTGAACTCATGTTGCCTTCCGCTTCTGCAGGAGGTGACATAATATTATGCTGTAGTAAACTTAACCATAATACTCTACATAACAACTAGAAGATGGTTTTATTTACTATGCATTTAACAAAAATAAATGATGACTATTTATGATACAACTTTAAAAGTATAGTTTTTTTTTTTTTTTTATTATGCATTAACAAAAATAAATGATGACTAGTTAGTCTAGTTATCATACAACTTTAAAGTATAGATTTGATATGGAACACTGGAGTTCCTATGGAGAAGATATCTGTCTGCTGCAACATAACTGCCAACCTAAGAAGCAAATACGCTCCAAAATTCATGCCGAGTCCATGTCGTGTCAGGCATACATAACCGACACGCCATGGACACTTGAAATACACTAGAGTACATCAAAATAGGTGCTGAATTCATGTTGCTGTCTGAAATGTGTCATGTCGAACCCGTGTCCGTGCAATATAGCTGCTAACCAAGGCTGCCTTTTTAGGTCATCAGATTTCAAAGTATAGCATTAACTAGAAATATGATAACAGAACATTAGAGAACATAAACATGGATTTAGATAACGAGGATAAATGTAAACATAAATAAATAACTGCACCATTTAAAATTGTCTGGATATTCATTTCACATTGAGCTATCTCATCAGCTATGAGGCGTTCCTGCAGACACTACAAAAGAGAAAAAGTTTGACCAAAGCACGTAACATTAAAATTAGAAGAAGAAATATGAGAGATCCTCTAACGACGAAAAGAACAGATCATACCAGTTCATCTCTTTTCTTTGAAAGTACGCGCAGGGTAGCTTGTGATAGGTCACTTTTATTTGATTTCATCACTTGATAAAGTGCAGCATACTTATCAAAATCGACCTGCAAAGGAACAAGTCAAAGATCAAAAGAAGCCCTCCCATCTTGATTAGTTCAGGAGTATGTGTTCTGTCTCCATCTGTATGTTTTGCTAGTCTTACCTTCCTAATCAACTCTAACATACTTCCCTCTCAAATAAGAGAGTGGGTTTTACTTAATAGGGCATGAAAGAAAGAATCTAGATATAAGATAGATCATAGATGGTATATCCTATGTAGCATGGAAAAAATAAATCCCGGTGTCATGGTCTTGTCTGTTCAATTTAGAGTCATGAACACTACTCACTGTTCTAAAAATCGGCCTAGGCGGCCGTCTAGGCATCTTGTGCCCGCCCGATGTCCGCCTAGGCGCCCACCTAGACTTTTTCTGCAATTTTCAGCAGGTTTTTTTGGGGTTTTTTTATTTTTTTTTGAACCACGGCTAGGCAGGCTAGGCGCCCGGTGCCCACCCGACTAGCGCCCGGTGCCCACCCGACTAGCGCCTAGCACCTTTTACAACCTTGCACTACTCAAAGACAAGTGGAGCACCTGACAATGATGTCCAGCATTTTGTTAAACATATCAGGAAACTACTTGGATACTTCTATGTTATGGTTTGCGTTTTAAAAACTAGTGATGAGGAAAAGATGAGTTACTCAAGGCAACAATATCAAAAGGTGTACATGAATTGGATGTAGTCAAGTCACTATGGTTATTATCTAGAGATTAGGTGAAGTTAGAGTCATGATAGTTGGCTTTTGTTGGCTTTATTTAGTTAATGGATCGTTTTGTAAGGGAGTATACAGGCTGTCTTATGTGAAATGGACCAATATATGGACTTTCACGATTACCAACTCTAGTTTTATGTTTAATGTATTGTTTACAGCTCTATGAGTCTTCTTGTTTGTTTCTGAGTTTGGCGAAGCAACATGTCCTTTACCATTTTTCCTCACTCCCTCCAAAACCCGTCTCATAACTAGCATCATTCTATCACCCTATGTTGTACAGGGCGCTAGGCGAGGGGAGACGACAGGCCACCCGCCTCGCCTAGGCACGCCTAGACGTCCGCCCAGGATCGGCTGCTTTGAATTAAAAAAATTCTGCAATTATGTATACAACAAATATGTTAAGCAATAAGCATAAAAGTAATATAAGAAGTAACAAATATGAAATAACCAATATTCAACATCAAGTAAGGATAGTAAGCATAATTGGGCGACCCTATGCGGACCTTTTTTTCTGGCGGATCCTAGGCGGACACATAGGCGAGCAAAACCTCACCTAGGGAAATTTTTTCCATGTCGAGGCGAGACCTCCCCAACCTGCACGCCTAGGCGTCGCCTATGACAACATAGCTATCACCTATCATTTTGATACTCTCAACGGCCCAAATCCTGAAATCCAACCTACCAAACCCTAAATTAATATATATAGGTATATATTTCTAACTGAGTGAACTCAAACTGGCATGATCTTGAAGATGACTACACCATTATTTGGATATCCATATTTGACCTAGTGTTGTGATTGGATAGGATCTTCAATGAGCTTGTCATGGATCACCATGGACATTGGATGTCCTTGATCCATGATTTGGACATAAATATACAAGCTTCTCTACCATGAAGGAATCAATATATGGCAGTCACGGTCGATGAGCTCGAAGTTCAACCAATTGATGAAGATCCCAGACTTCGATGCAATAGGTAGATGACATGTGGATGTCAGGAATACTTACAAGACCTCCTAACCCTATCCCTCTTCCAGATTAGAGTCAACCCCAAAAGCTTCCTTTTTCGCTAGTTATTCATTTCTGTCCAGCATGATACACTAAACATTCGGTGTTTAAGCTTATATCTTGAGCTAGAGATATTATATTTAGGATAGCTCAAATGTTTTGGGAACTAGATTGAAGAGTTAAGTTTATGTATACAAACATTTTTTTCTAATTCTATTTGGATCAGGGTCAAATCGTGACACAAGTTGGTGTAGAAACAGTTGTATACATCCATTGAAATATTTTCTTTTAAGGGTGCATATATTATACATATATTGAAGTATTCTTCTTTTGAGCATTAGTGCAAAAGAGAAAGCATCTCATAGTTTCTTTCAGGACTTGATTTGATGGACAAGAAGGCCAGGAAATCCCGATCTTGTGGACTCAATCAAATGTAGGTCCAACAATATTTTAAAGATTTCCAATACCCTGGCTAAAATGTTTATTTTTCATATATTTCCTGTTATTGACTACTTAAACCAATTACATAACTAGTAGAATATCTAATATTAACACGCATTTAAATTCCTCAAATGCATCATAATAAGGTCAAAACTCTCCGAACCTCAAAGTCTCTATCAAGTCGACTTTCCTCTTAACCCTAAGAACATTATCATGATACAATTTAGCTATTTCACCGAAACCATCGTACCTTCAGTATCATGTTATGTACCTACAGCCAAATCAAAACATATTGATGCGGGACAACATTTTTTTATTTTAAATTTTAGCCACTTAAGTGGGGTATTTGTGCTCAATTAAATAAGGCGCCGATTGAAATTAAACAAAAGGGCTCAAGTCGGTTGCGAAGAATATAATAGTTGTAGAAATTAACTTCGTAGCACTATGATAATTCACAAAAAAACACTTCCTAAATTCAGATAACCAAGTACAAGATAAAGTTCTAGATATCAGTGGAAAGCAAACGAAAGGCACGTGTTTATTTGTAGAATGCACACTCTCTCTTTGTGGGCAGCAATAATGATTGATAATGCGATAAATAAAAAGAAGGTATAGGATTACATGTCAGGTGGAATGTCGACTCGGATTGATGTTTCGGAAGCCATGAAGAGACTTGTTGGTTGCGGGATCTTACGAAGAGTTTACTGTAGCAACCATATTGCAGCAGTAATAATGCTGCTCCTTTTTTTTGATAAATTAGGGTTCGGTATCGCACCTAGCCGATGAGTCGGTCTCGCACCCACTCACTTGATAAGTCTGGTATCAAACCCAACTTAAATTAACTGGCTCAACATTTCAGTCAATCCAAATCTGAATTTTATTCTTAATCATTTAATAATTTAAAACAACTACAAGAGGTCTATTAACTAGACTCCACATCATTAACTCAGCCACAAACTTTCCGATGTGGGACTAAAAACAACTAATAATAAAGTGCTAAAAATGAAATAATAAGCCCAAACAAACGGACAACCAAAAGTACTTGTACAAAAACTAAAATACTCAATACCAGAGGTGCATGTGACGCACCATGTGGAATCTCTTGTGCTAATTATATCTCACTAGAGGTGCACGTGAGAGCTCTAAGATGTCCCCATCATTCACCCCGGGTGGGAGAAAACTCAGCTCTGACGAATGATATTCTGACGGGCGGTACTTATGACGGCTCTGGTAATGCTCTAACATATTTGGGTCAAGATGATGCAGCTCCTCCTGTATAATCTAAGAATCATCTGAATCGGGACGACCTTTCCACCAAACCAAGTACCTTTGGCAACCGCCATCTCTTGTGGAGGTGATCTCATCATTTATAATATTATAAATCTTATTTGTTGCAAATGGATAAAATGTAGGTAATGGGGCTACTGGAGGATTTCTAGAAATTGGCTCGATGGGTGGCTCATCAGAATCCACAAAGGTGTTGTCATATAGGGTGAACTGACCTTCCCAACAAGCCCACGTTGATAAAAAAAAAAAAAAACCTTGTCGAACACCTCTCAAGGCATCGAATGATAACTACGACTCTTTCGTACACCTCAGTGACTTGAACATTACATGTCGTAACACAACCCCTAGAGTTAGTAGTTGGGAACCCTTCGTAAATATCCTGTCCATATACCCAAACATATTGCGGCAACCATTATTGTCTAGCCTCCCGACCTACACAAGGTTGAGGTGCAAATTCGATACATGTTGAACCCCCTTGAGGACAAAGTTCTTCCCAAGTTTCTTCGTCAAGTGCATTTCATCAATGCCCATAACTGCTAATGTCCCCTTGTCCATCTTCATAGTTCATACGTCCGAATTTATCACTCTGATACGTCGTACAAACACTCCTTCATAGAGGGTCATCGTAAGACACCCCTATGTCATAAATCCAGTCATGACACATGCTATAAGGGTCCACCGATTCAATCGCCGCGATGATGAGATCTTTGATATCCTCCCGACCATCTGTCTTGTCTTCCGCCTTCTCATCTTTGAACTTTTTAGTTCTTACAATCCGGTTTGTAATGACCCCTCTCGCCACAGTGATGGCAACGGTCCTTGCGATCCTCCCTTACAAGATCCTAGGAACTCTCCCATGTTCGCGTCTATGACTTGGGCCTCCCTTTTCTTTCGGAAGCAACTAGGACAGGTACTGACTCTGACGATCATTGTTGCTTATACCGGATCTTCTACTTTAACAGACTGCTTTTGACTAACTCCACGTGAGAACTCCCTCCTACGTTGAGTTACTTACCGGTACCATTAATGTCTTCCTACTATCCGACAGATAAAACAAGAACACTAGGGCATGAAGCATGTTGTTAATCATCATTTTCGTTGCCAACAGCCAATAGATGATCCTTTAAACCTCGTTCAGATATTGTGCCACCCAGATGTCTTCGTGTACTTCAAGTTGACAATTTATAGAATAAGGAACACCTTGTTCCGAGTCATCTTTTGCTCATACAAAGAGGGCAGCTTCTCCCATAGTGTCTCCGACAAACTCTCCATAGAAGTATAGTGAAACATTGAATCGTCCAACCGTTAACAATCATTGACAAATGAATCCAATAGTCTTCGAATCGGCACTCTTTCAGTTATCAGTAGACTTGACCTTTGGCTTGGCGGCGTCACACTCCAACGGACCATACAAGTCAATGCAATAGAGTAGATCCTCCATCATTGATTTTCGATCACATGGTTTCTCCATGTGAGAGTAATCATACACGAGTTGACCTTCTCTATCCATAGTCTTACCTTCATCCTCTCGAACTAGGAGCTCTCATACCACTATGGTAGGATTCAAAGATGCACACAGTAGAGAAGAGAAGTGTCGATTACTGAAACCCACACAGATAATGAGCCACAAACATGTTGCGCTAGAGCCAAGCAAGATAACAAGCAATATATATGGTGTCTTTGGCCACGCGAACAAATCTGGGTCCTTTATATAATGAAAGTCCATGTAATAGAGTAGATCCTCCATCATTGGTTTTTGATCACATAGTCTCCCATGTTAGGGTAATCATACACGAGTTGACCTTCTCCTATCCATAGCCTTACCTTCATCCTCTCGAACTAGGAGCTCTCATACCACTATGTTAGGATTCAAAGATGCACACAGTAGAGAAGAGAAGTGTCGATTACAGAAACCCACACAGATAACTTGCTACAAACCTGCTGCGCGAGAGCCAAGCAAGATAACCAATGTTATAAATTTCGGTAGGCGGAATCGGTGCACCGGAGGGCCGCCTAGCGCCTAGGCGGCGAACTGATTTTTTTTATTTTTTTTATTTTTAACAAGCTTCTACATAAGTATAATGTATGTGTAGAAGACTCCTTTTATGGAATACATATGTGTTAGGAGAGGATGTGTGAGTATCCTTTTGTGGAATACATATGTGTTCGTGGGTGTGTATAGGCATAGGGGGTTTGTGGGTGTGTGTAGGCATAGGGGATAGTGTATGTAGTTGGATAAATGTGTGTGTGTGTAATGTAGGCAAGGGAAGTAATGTTGGTCTTGACAGTTAGGTGTGGGGCTCCCTGTATTTCAACTGCAGGATGAATGACCTGCACTGGGCAGCAGGAATGGTCTTCTGAGATCGTATCTTCCTACTTGATAGCAGGATCGTGTCGCCGTTGAACATTCTCTTGTGGCGTTGTGGTGGCAGTAGGTCGGTTGAGGTCCAGATGGTACCGCCACAAAAAGATGGATTGTTTTGTGAAAGAATCTATAGACCCATAATAAGTGGAATTTGTTCTTGTGGAAATTATCGAGCGATCAGAGCTGAAAAAGATCCGAAATTTTGTGAAGAATGCGGGGTGGAATTTGTCGATTCTCGGATACGACATTTCTACGCTTCGAGTGTCGAGTTGATGAAGTAAGGACTAGAGGAGAGAGAATGCCTTCCCGCTCGGGCCATAGGACTCCAAGAGGTCCTTTTTTCCCTTGAGGAAACCATGTGCTATGGCTCGAATCCATAGTCAATCCTATTTCCGATAGGAGCAGTTGACAATGGAATCCCATTTTTTCCATTATTTGACTATCCATATTAGTGCAAAAAGAAGGCATGGCTCCAAGTTATTCAGGAATAGTGGCGTTGAGTTTCTCGACCCTTTGCCTTAGGATTAGGTAGTTCTATTTCTCGATGGGGCCAGGAACGAATTGAAAGCTAAGCAGTGGCAATTATAAAGATTCCTCGGAAAAAAATAGAGATGTCTCCTACGTTACCTGTAATATGTGAAAGTATCGACGTAATTTCAAAGAGTCATTCGGTCTGAATGCTACATGAAGAACATAAGCCAGATGACGGAACGGGGAGACCTAGGATGTAGAAGATCATACATGAGTGATTCAGCTGATTTGGATTCCTATATATCCACTGTAGGGACCCCCTTAGAAAGTTTTTTTAAGAAAACTATCCTTGTCTCTGTTTATGTCTCGGATTGGAACAAACCACTATAATTCGCCCGCGCCTATGGATCAGTCGACATTTTTCACAAATTTTACGAACAGAAGCCCTTATTTTCAACTACCTATATTAATTACTTTCACTTGCAGCGAAGAATGTTGCCTCATTCTTTGGGTTTTTTTGCCTTCCCCCTCTATCAGCCATAACATAAAAGGAAGAGTGTTGGCTCCAGGCCTGTCATCGTGGGATCTCCTTCTGCTCGTCCACTCGGGGATGACCCCTAAAAGACTGACGTTGGCTACACTTGTTTGATTGGGAAATAGTGTAATGTAAAAAGAAGTGCTTCGAATCATTGTTATTTGACTCGGACCTGTTCTGAAAAAGTCGAGGTATTTCGAATTGTTTGTTGACATGGACAAAGTAAGGGAAAACCTCGAAATGATTTCAATATTGGACCTTGGACAGATAATAGTTCCGAATCTCTTTAGAAAGAAGATCTTTTGTCTCATGGTAGTCTGCTCGAGTCCCCTTACGAAACTTTCGTTATTGGGTTAGCCATACACTTCACATGCTCACTCAGTGAGGTAGATTCCAGTCCCTCCCTATTTCCATCTTGCTTTTGAGACCGATCACTAGACCTCTCAAGCATTGTAGTTGCATCACATACAAAATCAGTGCCGACCCGTGCAAGTGAACGAGGAAGCTTACCCGTCGGAGAAACCCAGTTCCTCTTCTACCTTGTTCTTGTTCTTGAATTATTTTTTCCTTTTACCCTTTTTAATGTCTGATGTCGGATAATCTTCTTCAATATTTTTCTTTTTATTTTGTTTTCGTTGATCTGATACAAGATCCCCTTGGTCCTGTTTTTCTTTTTTTTGTTAGAATTTTCTAATTCAATATATTCTTCTTCTTTTTTATCAGTTTTATCAGATAGTATAGGAAGATTTTTTTTTATTTATGCTGATCGTGTCATTTTTACTAATATTTGCATTTCCATAAAAATGAAAAATAAGTAATTTGATTGGTATGATCCACGGTTTCATCTTATAGACATCAAAAAGTTGCACAAATTCTGGAAAAAACGAGGGGCTCAGCTTTGATTTTGATATTGTACGATATAACCCTTTTTGATTCATACACATCCAATCAAAAATGTGCTAAAGACTGTTTATCGAAGACTTTTCTCTTTTTAGGTAGCCTAAGGACTTCAGCTTCTTCTGTAACAGCCTTTTTCAACCTCCCCTCGGGAAGTACGGTAAGAGGAATAGCCTATCTTCTATCTAGTCTTGAGCCCGGTATCTTGATTGCTTGCTATCCTCTTGCCTAGCAGGCAAAGATTTATCTCTGTGGAAAGACTGATTCATTCGGATCGACATGAGGGTCCAACTCCATTGCATTGCCAGAATCCATGTTGTATATTTGAAGCATTTGACCTCCTTGCTTCTCTCCCGTTTTTCTAAAAAGGGGATTTTCCTCCATTTTTCAAAAAACATGCGTTTTTGCCCCTTCCCTAAAAAAAGAATTTACTGATTGAATAAACCTTTCCTTGATGTATTGTTTCATCGAGATGAAAATCACGATGTCATTTTCTTGTTCCTGAATGGGCTCTTTCAATTCTTTTAGGTTTATGTTCTACTCCGGGGAAAGATCTGTCTGAATTCTATTTGCACATATAACTCACTACACCCACAAACACAGGCATTCTGGTATGGTAGGAAGACTCCTTTTAAGGCCAAAGGAGCGATAGCGAAGCCAAGCCGTCAAATCAAAAGGTGACCAGTCCTTATAGCAATAGCAAACCAGCCCCACCAATAAGTAAATATTTCGTAGTAGCCTTATTAGACCGTGCATCTCTCTTGGTATATCCAGATAATAGGTACGAACATAAACAAAGCAGTTTTCTACTATAGGAAAATGACAATACAATAGAGATTTCTGGACAAACTAGATCCTTCTTTGAATTGTCTTTAGAAATGAAAGTGGAAGACTAGACCGTACATTCCGCGGTTCATGGGATTGGGATTGAGACCTTAACTTGGATTGAAAGATTCCTTGGTGTGCTTTTAAGGATACCCGACACCGCTCCGTGGGCGACCTAACGGTCGCCTCCCTCTGGTCGCCTGCCTTTATCGAAGAAGCACTACTGTTCACGAGCCCGAGCCCCTTCTTGTTGAAGTGTGCGGGAGGTATCCTTTAGGAACCGTACGTGCACCTTTGGATGCATACGATTCAAAAATAAAATTGCGAAAAAAAAATCAATGTGTCTATTCGATTCCTATTTCTTTTTTTGTAACAGATTTCCGTTTTTCACTTCCTACCATAACTCACTACACCCACAACCACAGGCATTCTGGTACAGTAGGAAGACTCCTTTTAAGGCCATAGGAGCGATAGCGAAGCCAAGCCGTCAAATCAAAAGGCGAGCGGTCCTTATAGCAATAACAAACCAGCCCCACCCATAAGTAAATATTTCGTAGTAGCCTTATTAGACAGTACATCTCTCTTGGTATATCCAGATAATAGGTAGGAAGATGAACAAAGCGGTTTTCTACTATAGGAAAATGGCAATACAATAGAGATTTCTGGACAAACTAGATCCTTCTTTGAATTGTCTTTAGAAATGAAAGAGGAAGACTAGAGTCACTAGACCGTACATTCTGCGGTTCATGGGATTGGGATTGAGACCTTAACTAGGATTGAAAGATTCCTTGGTGTGCTTTTAAGGATACCTGACACCGCTCCGTCGCCTCCCTCCGGTCGCCTGCCCTTATCGAATAAGCACTACTGTTCACGAGCACGAGCCCCTTCTTGTTGATGTGTGTGGGAGGTATCCTTTAGGAACCGTACGTGCACCTTTGGATGCATACGGTTCAAAAATAAAATTGTGAAAAAAGAATCAATGTGTCTATTCTATTCCTATTTCTTTTTTGTAATAGATTTCCGTTTTTCTAAAAAAAAGGGGGGGTTTCCTCTATTTTTTTAAAAACACGAGTTTTTGCTCCTTCCCTAAAAAAAGAATTTACTGATTGAATTAACCTTTCCTTGATGTATTGTTTCGTCGAGATGAAAATCAAGATGTCATTTTCTTGTTCCTGAATGGGCTCTTTCAATTCTTTTAGGTTTATGTTCTACTCCGAGGAAAGATCTGTCCGAATTCTATTTGCACATATAGGGCAAATGATCTCAGTACCACTTCTTTTTGCTACGACTTTTTTTTTTCAATTCGTTTCATGCCTCCCCCTAAACTAAACTATTTGATGTATTCATCATACCGGTTAGCACGGCTGTTTCAGATCACCCCTTCCTATAATAAGTATAAGAATTGTTTATAATACAAGTGGTAATCGCGCATATATTTGTTAGGGTTATATACTAAAAGTATTACTTTTGTATTAACTTTATTTCCTTAAATTTTGAATGAGAATAATATGGACAAATGTTTGCATATTTTATTTGTTGCAAGTGTCAAGTGTCTGATATTCTATATTGTAGATAATATGGTGTGTAATGTCGCACAGAAGATGATATTATCAGTTCCCTATGGAATATATAAATAGTTCACAACCTAGATAGACTTGGACAATCCATTGGAAAGGTGGTAGTGTAATCTGGTATTAGTCTATCTTGACTATAGGTTTACACTAGTACACTTTGTGTGTATTGAACAGGACCACTTAAGGTTGTTCTTTTTGTACTGACTACATAAGAGAACAAACACCTCTGTTATTATGGATGCTTGTACTCTTAATTCGGATATAATAACAGACGTATATATGCAGTGTGCATTACTTTGACTCATAAAAGAGTGGGATTCATTATGGGTCAACAACCTCTATGAATTAGGTAATAACACTGTATGTATGATAGGTTGTTGATTATAAAAGGAATCCATGTCCCGATACGTCGGGTTGATGATATCCCCTTAAGGAGCTCATAAGGATTGTCATGTAAACCCTGTAGGTGGATTATATCCGACATGACAGATAAAGTTGAGTGGTACTACTTAAGGATAAAAGATGTCGATCAATATAGTTGTCAGTAACTTAATTTGATCGACGGACATTCGATATCTTAACATGGGGAGCCAAACGAGCATATAGTAAAATGAGCCCAAAATCATAATTTGGATTAGGAAGATAGTGCAACAATAGCTCTCTAGTGGACCGAGCTATTGTTGATGGGCCTGGGTTGTGTGTTCGGGCTGAACACGGGATACACAGATCCGTTAGGAGACCTAACCCTAATTTCTCCGCATGGTCCCTATCGTAGCCTTATATATATCCTCTATTCTCTGGTCGTCATATATTTATCAGAAATAAGAAGCTTTCTCTAAATTCGTGATTCACGTAAGGAGAGAAAGGGAGGGCTGCCAAGGAGAGAAAAGGTTGGGATATCGTCGCCCACATGACGGCCAACCCGAGGAAGGAATACGTGCAGAAGATCTTGGGGTCGTGACTGCTCGAGATTAATAGGAACTGTTGTCTTCTTCCCGCCGCAGGTATAATTCGTGAACCCTAATTTCCGCCTATGAAGGGTTAGAACTGTTTAACTTTCAATCGATCAATACGCACACCAAACTAGGGTCTTGGGAATTTTCAGTTCCATCAATTGGTATCAGAGCCACTTTTGGATCTGTGTATTGATTGATACGTCCATGTTGTCCAATAAAACTTGCGTTGTATAATAGTCGGTAGATGTAGATCTGTTCTAACTTGATTTTGCAGGCATCTTGATCCAACTATTATAGTCCAATGCATATTTTTGTTTGTGTTGTTTAAACCAGAGACATGTCGTGGATTTTGTTGTTCTTGATGTAATTAAAATCACGAGGGTTGATCGTGTTTATAATTTTAATTTTTCAATCTAGATTATGTGTAAACTCCTTCGGGAGGCATAGGATTGATATAATTTTAATTATTTTTTGATCAATCGTGATGGCGGTGGTGGCTGTTTCTGACGCCGGACGAGATTCTGGTTTTAAGCAGTCCAGAGGCAGACGGATGATTTCCGACGAAGGAACAGATCTGCACAGCACCAGATTTTGGATTCGGATAGTTGAGGACGAAGCAGGAAAGATGATCATAATAGTTGGATATTTTTCTTCTATTTGTTGTCATTTTGCTTATTCTGATTATGCATGTTTATTATTCTGTAGATGTTTTTTTGAAAAACTAAGCATGCATTAATAATGAACAACATGGACATAATATAAACTAGTAGAAAAACCCTTATTATTAAATAACTAAGTGGGAGAGAATATTTATTTAGCATAAATCCTATGGTCTCCATTACTGGTTTGTAGATAATGTAATTATACTTGCGCGTTGGCTTTAGTGCCTTTCTCCATATCGGATGAGTATAATTATGGATCACCAGTACAAACTTCCTTAGGAATAATTGTAGAAAGTTACCTAGTATGTGTTCACTTCTCCATCTGAAGGAACTCATTACAAGGTAATGGACTTAGTATTAAGTAATGGTATATACTTAGATACAAATAATGGTATCCTCCCCATCGGAGTCGCTGCTATTATTTGTATGACCAGAGCAAGACCAACATATTAATTTTATTTGTCATAAAGTTATGTTGACATGATAGTAAAATTAATAAGAAAACCTACTTGAACAAAGTTGAATTTGTATACGTCCACACTATCGTGGTATAATAAATTCATGGTGTTCAAGGTGTTGGTGAATTTCTTATTATTGTTTTGAGGGAATCAATATTTAATTAATTCAAAAAAAATTTGCTCTACATAATTTTTATTTATGTAATTCTTAGGATTTAAAAAATGGGTTCTTTCAGTCCACTTATGGTGATTATTAAAGAAAACAAACTCACTGGACCTAATTATATTGACTGGAAACGTAATTTGGACATTGTCCTGACTGCTGAGGAATACAAATATGTACTTGTTGAGGAATGCCCACCTAAGCCTGATGCTAACTCTGATGAAGAGGTAAAAGAGGCTTACAAGAAGTGGAAAAAGACAGATAAGATGGCGCGGTGTTACATTCTAGCATCTATGTCAAATGTACTGCAACATCAGCATCAGGCTATGGCCACAGCTTATGACATGATGTATAACCTCAAGGAACTCTTCGGACATCATAGTAGAGCAGCTAGACAGTTTGCTATGAAGTGTTTGATGAATACAAAAATGGTTGAAGGTACGCCAGTAAGGGACCATGTTCTCAAGATGATGGGTCATCTGAATGAGATGGAGATCCTTGGAGCTGAAATCGATGGGGAATCCTAGGTCGATATCATTCTCGGGACTGCCTAAATGTTTTGACAATTTTTGCCTTAACTACAACATGAACAAAAGGTTGTATAGTTTGGCAGAACTTACAAAAGAGCTACAGGATGCTGAATCTCTCTTTAGGCAGAGTGGTCATATTTTTGTTTATGAAAATGCTTCTACTTCTAAGTCAAAAGGCGGTAAGAAGAAGAATAACATTCAGAAACATGCAAACTCAGCAAAGAAGGGCATGGGACCTCAAGGCGCTGTGAAAAAGTCGAAAGGCAAATGTTTTAAGTGCAAAGGGTCAGGACATTGGAAGAGTGACTGTCCACTTCTCAAACAAGGAAACAAAGAAGGTATATCTCATTTACTAGTAGTTGAAACATGTTTAGCGGTGTTATCTAGCGGCACCTGGTGTGTAGATACAGGAGCCACTAATCATGTATGCAATACATTGCAGGGGTTCCAGGAAACAAGGCGTCTCAGTAATGGAGAGATATGCTTGTTCATGGGTGACGCTACAAAAGTAGCGGTCGTTGCATTAAGAGATGTTACTTTATCTTTTGGTAGAAATAAGTCTTTGACATTGAGAGATTGTCTTTATGCACCTTCACTTAGAAGGAATTTAATTTATGTTTCTATATTAGTTAAGGATGGATATTCAGTTTATTTTAATGACAATATTGTTATTAGAAAGAATAAACATTTTATATGTTCTTGTGTAGTTGATAATATGTATGTCATTAATCATATTTCGCCCACAATGCAACTTATGGAAATGAATAATATGTCATCTAACTTAAATAAGAGAAAAGAACCTTCTTGTATGAACCAAACATATCTTTGGCACTTGCGTTTGGGGCATATTAACCTAAGAAGGATTCGAAGACTGGTTGAAGATGGACCTTTGAGTTCATTGGAAGTGGAGGCACTACCCGTCTGTGAATCCTGCTTGGAAGGTAAAATGACCAAAAGGCCTTTTACGGCAAAGGGGTATAGGACCAAAGATGTATTGGAATTGGTTCATTCTGGTTTGTGTGAACCTATGACTATCCAGGCTAGAGGTGGTTTTGAATATCTTGTCACATTTATTGACGATTATTCAAGGTATGGATATATTTATTTGATGCGCCGTAAGTCTGAGTGCTTTGAGAAATTCAAAGAGTACAAGACTGAAACGGAGAAACGTCATGAAAAATGTATCAAGTCACTACGATCAGATCGTGGTGGCGAGTACCTCTTTGGAGAGTTTAGGAATTATTTATCAGAGGCTGAAATTACATCCCAATTGACTGCACCTGGAACACCCCAGCAGAATGGTGTAACCGAAAGAAGGAATAGAACTCTTATGGAGATGGTTAGATCAATGATGACTTATTCGGATTTACCATATTCGTTTTGGGGATGTCTTAGAGACTGCAGCTTATATTTTGAACTTGGTTCCTTCTAAGTCAGTACCTCTTACTCCCACAGGGTTGTGGATTGGGCGAAAGCCTAGTCTGAAACATGTTCGCATTTGGGGTAGTCCAGCACATGTGTTGAATGGGAAAGCAGATAAGTTGAAATCTCGTACAGAAGTACGCTTGTTTGTAGGCTTTCCAAGAGGAACGAAAGGAGGTTTATTTTATAGTCCTAAGGATCAGAAGGTCATTGTTAGCACCAATGCCCGATTCTTAGAGGAAGACTATGTGATGAACCATAAACCCACAAGTAGAACTGTTCTAGAAGAACTGAGAGGTGAGATACCAAGTACTTCACTACCAACAGTACAAGAGGATGAACCACAAATAACTGCACAACGTGTCACAAATGTTACACCACAACCGATAGCGCCTCGTCATAGTGGGAGGGTTGTGATACAACCTGATAGATATATGTTCTTGAGTGAGTCGTCAGACTTCGTCCCTGAGGAACAAGATTATGATCCATGTACCTACAACGAAGCACTCCAAGATAAAGATGCAGAGTCTTGACAAAAAGCAATGATATCTGAATTAGAATCTATCGATTCCAATCAGGTCTGAGAGCTTGTAGAACCACTCGTTGGTGTAAAAGCCATTGGATGCAAGTGGGTCTATAAGAGAAAAAAGGATCAGACGGTAAGGTTGAAACCTTTAAAGCTCGGCTTGTTGCAAAAGGTTTTACCCAAAGAGAAGGTATCGATTATGAGGAAACCTTTTCGCCAGTAGCCATGCTTAAGTCTATCCGGATTCTTTTATCTATTGCAGCTCATTTCGATTATGAGATTTGGCAAATTGATGTCAAGACAGCTTTCCTTAATGGAAGTCTTGAAGAAGACATCTATATGAAGCAACCAGACGGGTTCATTGAAAAGGGCTAAGAGCATCTTGTTTGTAAGCTCAAGAAGTCTATTTATGGACTTAAGCAAGCTTCCAGATCTTGGAACATATATTTTGATCAGGTGATAAAATCCTATGGATTTGATCAATGTCATGATGAATCATGTGTATACAGAAAGTGTGACGAAAATGTGGTGGTATTCCTAGTACTTTACGTAGATTACATCTTGCTTATTGGAAACAATGTGAAGGTGTTATCTGATGTAAGGGTATGGCTATCCAAACAGTTTGATATGAAGGACTTGGGAGAAGTAGGTCACATCCTTGGGATCAAAGTTCTACGGGATCGCAAGAAAAGGATGTTGGGCTTGTCCCAAGCTTCCTATATCGATACTGTACTAACTCGTTTTAGCATGCAAAATTCTAAAAAAGGTTTCTTACCGTTTAGGCATGGAATTGCTCTATCAAAGGAGCAGTGTCCGATGACACCTAAAGAGAGAGAGAGAGTATGCAATACTATGTACGAGACCAGACATCTGCTTTGTCGTTGGCATGGTCAGCAGATATCAGTCTAACCCAGGATAAGAGCACTGGACTGCCGTAAAGCATATTTTGAAGTACCTGAAAAGGACTAAAGAGTATATGCTAGTTTACCAGGCATATAGTTTAGTTCCCTTGGGGTATACAGACTCAGATTTTCAGTCAGATAGGGATTCTAGAAAATCTACCTCAGGTTATGTATTTACTTTGAGAGGTGGAGCCATTGTGTGGAGGAGTATCAAGCAAAAATGTATTGCTGATTCCACGATGGAAGCCGAGTATGTGGCAGCCACTGAGGCAGCTAAAGAAGCGGTTTGGCTCAGAAACTTCATGTTGGACTTGGATGTGGTACCTAGTTTGCCCAAGGCTATTACACTTTATTGTGATAATAGTGGTGCAGTTGCAAACTCGAAGGAACCACGAGCCGATAAGACAGGTAAACACATTGAGCACAAGTACCACCTGATACGAGATTTCATAAAGAAAGGAAAAGTTATTGTGATTAAGATAGCATCAGCCGACAACCTAGCTGATCCCTTTACAAAGAGCTTACCAGCTAAGGCTTTTGATAGTCATATTGAGGAAATGGGAGTCAGATGTGTAGCAGCGTGGCTTTAAGTATAAGTGGGAGATTTATAACAGTATACTGAAAAACAATTATTTGAGTATACGTGGGAGATTGTTAGGGTTATATACTAAAAGTATCACTTTTGTATTAACTTTATTTCCTTAAATTTTGAATGAGAATCATATGGGCAAATGTTTGCATATTGTATTTGTTGTAAGTGTTAATACAAGTGTCTGATATTCTATATTGTAGATAATATGGTGTGTGATGTCACACAGAAGATCATATTATCAGTTCCCTATGGAATATATAAATAGTTCACAACCTAGATGGACTTGGACAATCCATTGGAAAGGTTGTAGTGTAATCTGGTATTAGTCTATCTTGACTATAGGTTTACACTAGTACACTTTGTGTGTATTGAACAGGACCACTTGAGGTTCTCTTTGTACTGACTACATAAGAGAACAAATACATATGTTATTATGGATGCTTGTGCTCTTAATCCGGATATAATAACAGACATATATATGCAGTGTGCATTACTTTGACTCATAAAAGAGTGAGATTCATTATGGGTCAACAACCTCTATGAATTGGGTAATAACATTTTATGTATAATGGGCTGTTGATTATAAAAGGAATCCATGTCCCGATACGTCGGGTTGATGATGTCCCCTTCAGGAGCTCATAAGGATTGTCATGTAAACCATGCAGGTGGATTATATTCGACATGACATATAAAGTTGAGTGGTACTATTTAAGGATAAAAGATGTTGATCAATATAGTTGTCCGTAACTTAATTTGATCGACGGACATTCGATATCTTAACATGGGGAGCCAAACGAGCATATAATAAAAGGAGCACATAATCATAATTTGGGATTAGGAAGGTAGTACAACAATAGCTCTCTAGTGGACCAAGCTTTTGTTAATAGGCCTGGGTTATGTGTTCGAACTGAACACGGGATACACAGATCCGTTAGGAGACCTAACCATAATTTCTCCTCATGGTCCCTGTCGTAGCCTTATATATATCCTCTATTCTCTAGCCGTCATATATTTATCAGAAAGAAGCTTTCTCTAAATTCGTGATTCACGTAAGGAGAGAAAGGGAGGGCTACCAAGGAGAGAAAAGGTTGGGAGATCGTCGCCCACACGACGTCCAACCCGAGGAAGGAATACATGCAGAAGATCTTGGGGTCGTGACTGCTCGAGATTAATAGGAACTATTGTCTTCTTCCCGCCGCAGGTATAATTCGTGAACCCTAGTTTCCGCCTATGAAGGGTTAGAACACGTTAATATCTGTTTAACTTTCTATCGATCAATACGCACACCAAACTAGGGTCTTGGGAATCCCCAGTTCTATCAATATTACCATTATCGATTTGGTATTTTCTGAACGGAGCCTGGATACCTTATGGGTACGACTTGTTCTAACTTGGAAATCTTTCTTATTCAACTATGGAGTTTCACCGTTGTAACCATCCGACTGTACGTGTGACTATGTATCCCCAACCTATTCATATCTCTCTTGTACTAATGTCGTGTTATGAGGTTGCCTCTCCCTCCTCTACCCACCTTCTCTGCTGGGAAATCCCTCTGTATTGGTCAATAATCCCTAACTCGAGCTCTTCTTGAAGATCCTTCTTCTTTGACTCAAGACTGTGTTGTTATAACACAAAATATCATGAGCACTAGTGGCTAGTGGGCTTAGCCTAAAAGAGGGGTGATGGCCTAAAGGGTTTGGGTTTGAACCCTGGGTTTGAATCCTATGAATGAGTTTTCAGTTTTTTTTATATATAACTAAACTCAGTTTTTTTATAAAACTTATACCTAAACCTAAAAAAGGGGGAGAAGAGGAGAGAGACTGTCTCCGGCCGCCCTCCTCTCCTCTCCCTCTCTCCCCTCCTCTCCTCTCCTCTCCACTCCTCTCCATCTCTACCTCTCCTCTCCTCTCCTCTCCTCTCCTCTCCACACAACAGCAACGGCAGCAGCAAGAGCGGCAACGGCCGCAACGGAAACGATGACAGCAACAATTTTGGTAAGAATTTTTTTTTAATTTCATATGTGAAAACTTTGAAATTTCGAATCCTAATTTTTTGAATTTTTTTGAAAATTTTCAATCGGTCGAACAGGCCGAATAGGCCCGCCTAGGCGCCGTCTAGGGCCGAAACCCACCTAGGACCGCCGCCTAGGGGACTTTCGGTGCAGCAGCCTAGGCCGAAATTTAGAACACTGAAGATAACACGCAATATATGTAGTGTCTTCGGCCACGCAAACAAATCTGGGTCCTTTATATAATGAAAGAATTGAATACAAGTATGTCGACTCCTTTACCCCAAGACTCGACCCCTTACAACTTCTCAAGAAGTAGAAAAATACAAAAGTAGTACAATAAGATTGCAGCACCAGCCCTAATTTGAATTCTCACCTAGTAGTGGTTGCCCACAAAATCAACACCAGTGGCGGAATATACAACACTCCAGTCAAAACCCTCCTCTCTTGAACTGCAAGACCTACGAGCACAAATCTTGTAGAAGTTGTGGTGGAATCTCCTTGAGAGCAAACCAAAGAAGAACCCCCCCCCCCTCCTAGCCTCCTTTAATAGGGCTAAGAAACCCTAGCTTAATCCTAAGCTAAGCCAACAGATGATAATGTCGGTTTAGATAAAAACCCCGAACAAATTTTGTTGATATGCTCGAACCTTCCAAAACCGGTACACCGCCGGTATTATACTGGTTGCGCTTCTGGTCTCTATCTGCCTACTTCGGAAAAAGCGGATTTACATAGCATGCAGACCGGTATCTTGCCGGGGTGGTGGCAACATACCGGCTGAACTCCGGAACCTCCTCGAATTGAGGCTGGATACCCAACAATAAGAAATACAATTACATCTTGCAGTTTAAGCAACCAAGGAATAATCACATAAAAGGATGGTTAGATGTTAAAACTCATTACTAAAGAGTAGGGATAGAAAGACCATGACACTGGTGATACAGAATCATTTTACAAATAATGTATTCCTTACCTATGTAGCAAACCCTAGGGACAATTCATAATTGACAATGGTGCTAAAGACTAAAAAGCAGAATGGAACTTTTAACAGCTGTACTCTTTCTGAGTTTGTTTATGTTACCTATGGTAGCAGCAAGATATCAAAATTACTCATAGTAAAAGGTCCAAATATATAACACTGAAGCACGAAAGAATGAACCTTTGAAGGGACAGTCATCACTGATATTAGTCATATTCACATGCAGACCACACTTCGCACACTTGATAAATGGTATTACTTGCTCATCGCAATGCACACATCCAGCAAGCAAATGCTATCTATACAATTGAGTGCATATAACATACCATATTGATAAGGGAAGGATCTTGATTTACTTAACTGAAAGTTTCAACATTTGATGTCTATTTCTAGGCCTACTAAAGTTATTCTATCATTTGCTTACACTAGTACATATAAAACATAATATTAACAATGAGACAAAACTGCAACATCAGTATTTTAGTTATGCACTATATGTTTTCTACTATAAAGGCAATTCATATTGTAACTATCAAGGTCTACCTTTGAAACCTATATTACTGTTATTACAACAACAAAACTAAGGAAAACTAGAACACCAATATCTTGCCAAAGGGGGATAAAGGTAAGAGGAATGGTTAGGCCATAAGGGAGGGCCATTCCCCTTATAAGGATTTTTGTTATGCTGATATGCAGCTAAGAAAGGGAAATGGCTATGTTTATCAAAAAAAAAAAAGTGTAATTTCTTCTATATCACTAAAAAAAACTGAAATATGATGTGAACCAAAGGAATGAAACACATTTTGGATACAGATAGTATATAGAATTAATCAAAGATATTGATACTACCTCCTTTGATCGATCTCCAGACACGGTTAATCCACAAAGGAGAGATTTCTCGTCATTATTATTGATAAAAGCATCCTCGCTGGTGAAAATGCCTTCGGTATGCCCATTCTCAACAGATGATTCATTTGACTGCTGTTTCATTCGAGAACAGCCAGTTATATTTTGTGAAATAATAACAGTTCTCGACGATCCATACATTGGGAACAGATTATCCGCATCCTTTACAATTTCAACTGGTTTCTTTATAGTTTTCTCACTCCGAGTGTCCACCTTATTTTCATTTGGATCATATTTTACTTTCACTTCATCAACTTCCAAGGCAAGCATGCTGTCTCGCTCCAAAAACAGGTTCTCATCCACAACCTTACAAGGATTCCCAACTCTTGATGGCCCAATATTAGAGGAGCCACTGAGTTTTTTGTATGTAACATCTTTTACTTTGTTGTCATTATTTAAGATGTCTTCTTTTTTTCTTTTCTGCAAAGAGTGATCATTTGCTCCCTGATGTTTCAGAGGAATCAGTTTGTCTAGTTCCACCCATTCATTCAAGGATGTCAGACCATTCTTTGTGGTTTCATGTTCACTTGGGATCATTTTGGTATTTTGGGAATCCATCGCCTGGTGCTCTTTCAAATCAGAGTTCTTGTTGAGCCCATGATCTTCCATGAAATGAATTGTGCTCGACACCAAAGAACAGTTCTCACCCACAACCTCCTTCTGCAGCATATGTAAAGAACCATGCGAAGTAGTTTCCCTGGATAGTGCAATTGACCATTTTAGTATTAGATGGTGCAGAATAAAAATACTAAAATGTTATGGAAAGGCTAGAAACTAAATGTTGATATATGGTGTAGTTGAGAAGAAGACGCATTTTACCTTTCTAGCCAATTGGATACAATTTCAATGTATGGCAAAATATGGAAGTATTCAACAACAGGGGTAATTACAGGAGCTGTGCCCCCCTCGACAACCGGACCTTCCAAGCTGCAAAATTATAAATTTGAGTAGTATTATAAATAGTTTAGTTGCGCTCACACAGATTACAAGATTCAAAATGTTCTGTAACAACTTCAAGCACTAGCACTTTCCAAAAGCATCCCTATCAATTGCTTATGTTGACATCACTAATTGAATATTCTAGCCAATTGGATATAATTTCAATGCATGTCAAAATATGGGAGTATTCAACAAAAAGGGTAATTACAGGAGCTATGCCCCCTCGACTACTGGACCTTCCAAGCTGCAAAATATAAATCGAGTAATGTTATAGATAGTTTACTTGCACTGGCACAGATTACAAGAATCAAAATGTTCCGTACCAACTTCAAGCACTAGCACTTACCAAAAGCATCCCTATCGATTGCTTATGTTGACATCACTAATTCAATATTTATACATATTAATCACAAAAACCATCATATTCAAGGGACAATAAACAAACATAATAAGGCCAAGATACCTGCTTATCACATCGACAATAGGAACTTCAGTGAGCTCCTTGCTCACTACTTTATCATACTTCATTATATATAATCGTGCACTTTCCTTCTCGTGGCCAAACGAGTATGTCACATGACGCTCGAGAATGCTCAAATCCGAAAGACCAATGCCTATTAATATAAACATTTATGTTAGAGGGACACCAACAAGTAATAGGAATGAGACATAACCTGGGGTAAATTCCTACAAAATAATCAGTTTATTGATGAAACAACTCTAGGTATATCTAGGAAATAAACTTACTTATCGAAAAATACTAAAAATACCGCAGTGCAACATGAACAATCTATATAATAGTTCCTTGAATTTGATATGAACATTCAACACACCCAAGTCTTCTCCATTTTCCGTGATCCAGCATCGCCTTATAGGCTCTGATTTATACATCATAGTATCGTACAGACTTAACATGAGGAAACAACTGGTAGCTTCTGATGCTCAAATTCTGATGAAGATAATGATGACAGTTTCTCATGACAAAGTTTTTATAATCACTCCATATCCCGCAAACTTTTAGAAAGTATGCTTAGTTAATCAATTCAGATCACCAAAAGACCTGGTTTTTAGAACCAGATTTTAACTGGAATGCATCAAGTAAAAAATTACTCATTGTTCAAATAAACCACCAAGATAATGCTAAGTCAACAAACAAACTTGTCGTAAGGTAGGTAACCTGTGCAATGGATATCCATTACGGATTTAATCAGTTGAGTTATTATTTGTCCTTGAAGCTTTATCAGATCAAGTATTAAGTGCTTAAAACAAGGTGGTAGACTAAAAAAATCTCTTGATAGAATTTGCAAATATGTAAATGATTCCCGTTAGTAACTTTCAGTAGTCTCACATGATTATGTACATCACGCAAGCGACAAGACCAATAAAGAAATTTCAGAAAAAGAAGAAACTCGAAATTCAGGAAATATGGAACATGTTTGCTCAATATAGGAGGACTTAATGCACCTGTTTCTTGCTCCACAACAGAAAATGCAAGGTGCTCAATATCCTCTTCGGTTTCATAAGCACACACTGGGGGTCCATCTGAAGTTCTCTTCTTTGAAGCATCTCTCTTTACCTTCCTTTCCTCCAGTTTTTGAAGGGGCACTTCAAGAACTTTTTCTACCAGTGACCAGACTCCCTGTGTAATAGAGCTGAAATGCAACAAGCACTTTTCCTTGGTAGGATCAACTAAAAAAACTGCAACTTTAGAAATTGGCCATCCCTCTACATCAGGAAAATTCTTTGACACATCCAATGCAGTACATACATTGCAGGCCTCCATGACTAGCTCCTCTGTGATTGAAAGATTGTTGAGACCTTCTAAATCCTCTTTACATCTATTCACATGTCTCATATACTTCAATAACCCCTGTTTGGCTATAGAAGCAACTTTGCAGAAGGATTCAAAATCAAGAAACTCCAGACTTGGAAACTGCTTCCTATGATAATAGTTATACAGTATTACAGCTGCATGCATCTGTAAAAGCACAGTACAGATCAGCTACCAAATTACATCAACTGTGGTAATATAAAGACAGTTCAACACAAAAACATGTCAACGCACTTGATAGAATCACAAAGATGGAAGAAGTAAAGCAAACAAAAAAAAAACAACAATATAATATTCTCCATGGTATGAAAGTACAGCGAAAATAATAATGCAAGCAAAAAATGGAACATGGAATGCATGCAAGTAATAAAAGTAATAATGAGAAACATGTGCTTTGCTTGAGAAATTTCTTAACTACTATGCAACTTGAATAGGAAATTCAATAAGAACAGTATGATGGTAACGTCCATGTTTATAGAACCCCAGATATCATCATGATGTTTTTTATGTGATTTATGCAGTTCTGTTTAGGTGTGTTTATCATCCTTTATTATGTACATGAACGCTTCATTTTTACGACACAAAGATTAGCAATCAAATAAGACATGCAAGTCAATGCATGCATGAAATTTTGTTTCTGAAATCTGAGATTCTCACTTCTACCAAAGAACTATTGCCATCTGTTCCCAGAAAGAACCTGGAGGAAACCAAACTTGTGGTCACTTCTTCAAGTGTACTATTGTGACACATTTTTTATCACAATTTTTAGTGTGAAGTCTATAGACTAGGACACCATTCAGGAGGACTCAAATTTAGATTTTCGACATGCTAGAAAACAATCAAAATCCATTCAGGAGGACTCAAATTGAGATGTTCAACATGCTAAAAAACAACCAGAATCAGTTGGAAGCCTGTCATCATGTAGCAAAGGGAACCCCTATACAATTTAGCAGAGCTGTGAAGCCCATGATTTTTATACTTAATTAATATGCATGCTTTATTTTTTTTTTCTTTTAATTGTGAGCCCAATGCCAGACCCATAATCTTAGTCCAGCACTTAAACCCGATAACCCAAACCCTTTTAACTTAATCTAACCGTTACCCCCACAAAACCCAGTCTCTCCCTCTCCCCGCGTGACCCCCCCATCTACGGATCTGAGAGAGATCATGTACAGAATACATTCAGAAGCTCTCCCTTCCTCCACAGAAACTCTCCATTTTCCAACCTTCACAAAAACTCCATAACTTCCTCCTCCCTCCACCAAATCCAAATCCGAGACCACAGCCGCGTCTGTCTCGCAATCACCGTCATTTCCGGACCACTCTTCCCCCTCTTCCTCGCGCCCGAAACCGCGGTCGCCGTCGCAGCCATCCGTGCCCGCGCCCCCGCGTCAGCCGCCGGCCGGCAACAGCCGGCAGCGTTGTCCGCACGCCCCCGCGCCGTCCGCGCGCGCCCGTCGCGGCTCCCTGTGCGTCCGCGCGCTCCGCGCGTGCACCCCGCACGCGTGTCCGCCGTTTCGTCGACGTTCCGACGCTCCGATCCGAGCCCGAGGCCTCCCCTCGGTGCTCCGTCTCCATTTTGGTATATCTCTGACCCAGAAACTTTCTGTTCCATGTACAGAACCTTTACCATGTTCCGGCCAATTGACAGAATGAAGCTCTGCCAATTGGAATATTTAGATTAGTAATTGTATTGCTTGGTTAATTGTGTAATAATGTGTAGTTTAATTAAATGTGTTGGTTATTAATTATTAGTGTAGAAAACTATAGGGATTAGAATTTATAATGGTTAATTAGTATTAGTACTTTCTATAAGTAAAATATTGGCCTATAAAAGGTTTTATAACAAAATGTAATTTATATGAATTTTTGGCTTATTAAGAAATATGGAAAATGAGTTTATTAGTAAAAATGGTCTATTACTAATTAGTTTCACCAAAATATTATTAGTATTAGATTTGTCACTAGAAATTTATAGATATATTTTTCTAAAACGTTTTATACCAAAAGCTTTCAATAATGAGAATAAATAATATAAATGATATTATTTCTATAAATGATTTTTACTTGCTAAAATAATTGATTTCGGTAAATAAAATGGTTTTTAGTAATAATAACCGAAAATATTTTGCTATTAATTTAAATCGTTAGTTTGGTAAAAACCGTACTTTTATAAAGTATTATTTTTGCAATTAAAAGCTATTTTTTCTTTTATTACGAAAAACGGTTAAAAATGGATTTCTAAGAAAAATCATTTTATTAGTATTGATCGGTAAATAATTTCTATATTATTAAAAAAATTAGTTTTGGAAAACCTAAATTCCTTAAAAATATTAATCTCTAAAATACTATTAAAAAGTTATTTTCTCAATATTTATTATTTCGGCAAAACATGTATTTTATTCAAAAACGATTATTTTGCCACTTATTATTACTTAATAAAACCTATTCTTAAAAAATATAATTATTTTTCAAATAGGTTTTTGCAACCTACCAGACTTAGCCTCTAGTGTTGTTCCTTAGAGTTAAAGCGTAGTTTCTAGTTACTAAAATCTGGTACTACGATCTTGTAAATTATGATCCCTAAGACCTTAGCAGTTACCTACTTGTTGCTGTCTACGCCGAGGAAAACATCTTAGGCAAGTTCATATCTCTTCCATGTCTGTGTTTTAATTTTAATAATTAAATGTATGCATCAGTAGTTTCATGTACTGTAGTGACACTGATTCACAGTGGATCCCTCTCGGACTCCACACCGATTGACGGATTGATTGATTGACTCATTGACTCGGGGATTGCTTGGGGGGAGTAGTATAACGTCTGTGACCAAAGTCAAACTTCTCGATTGTCTCTCTCGCGCTAACCCCTACCGCACAGGGGGTTGAGTCGTACCGTATGCTATTCGTTTTGGCCAAAACGTTAGTATACATATTGCCTCTATCCCAGCCGGTCACAGGCCTGTTATATACTCAAAACACTAGCATAGAATTGCATCATATTTGATATCAGAGACCATATTGATTGTTGTCTTTTACTATTATTTACAAAAACTTATATTGTTTCTTAAACTGTCTCACATTTTCATTTATTATTATTTTAGAAATGCTAGATGTGGGAGAAAATATGCTTCTTGTTCACTCCTAACTGGAGACCCAATATTTTTAGGTGATTGCGACAAGGAGGAGCTAGCTTACAGTTCTTACTACGGGCCTGACTTGGGTCCTGCAAATTTAGCTGAACCAGAACCAGGAACCCCAGAACCCTAGATGTTGGCATTGTTCTTTCCCTTTTCTTTGCTTTATCAGAACAATGGTAATTAAATGAATTGTGATGTTGTTATCTTGTTATTTTCTTTTCAGACCAGTTTCAGTTTAATAAAAATGTTTTTATTTCCGTTAGATATTTGACAGTTGTGTTTCACTGCTTGATACAGCTTACTGCCGCCGTCTCACAACGGTGCAGGCTGGACATGATCCAACTGGACCCATTATATTTGGGATCGGGTCGTGACAAGAGCACTGTACATCAAATGCAAGATGTCAATTATATTGCAGAGCAGTTCTTGAGAAGCAACAAAGATAAGTCTTGGCTAGGCCATGTGCTGTTCAGGCCTAAAACTTCAATTCATATTTTTTAGGCCTAGTCCTAGTTGCTCCTTAACTACTATCTTGTTGCTGCTTACCATGTCTCTATTGGTCTGGTTGCATATATCGAAACCACCTAGGACCTTTTTCTCTCAGCTTGTCTCAATTGGCACTACCTCCAACTTCTCATAAACACATTACTTATCTTATCATGTATTATATTACCATTCATCCATCTTGGCATTCTCATTTGAGATAGTGTAATTTTTTGACATGTTGCTTAATCGCCAACTAGTTTGTCAACTCACAATACGTAGTTTATCTTGCGTATTGTATCATGTATCGCGTGTCATATAGTGCCTCATATGATACAGTAACTATAGGAGTTTAATTTCATACTTCTAAACCTATATACAAACATGATTTAATATAATTTTCTCACAATTTTTGTATTTGTTTCATGTTGAAAGGTCTATCTAGTTCCACATTTTTATTATGCATTACATGGCTCAATAAAAAAACCCAATACTACCTATCAGCCTATATGTATCGTATCGGACCAACTGATACATAAAGAAATGGTAGTATATTATATATTATCGTCAGATAAGTAACGTGTACCGTACAATTGTAACAACATAGATTACCAAACATTGATCCATAACACATGGTTTTGTCTTATAGCAATATAGAATTTTTCTTTCAACTCCAAAGGTATCATGTGATAAACACCCCTTATTTCAACCATCATGGTTTAATTCGATGCATGACACCATTCTCAATCTATTCAGTGATCCACAAAGCAAGGTTGTTCTTACAGCAACCATATAGAATTTTTCTTTCAACTCTAACGGTTTCATGTGATCACAAAGTACTCCAAAAAATTATTCCATTTCAACCATCATGTTTTAACTTTATGCATGACATCATTCTCAATCTTTCAATTACGATAAATTATTAATCTTGCATAGAAAAAAAACCATTACTCATAATCTCTTGTTCCCATTACTCCTAATCTCTTGTCCATATATATGTACTCTATCTTCTTTGCGACTTCTGGTTGAAGTTACATTATATGTACTTTGTTTTCGCCCTAATTTTAAAATCCTTAGATTCCAAAGTTTCTCTCTATACTTCTATTTTAGCATCACATCCTTCTATTCTTATCGACAAGTATAATATCATCTGTAAACATTACATATCATAAAATTTCTTCCGACGTATCTATTAGTAATTTCACCATTACCAACATGAAATTGCGACAGAACTTTTAGTTTATTTATGTGAACAAAACATGAGAAGCCTTAGTACATTTATTATTTATAGGAGCAAGTCATGACATCCTCCTTTAGCCCAGGCGTTGTGAGACTAAATAAGGGGTGAGCATTATTCGGTTTTTGACCGAGAACCGAGCCGAACCTAATAAGAGGTTCCGTTCAATTTGGAAAAAAAAATCGGTTTGGTTTCGGTTTTGAAAATACTAAAATTCATTTCTTCGGTTTTGGCTTTCGATTTCGTTCCAAAACCGAAAACCGAATAAGACTTGTGCAGTTATTAAACATCCTCAACTTTAGACATATTTTATGATTAGAAATATGTATAGTTTTTGTATATTTTGAAAACAACAGTTATATGTATGTGTTTAAAGCCAACTTTGAAATACAACAAACATAGGTATAAAAGTTATAATTTTTAATATAATTTAACCACAATCCCAACTTTAGGCCCGATCCATTAAACAATAAAAATAGTCCAATCAAACAAACCGAATTGATTATCGGTTCGTTTCGGTTATGGCAAATTTCGGTTTTGAATTTTTAGAAGTTTGGTTTTGAATATTTCGGTTCGTTTGAAACCAAATAAACTGAACACTTACCCCTAGACTAAAGTGAGATATACAATAATAGTTAACTGACAATCCCCGGAAGCTAGAGCATAAATACAATCATTCTCTAACTTGGATAACAGTCGAGCAAACAAAGATTGAGACAATAGTTTGTGAGGATATATGTTTTAGCTGAACTGAAAAAGACGTTATAAAACAACTTTCTTTTGTCACTCTCTGGAATAAAGTGGCAGTCTATCTTGATGTGCTTAGTCCTTTCATGACAGACTAGACTCTCAGCTATAAAGATTGTAGCCTTATTGTTACAGCAGAGAGCATCTCAAGTAGAGAGTGTGACTCCAACAATGGTTCACGATTCACATAAGAATACATTATTAACATAGTCACATAAGAACTTTAATTATCGACCTTAGATTTAACTTCCTTAATTGTTTTCTTATGCTAGCTTTTATCTTTCAAATTTTTCCTTATTTTTAAAAATTTTCCAATCTTTATGGGTAAATTTTTGGCTTAGAACCTTTTAGAGTTCCTCCTTAGAGCACAAAGTTTCTTTTGAAGCCCAACCTTGTCTTTGAAACTCCTAGAATAGTTTTTTTTTCTATTTTGTCCATAAAATTTGACATGTCATACCACATAACATTAGGATCTTCTTCCATGTTTCATCTAATTCATTTGTCATTTTACTTTTAAGTGGTATTAACTTCTCCCCTTTCAAGTCCCAGTGTCTAGTTTTCAATTTCTTGTTTATCCTAGTCTTCTTCTCCATTTCCTAATACTAGTATCTAGGATTATCAACCTATGTTAAGTAGTTAAGTACTCTTCCGCTATAAAATTGCAATTATTATGCACAAAGCTATCAACCTTCCTAGCAAAGAAATAATCTATTTGGCTACTATTTGACCTCTTAAAAGATCTAAATGTTCATGTCTCTTCCGAAATCAAGTATTTGATATTACAACATCATATGATCCTTTACAAAATTAAGAATTTTATCGCCCCTTCATTCCTAATTTCATACCCAAAACCTCCATGTACGTTATCATAGTCATTATTCTCTTTTCAGCATGAGCATTTAAGCACCGCCTAACTTTTTTCCTTAAATAAAAATATTCATATGTTCCTGAAATTCTTTTTTTTTTTTTAATAATCTTTGGGGTGCATATGCACTAATATTATCTTATATCTCGTTCTTCTTCTATCTACAACACTATCTATTTATTGATCTATCCACAAATATCCCTTCCACAATTCTGTCTTCTTCTTTTTTACCTATATACCAAAGTTTAAATCCAAAAAAATTCACTTAATTTTCTATAGACAAAATATATTCATCTTCCTTCTAGTCATTATCTTCACTAACTCATTCTCTTTCCAGCCAATGCCAGTTAGTGTTCCTATATTCCAAGCAGCTCATCCAATTCTCCTCTCATTGACCAACCTCTTACCTACTTGCTTCCTATACCCTATGTCCCTTGTATAGTTGTCACCATATTCAGCTAGCACCATGAAATGTCAGTTCTAGGGAACGCCCTAGCCTACCGTTGCTCACTGACATTACCTCAGCCAGTGTGGAATGTATGCATCGTTTACAGGTGACGATCTAGCAATCCACCCTAGCTCAATTTTCATTGAGCTGGAATGGAAAAGATGTAACACTCCACTACTGAGGGGCGTCCCAACATGTATTACATACGAATTCCTCTCGTAAAGATCTAACAATGTTCCACCCTAGCTGTCGGCTAGCCAACACAAGCGGCGATTGCGATTGGCAGTGAAAATATAATACATTGAGCACAACACGAACGGAGTTAATCAAAACCATACCATAACAATAAAACTATCCAAAAAATTTCCCCAATAAAGCACCACATACCCAAATCCAGAACAAAACTCCTCCATTTCCTATATATGATTCTTCAGAAGAATAACAATCGCGAATCAGAACATGGAACTAATCAATTGTTATACAATAATACGAATAAGAAACACCTGCTTCGCAACCAGTTCCTGCTGACGAGCGGACGGAAGATCATCACCGGAATCCCGTAGAGGAAGGAGAGGGGCAATGAGGTGTTCCATTAGGGCTTCGATCGTGTCCTCCGGCGGCACTGGAGCCGACGGACCAGTCGAAGTCGCCATGATAGAGAGAGAGAGGAGAGAAAAAATAGGGTGGAGAAATTAGGGTTTTGGAAGGGCTTTGGGGAATTTTAAGAGGTGATGTGACAAGTGGATGCTGCCGTTCCCTAACCTTTTTTTCTTGGAAAGGACGCGAAGCAGTTGGTGAATGAGTGGCGGAGAGGACAAAACAGTCGAGCCTTACTCCATTTGCATTTCGAGTACGGATGCGAGGGCTTCGTGCAATGCGTATCACTCCCAACCAAGGGGTGATCATGCAGTTAATTCGATTCCAATCGAGCCGAATAATCAAAAATTAAATAAACAAAATCAAAATTGAATCGAATTTACTCATAATCAAATTAGATCGAATCAAATTTATTCATAACCGAATTAAACCGAACCTTCTATTTTTGGTTTATTTAATTTTTTGATTTATTTGCAAGTTTATATATATATATATATATATATATATATATATATATATATATATATATATATATATATATATATATATATATATAATATTTATTTATTTATTTATTTATTTATTTATTTTATTTATTCGGTTTTGGATCGAAATCGAAATCCAAAACCGAAACCGAATAAAAAAATTTAATATTTTCAAAACCGAAATCGAACCGAATTTTTTTAAACCAAACCAAATCTCTTATTTTGTTCGATTCGATTCGATTTTCGGTCCAAAACCGAATATGCTCACCCCTAATCCCAACTGTTTGTAAGATATTTTCGAGTATTTCTTTGATGGTGTTCGAGTTCAGGGACTGTTTGATAATTGAAAATTGAAAATTCAGAATTGAATTTTTGGCCAAATTCAGAATTTGAATGTTTGAAAATACTGTTTAGGGCATGTTTGGTTCAGAGGGGGTGTGCAAAAGTGTAAAAGTGGCACTTTCAAGAGGATGTAATGCAGCGCACTTTTAATGCAGTTTACTTTCTAAAATATGTTTGGATACATAGGGTTACAGGATTGGACAACGTAATGTAATTGGCATTACGTTGTCAATCTAACTCGGGTGTTTGGTTGGACAAAAAAAATTAGATATAATATAATCGCGATTACAAGTTTGATTATATTACATCAGTTTCTTCTAAACTCAATTACATCATAAAACCTATGTAATCGTAATTACATTACAACTTAAGCGGAAGGTTGGTATGCTATAATTTGGTCTTTTTGTTCGTTTTTGGTCATTTTTTGTTGTTTTTGTTTGTTTTTTGTCGTTTTTGTCGTTTTTTGTTTTTTTTTTTGTTATATTTGTTTTTTTTTGTCATTTTTGTCATTTTTTTGTTGTTTTTGTCCGTTTTTTGTCGTTTTTGTTCGTTTTTTTGCCTCTCTTTTTTAGTTTTTGGTTTTTTTTGTCGTTTTTGTTTGTTTTTATCATTTTTGTTCGTTTTTGTTTATTTTTTGTCGTTTTTGCTCGTTTTGGGCCTTTTTTCGATTTTTTGTCGTTTTTGAAAATTCTTGGCCATTTTTTGTCACTTTTGCACTTTTTAAATTTTTTTTCGATTTTGTGTTTGTTTTTTGTCATTTTTGTTCGTTTTTGTTTATTTTTTGTCGTTTTTGCTCGTTTTGGGCCTTTTTTCGATTTTTTTGTCGTTTTTGCACATTCTTAACCATTTTTGTCGCTTTTGCAATTTTAAATCTTTTTTGTCGATTTTGTACATTTTTTGTCGGTTTTGCATTTTTTTTATTGGTTTTGCTTTATTTGCACGTCTTTTGCCTTTTTGCACGCTTTTTTTAATCGTTTTTTTCGTCAATTTTTTACGTTTTTTATCGTATTTTGTTGATTTTGCACATTTTTTGCCATTTATGCATGTTATTTATCGATTTTTGTCGATCTTGTACGTTTTTGACCATTTTTCACGTTTTTATCGTCTTTTATCGTTTTCGATCGATTTTGCTTTTTTTTGTCTTTTTTTTGTTGTTTATGCTCGTTTTTGGATTTTTTTGCAAGTTTTTAATCTTTTTGTCGTTTTTTGCTCGTTTTAATTCCCTCTTGTTTTTGATCTTTTTTTCTTATAAATTTTCGTTATTTTTCTTTTTTCGTTTTTTGTCATTTCTGTTCCTTTTTATCGTTTTTTTTTTTTGCTCTTTTTTATCGTTTTTTGTCTTTTTTTCCTTTTTTTTTTGTCGTTTTTGTTCGTTTTTTGCCCCTTTTTTTTGTTTTTGGTCGTTTTTCGTCTTTTTTTTCCTTTCATTTATTGTTGTTTTTTGTCAATTTTTTTGTTTTTAGTCATTTTTTTATCATTATTGGTCACTTTTTATGGTTTTCAAATTTTTGTTTTTTTTTTCGTTTTTCTTTTTTATCGTTTTTTCATTTTTGGTTTTTTTTTCACTTTCGTTTTGTTCGTTTGTCATTTTTTGTATTTTTTATTTTTTGTCGTTCTTTTTTCGTTTTTGGTCTTTTTTTAGCAGAAAACAAATCATTTTTTCCTTATTTATTTTTAATTTTTTTTTTAAATTTTTTTTAAAAAAATAGTGATCCACTTTTTTTTTTTTTATGTTGTATTTAAAAAAATATTAAATTAGAAACTTAATTACATTACATGGTAAACCAAACATATGAATGCAATTGACATTACATTACATGGTTTGATTACATGTTTCAACCAAACATAGTAATGTAATTGTAATTCCATTACATTACAAACTTAATTACATTACAAATCCAATTCCATTACGATTACGATTATTGTCCCCCCGCAAGCTATTAGTTTCAACATGTGGTGTTTGGATCACCACTAAAGTGTCGTTGGAACTTGGACGTGGACTTTTACTATTTGGTCAACACATTGCAAGTGATATAATGACCATGGTATCAGTATGGTTACCAACAGTAGCAAACATAATCTCAACCGAAAAATAATGGTTTGACAACAGAGAAGAATATCCAACCGAATGATTTATATATAGTTAGAAATTTTACAGCAACAAAATGCCACAACAAACATTGTTCCAAAGAGAACATAGCTCGACGAAGAATGCAAGGTAGTGCGAAATGGCAAGTCCAAAGAAGGACTCAACAAATAACAAACTCCAAGTACTCTTTACAATGCCAAAAAACGATGGGCGGCTTCATATACTCTTTTGTACAGCAATAAAATTTTGCAAGAAGCTTCTTGGGCAGCAAGATTACATGCATTATATTTTTCCTGGAAATGATTTGCAAGAACCAAATTTCTTAGCCACAACAGCTCACTCGCCAGTTTGCCAGCAAGAACATGCCATCATCAAATTTGGAGACTAGGAAAACATGCCAGCATCAAATTTGAAGTGTAACAAAGCATAGCCCTATGTATCATAAGAGGAAAGATTGAAACACAAGCTTCATAAAGAGAGAAAAATAGGACTCAGAAAACTGAAACACAAGCTTCAAAAGTGAAGAATGTTAGTCCAAACTAAACTGAAACATAAGCTTCAAAATGCCATAAACTGGAGACTAGGAAAACTGAAACACAAGCTAAAAAAAGGAAGAATGTTAGCCCAAGCTAAACTGGAACATAAGGTTTAAAAATTGAAGCATGTTACACAAGGCCCAAGCACAAATGAAACTTAGTAAAACTGAGAACTATAGTGTATCTGAGCCATACAAACAGATGTAATGGCCAACATAGCAGGTGATACAGAAAGTATACCAAGGATACCAAGTATAGCAAGGATATGCAACATAGATACCACATTAAAAATTAGGATGATAAAATGATAGCCAAAGTGGATATATAAATATAACTCATGATACCCAACTGCCAAGTGAAAAAAAATGAAGATGACCTATAACCAACTGCAAAGAAACAGTACAGAAGGATATAGCCCTGGACTGATACTCTAAATACACTGCAGTGTACCATAAAAATTTCTGATAGTAAAAATTATGAACTAAAGCTGAAACTTAAAAATATAGACGCTGGGACAACATGATGGGCTCAGAGTTTGCCAAAAGTGCATAGATATGTAGAGGCAGCAATATGTAGCCAATTGAAGACTAAATAGTCAGCAGTATGGTATCAGAATTTGCCCAAAAATATACATGTATAGAGCAAGCAGTATGTAGCAAAGTGAACATAATATTGAAACCAACTGCTACTATATAGAAAACTGAGACTCATAATTCATGCAGGCAACAACATAGGCCCCAAAAACTCATCATTCCCCACAAAAAAACTTATACTTCAAAATATGCAGGCAACAACAGCATAGTGTAACGTCCCAAATGTTGCGCCCCGTCCGAGGTCCAGTTGCATGACCTTTCCACGGACCAAGATTATGCGGGAAGCTTCTAGAACATTCCAGAAGATGGCGGAACTCTCCAAAAAATGGTGGATTTCTCTGGAAGGCCCAAGATCATTCTAGATGGCCCAAGTTGCTTCTGGATGGCCCGTGAAGTTTCCTTTTATGTTCTTAGGGAATAAACCTAGAATATGCCGTTCCAGTTATGATAGGAAGAATAATCCTTGGAATATTTATTCCAGGACTTTCCATGTAAAGCTCTATGAGCCAATATAAATAAGGGGGAGGCCTCATTTGTTCCTCACCACCAAAACTTGTAAGCATTCTCCAAGTCAATAAAGAATTTCTTACGAGTCTCCTCTTTGCTCCACTGTTTTTAATTTTCTTAGCGATTTAGCTAAGTAGGGTTGGGAAGGCTTGCACGATCTTCGAGGAGGAAGTTAGTGCGCCGCACAGAACGAAGTGCTAGTAAAAACACTAAGTCCGTAACAAGTGGTATCAGAGCAAAGGTTCGATCGCCGTCATGTCTTCGATCGAAGCAGTCCTCAACGACCAACCCGCATCGCCTAAGGAGAAGGCGAAGACCTCGAGGAAGGGCAAGAGCAAATAACCGTCGATGGAATGGGCTCTTGGGGAGTTGGCGGAATGGATAGAGATGCTGGAGAAAGGCATGACGGGCGTCGAATTTCAAATGGAGCAAAACCAAGCGACTCACGAGGAATTCGCCCAGGGTTTGGAGGCAGACGTCGCCATGGCTATGTCGGAGTTCCGAGAGCATCTCCGCGAGATGCAGGCCGAGTTCGAGGAGGAACGAAAGGCCACTAAGGCAGAGATTGCCGAACTACGCAAAGAGCTACAAACCAAGGCGGAGGTCCTCGAGAGGGCCATTACTGGTGGTCCGACTCCGAGGAGGGAGTCGACACAGAGGGTGAAGTATCCTGAACCAAAATCCTTCACTAGCGTGCGAGACGCGAAAGAGGTGGATAACTTCCTCTGGAATATCGAGCGATACCTGAAGGCGGTTCACATCGAGGATAAGACCGACAAGGTAAACACAACATCCCTGTATTTCTCTGATGATGCTATACTGTGGTGGCAAAATAGGTACATCGAGATAGAAAAGGGGCTCTGCTCGATCGAGACTTGGAAGAATCTCAAGAAGGAGATTAAGTGTCAATTATATCCGAAGAACGTGGAGTATGTCGCGAGACGGAGTTTGCGACAACTCATCGGGTCCGTCAAGGAGTATGTGGCGGAGTTCACCCGTCTGATGCTTTCCATTTCCACTATGAGCGAAGAAGGTCGCCTGTTCCACTTCCTGGAGGGTCTACAACCATAGGCGGCACAAGAATTGCAGAGGCAAGATGTGTCAGATGTGAACGTGACTGTTGCGACAGCCGAGAAGCTGATGGAGTATCGACGGAGTGATGTCCCAAAGCCCAAGGAAAAGACTACCACCAAGTTCAATGGTGGGGGAGCGAAGAAGAACAATGGAAAGGGAGGCCCGCCGAAGGACAAGTAGCACGCAAAGCCTTCTACGGAGCAAAAGATTGAATGCTTCATGTGCGGAGGAAATTACTTCGCACGAGACTGCCCGAACAAAGGCAAAAGGGTGAACGCAGTCCAAGGCGAGGAGGTCGAGGATGAGGAGCCTAAGAAGGGGGCTCACATGGGTGACCTGCGCCTGTTGAACGCTTTGAAGAGTAAGGCAGTTGTGTCCAAAAGCCCGAATCGAGAGTTGATGTACGTGGACGTAAAAATCAATGGCCACAACACAAGGGCGATGGTCGACATAGGCGCACCCCACAACTTTATCTTGGACGCGGATGTCCGGCGCTTGAGTCTGGTGCTTGAAAAAGACTCAAGCACGATAAAAGGCGGTCAACTCTGAGGCGCGCCCCGTGCAGGGGGTAGCCAAAGGTGTGAAGATCCAAGTGGGAGACTGGACGGGTGTCACCAGTCTCACGGTCGTACCACTAGACGACTTCAACATGATCCTCGGGATGAACTTCCTTACTTCGACAAAGGCGGTCCCAATGCCGCATCTGGGAGTCGTCGGGATCATAGAGGAGAGCTCTCTGTGCATGGTGACAGTTGCATGAGGCGAGCTTGCGAAGGAGAAGGCTCTCTCCGTATTACAACTCAAGAAGGGGATACAATACGGAGACGACCTACCTTGCGGTGCTCAAGACGGAGGAGGCGCCCGTACAGGAGGATCTTTCGCCTGAGATTGATGACGTCCTTGTGAAGTTCGGGGACGTCATGTCGAAGGAGTTGCCAAAGAGGCTACCTCCATGGAGGGAGGTAGACCACGCCATCGAGTTAGAGCCGGGCATGAAGCCGCCCGCCATGGCTCAATATCGTATGGCCCCGTCCGAGCTAGACGAGTTGAAAAAGCAACTCAAGGAGTTGCTGGACGTGGGATTCATCAGACCGTCGAAGGCCCCGTATGGTACACCGGTGTTGTTCCAGAAGAAGAAGGACGGAAGCCTTCGTTTGTGCATGACTATCGTGCACTAAACAAGGTAACCGTCAAGAACAAATATCCCATCCTGTTGGTGGCAGACTTGTTCGACCAATTGGGAGGCACAAGATACTTCTTCAAACTTGATCTGCGCTCGGGGTATTATCAAGTTCGGATTGCGGAGGACAACGAGGCTAAGACGGCATGCGTTACGAGGTATGGCGCATATGAGTTTATGGTTATGCCTTTTGGTCTAACAAATGTTCCTGCAATTTTTTGTACCTTGATGAACAAGCTCTTTCATCCCTACCTGGATCAGTTTGTCGTGGTCTATCTCCACGACATCGTCGTGTACTCAAACACGATAGAGGAGCACATTGAGCATTTGAAGACCGTCTTCCAAGTGCTGAGGGAGAACGAACTCTTTGTCAAACGGGAGAAGTGCTCATTTGCACAAGAAGAGGTGTCATTCTTGGGACACTGGATCGGGCATGGCAAGATATGGTTGGATGGCGCAAAGGTCCAGTCCATTCGGGAGTGGGAGGCTCCCACCAGGCTGACGGAGCTACGATCATTCCTTGGCTTGGCGAACTACTACCGGAGGTTCATTCGAGGATATTCCACCATCGCAGCACCTCTGACCGATCTGCTGCGGAAGGATCGGGCGTGGAGCTTGACGCCCCGATGCGAGGAGACATTCGAGGCACTAAAGCGGGCTGTGACGGAGGAACCGATCTTATCTTTATCGGACTACTCCAAGGCGTTCGAAGTGCATGCGGACGCGTCCGACTTCGCCATCGGTGGGGTGTTGGTGCAGGAAGGGCACCCCATCGCGTTCGAGAGCCGCAAGTTGAATGATACCGAGCGACGTTACACGGTGCAAGAGAAGGAGATGACAGCGGTCGTGCATAGCTTGAGGACATGGCGACACTACCTTCTCGGTACCAAGTTCGTGGTCATGACGGACAATGTTGCCACGAACTACTTTTAGTCCAAGAAGAAGATGTCTCCGAAGCAGGCGAGATGGCAAGATTTTTTAGCCGAGTTCGATATGGAGTTGCGGTACAAACCCGGCAAGGAAAATCAGGTGGCCGATGCGCTTAGCAGGAAGGCCGAGCTCGCATCGGTGTGCTTACTCAAGGGGAACATTCTGGACCGTGTTCGAGTGGGTATCATGGAGGACCCGCTAACACAGGCCATAGTTGTAGTACCCCACTCCGTGAAGGCTCCGCGAAGGCACAAGATAAACAGAAAGATCGAATTGCTAGCTCTGCAACAGAAGACGATTGATCTGGGTGAGTGGACGAAGTTTCATTTGCTGATTCGCTTACGCCTAATAAGAATCTGAGTTTTTGATTGAATGCTATTGTTAATAACACGATGGTAAATCATTGAGTATGCTTTAAGAGAATTCACATGTTGCTTTGCTAATAAAAGAAACAGAGACAATATGATGCCTTGCTAAGAAATGAATGTTGCCTTGATCAAGAGAACCTTGTCATGCTAGTAACAAGACGGTAATCAGTATGTATGCTTATAAGAGATTTCATATGTGCTATGCTAGGAACAAGAAAAGAGTTAACTTGTATGGTGAAAAGAAAGATTGTTTCCTGTTAATAAGAAATGATATGATGCATGTATGCTAGAAGAAGAGTGTTGCCTGATAAAAAGAAAGGAACTTTTGCTATGTTAAATCAAATGAGATGATGTCATGCTAATTAGATATTTGTTCTAAATATGACTTATTGTCATGCTTGATAAGAAAGAGAGAAGTTGTTGGCTATGTGATCCGAAAAGAAAAAAGGCACGAAATAAACGTGTCGTATATCTGTTAAGGCACGAAATGAATGTGTCGTATATCTGAAAGATCTGATAAAAATCTGTTTCATCTGATAAAAATGATAGAGCATACATTGGTCTCGGACAACTTGTGCACAAGTAAAATTTGTCTCTCGAGTGGTATCTGGGGGCGCTTGGAACCACTCGTCCTAGGAGAGATTAGGGCCTCCATATGAAAATAGGAGTCGATATCTGAGTCCTTAGCAACGAACCGAACCAAAGAGCCACAGCGGCTAATCATGGGATTTACCATGGACCATCATATAGATAAGTGTTGATTGGTGCAGAGCTGAACCGGAGAGTCACAGCTGTCAATCGAGTCTGCATGTGTCAAGAATGTTTTGCTAAGAGCTAACGATGCAGAGATGAATAGGAAATACGAATGTTGGTTATGTTAGGTTTATGCTAATCCTTGTCTTATGCAGGGATGGACTGTCGGCTATGGTAAGAATCACTGAAAAAGTGATACATTCGTTGCTAAGTTTTCTGAATATGAGTTGCTTAAAGAATAAATTGTTGCCGAGAATTGATATGTTCCGTCCAAAGAAGTTATGATAATCATGCTTGTAATCTGCCTGAGAATGTCTTGAATAAGAGAAAAGAATGCTAATGCTGTTGTCCCTAATGAAATGATATGGTTCATGAAATAGGCTGCGTACTGCACATGAAATGAATAGTCATCGTGCTTGAATTGAATAGTCCCTTGTATGCTTCAAATGAATAAATGAAATGAATTATGGCTTTTCAAAGATGTTTTCAAAGAATGTAAACTGACTCTGTATGCATGAAATGAATATAGGTAAAAGTAGCAAGATCACATCACAAAGAATAGTTTTCTCACTAAATGAACAGTGATCGTTTCAGACAAATGTAGCTCTTTGTTCACAATCACCAGTATGCTGATATACTGACCCACCATCAGTCTGTATGCAGGTGCAACATAGCATCGAGAAGATAGTCCGAAGCGATAGCCCAAGCCTCATCCTCAGGAGCCAGAAATCAGAAGAGATGCCAAGAGATAGACATCTGTTGACAAGAGTTGGTTTTGTATATAAAGGGATGTAATGTATGGGAAAGGGATCATTGTAATCTGTAATATTTCTGAGATAATGTAAGCATTGTATCAGAGAGAACTGAGAGCTTGTAATCTGTTCAAATGAAATCAATAAAGATATTATTTTTTGTTACCATTGTGTTCAAAATGTCCGCTACTGCTTTAAATATCTGCAATATGTTCCGCTGTGTATTATCAACCTTGTCTATCTTGTCTTATTACAGGTCTTGGCCTTGTGCAAGCGCAACTTAGGCTTGCACGGCATCACGTCCAAGCGAGGACGAACGGTCTCACAGAGTCCGAAGCGAGGACGAAATGACTCTGCGGGATCGGGGCATGACAGAATGGTATCAGAGCAACACGATCCTCTGGCCAATTTTGATTCAATTGAATTCGAACATGTTCTCCTGATCAAAATTTCGTTGCCTGCTCGATATCATCGATGAAATGAATGTTCCACACAATAAGTCCGTAAATATTTTTATGATGTCGGCAAATGTTTTATCGACTTGATTGATTGAGATTGATGCTTTATTGAACAAGAGTTTTGATATGATCTAAATTGAGAGTTTTATCGATTGATGATGGCGAAGGATGAGGACTATCGCTGCTAAGGATATCGTAAGTTTTTTCTTAAGTTTTGAGGACGAAACTTTTTCTCGGTGGGTAATTATGTAGTACTCCACTCTGCGAAGGCTCCGTAAAGGCACTAGATAAACAGAAAGATCGAATTGCTGGCTCTGCAACAGAAGACGATTGATCTGGGTTAGTGGACGAAGTCTCATTTGCTGATTCGCTTACGCCTATTAAGAATCTGAGTTTTTGATTGAATACTATTGTTAATAACAAGATGGTAAATCATTGAGTATGCTTTAAGAGAATTCACATATTGCTTTGCTATTACAAGAAATAGAGACAATATGGCACCTTGCTAAGAAATGAATGTTGCCTTGATCAAGAGAACCTTGTCATGCTAATAACAAGACGGTAATCAGTATGTATGATTTTAAGAGATTTCATATGTGCTATACTAAGATCAAGAAAAGAGTTAACTTGTATGCTGAAAAGAAAGATTGTTGCCTGTTAATAAGAAATAATATGATGCCTGTATGCTAGAAGAAGAGTGTTGCCTGATAAAAAGAAAGGAACTTTTGCTATGTTAAATCAAATGAGATGATGCCATGCTAATTAGATATTTGTTCTGAATATGACTCATTGTCATGCTTGATAAGAAAGAGAGAAGTTGTCGGCTATGTGATCCGAAAGAAGGAAGGCACAAAATGAACGTGTCGTACATCTGTTAAGGCACGAAATGAACATGTCGTATATCTGAAAGATCTAATCAAAATATGTTTCATCTGATAGAAATGATAGAGCATGCATTGGTCTCGGACAACTTGTGCACAAGTAAAATTTGTCTCTCGGGTTGTATCTAGGGGCGCCTGAAACCACTCGGCCTAGGAGAGATTAGGGCCTCCATATGAAAATGGGAGTTGATATCTGAGTCCTTAGCGACGACTGAACCAAATAGTCACAACGGCTAATTATAGATTTTATGGACCATCATATAGATAAGTGTTGATTGGTGCAGAGCTGAACCGGAGAGTCACAGCTGCCAATCGAGTTTGCATGTGTCAAGAATGTT
>JANAVB010016918.1:0-44301 GCA_029216955.1 Iris pallida | reverse complement strand
GTTCTTGCTCGAGTGGCGAAAGGTCTTGATGATGCTCGACTTTGTCGAAGATGATGGACATCTCGATTCTACGGTGGGACTATAAAACAGACCCCTTGGGACGGGACTACTCGATTTACATGATTGACGGTTGTTATTTGTGTTTGCAACGACCGTAGAGCGTTATCTAATGTATACATGGCATTCCAAATGAAAGACTAGAATAATTAAAAGATACTCTATTATTAATAAAACATGAGATTTTATCCTGCGGGATTACATTGTCCAGAGAGGGTGCATCTACATCAGCAGATATATTCCCCTAGCTCTTCATCTGTGAGTACTGGGGCTGGTTCGGGAGAGTCCACCGCAGCTTTGACCTTGGGGTCTGAGAGGGCTATGTGGGCCTTCTCCGGTAGCTTGGATGAGATGATTACGGAGGCTTGCCTTTAGGACGCACCATCAGAGGCGCCTCAACTGTGCCTTCAGTGATTGGTGCCTTCCCCTGTAGTTTTGCCACAATGGGAACCGATGTTTGAGGCGGCTTTCCCTTGAGCCGTATCTTCAAGGGGGCTTCAGTAGGTGTTCTACCTAGAGAAGTTAGTGCTTTTCCAGGTAGCTTGATGGTCATGGGAGGCAGCGTCTGAGGCGGCTTCCTTTGAGTCGAATTTTCAAAGGGGCATCGGGAATCACCTCTGGCTCCATGTCTTGCTCTGCTGCCATTTCTGCTTCATCGTCAGCATCATTGGCTTCCCCTTCGTCGGACGACTTGTACAGGGTCGAATCAGTGAAGTAGGCATTGACCCCCTTGAAAGGGTCAATGTCCGCGAACTCTGTTCGGATGATGTCGTTGGTGGATACGTACTTCATACATTGGTGGAGTGTAGATGGCACCACCATGTACTCATGCAGCCACGGACGACCCAACAGGAGGTTGTAGTTGACGTCAGCGTCCACGACATAGCAAGTTACCTCGGTTCGGAGGTTACCGATATGACACTTCAGTCGTATTTTATCCAGCGGCTCACTTTTGCTAGCATTAAAGTCGCTGACTGTAGTGTTGGAAGGCACCAGACGGTACATTAGGATCTCCAGTGTTAAGAGTAGCATCTTCGGGATAATACTGAAGGAAGACCCTGAATCGATCTGAATCTGCTTCACCTTGACGGAACCGACATACCCTGTATAATACAGTGGCCTGTTGTGTCGGTTGTGCTTGAGCAGCATGTCTTGTTGGGTGAAGATTATGTTGGGGATAACCCCATCCGCACAATGCTAGTGTGCACATGTAGTCGGGAGATCTTCAGGCTGCTTGATCTGACTGATGAAGGACTCAGCATCCTTAAGATCTTCACAAAGAGCTTCACGAGTGTCCTTGGAAAGACGAAAAAGCTCAAATAGAGATAAACGGGCAGGAGTACTGGCAAGTTGTGCCAGTATGTCGAAGTTGTGGGGCTTGGCTAGCCCCAAAGCATTTTTCCTTCGTAAAGGCTTGTCGAAACGGGCCTCTACATGCTTCTGTTTATTGGCTGCTGGAGGTTTGGATGGACCTCCTTCTTCGGCAGCAGGGGTAGTGCAGGGAGGCACCGCCTCAACGGCAGCTTCGTCGGGTTGGACGTTCAGCTACGAACGGATTTGTACAGGAAGAGCCTCCTCCGCGGAGGAAGAGACCATACGGTAAGACTTGATCTTCTTGCCCTTGGTTTTGGAGGCAGAGCGTACCTCCGGTTGAGCAACCTCGGAGACGAGATCGGGGTAAACCCATAAGATCTCTTCCCGAGATGTGGTGAGTGGGATGAGTCCACTCACGTTGTCACGAGTAGTGCTAGATTGACCACCTCCATTATCGCCTTTGGGATGGGGACGACGCCATCTTGTGTTGTGGTTGGCGGTAAGGTGCCAAATTGGAGTGACACCAGGTTATCCGAGATCGTTTTCTCCTCATAGTCGACGGAGATTACATCCGCATTGATCATACACAAGATGTAGTTCTTGAGGACGTAGCAGTCCTTAGTTGGATGTCCGACAAACCGATAGTAGTGACAGTACCTCGGATGGTACACTTTTCCAACCTTGTCGGGATGCTTCGGGTCCGGCAACTTGATCTTGTCACCCTGCTTCAATATCTTGAAGAGTTGCATGGTGTCTTCATCATTAAAAGAATAAACCTCCTTTGGCCTTGGTGCAAGTGGAGGCTTCTAAGTCGGTGCTGATGCACCTTTGGAGGCATTGACAGTCAATGCCTATTTTCCTTTTGTCTCTCATCCAGGGTTGTTGGCTGCAGGCCATTTTCCTTTGTCCTCAAAGGCAGGGAAATTGACTCCCAGAAGACGAGCATTGGATGCCTTCTTTTCAGCTGCCTCGGCCTCGATGATCAAGGAACTCCAGTCGGGAGAAGGAGTAGAGTTGAACCAAATTTGGATGGCAGGCAGCATGTTCATGCTGCAGGAGGAGAGGAGTGCATGTTCTGGCATACCCGGGGATAGTCTGAAGCAGGCTTATCGGAACCGTTCGATGAATGTTCGAACTGTTTCCTTCTCCTTCTGACGTATCTCTATAAGGGACGCCATTGTCATATCCTTCCCTCCGTCGTAGAAACGATCTAGGAAGAGACGTGTCAAGTCATCGAAGGAAGATATGGAGTTGTCGTGGAGACTGCAGTACCAGTCGTAAGCTACTCATTTCAGTGCCCCGACAAATATGCTGGTGAGTAGTGCGTCTTCCTTCGGGAGATGTCCCGAGACTGGAAGTACGTCAGATAGCGGCACGGAGAGTCCTTCCCGTCATATGGCATCAATGTTTATGGTTTATACTTGGGAGGATAAACTACTTTGTTTCATTCGAGGGGGTATGGTTGTGGGATCCCCATCTTCTGGCGCTCTTCCTGTCTGTTCTTGGACTCAAAGCGCTCGCGTAAGTCCCTGATCATCTCAACCATGTCTTCCATGGAGCTGGGAGTCGGGAAAGGTGGTACAGCCTGGAGTTGAATATTTGATGGTTCCGAAGTCCGAGGTTCTTCACGGAGATCTGTATCCAAGGATACCCGTTGAAGGGGTACACTTGATTCTCCATTGGCCCCTGGGTCAGGACCGGTAGACGGTGCCCTGGCCAAAGCTGACCGTATCTCGAACACTGCTTGAGTCAGTGTTTGCATGGAGGCATAGAGGGTTTTGAGTCCTCCCTCCAAGGTATCCATGCGCTGGACAAGGTCTGCTGGTGGCGCATCTGGCTCGGCATCACCCCCAGTCATGTATACCGTCATGACATAGCCTGAAGTGGATGGATCGGTTGAGGCTTCACTCTCGGCCTCACTCTTCTGTAGGGGAGTTGCCTCTCCTGGAGCTTCGTCTTGGCTATCCCCAGCTATGTCCTGGGGAATATCTTCGGAAAGGACTTGGCTACCCTCATCTGTGCTCTGGAGGACGTCTTCATCTTCAGGAGGACGATCAGCAAGGACTTGGCTACCCCAGCTACGTTCTGGAGGACGTCTTCATCTTCAGGAGAAGGATCGACAAGGGCCTGACTACCTCCAGCTTCCTCGAGGATCTTCTTTCTCCTCCGAGTGCCTTCAAACACTCCAGAGGACAGGACAGTCGTCTTGGCTTTCCTTGGCTGGCTCTTGGATGAGGACATAGTCGAGGAGCTACCAGTCGGCTTCTGAATTGATGAAGAGTTGGAGACTACATTGTAGGAAGCAACGTGTAGTTCTGGCTCCATTTCCGTTGATACCTTCTTCCCGAGGCGATGTTGGAGAGGTGTTGATGATTGCAGCCGCTGGATCACCGACTGCCTTGGTGGTGGGACTGCTGTTTTGAAACAACAGTTGATGGTAACTACAGCACAGATGTGTCCTGTGAAGGGCACATTGTGCTTGTCAGTCGACTCTCCTGGTCGGCGCTTGTGACTAATCACATTACGTAAATCATTGGAGGAGAGTGCCACCTTCGTACCCCCATCAGGCGCATGGCAAGGCCAAGCGCCAGGGTGTTCAAGTGAATACTGTTCCCCCTGATCCAACGCAAAACATGCGCTCAGATCAGTAGTGGGGAAACAACATTTACAGTGACTTGAACGAACCTCTGACGCCCAACCAATGGAGGCACGGGAGTTCAAGACCACAGGTTCTGCCTTGCTCGACTTGGTTGCGAACGCAGCAGATGCGTCCAAGTGAGATAAGGACTTTAAAGGTAGGCTCATTTCTGGCGCAGAAGCACCCGGGTCGACCTTATACAGCTTACTATTGGCAGCGCGCATGATTGTGAGCGCATGCTTCTGGTTTGCTGCCGACATAGCACGTTTGTGGCGCATGGCCCATGCTGCCTGACTTCTTCGTACCAGCCCACTGGGGTATATAGTACTCAGAGTCCAAATTCTCCTCGTCACGACAACAAGTGAGTCTGACAAAGACAAAGGCCTTCTGTGGCACATCAGAGGTGATACACAGGGCATTAGCTGCGCCCTTGCTCCGTCGGCACATCTTTCTTGTCTGAGAAGGAGATGGCTGGGGAATGTGGTTAGCACCACATTTTTCTGAGAGATGTACTACACCGATAGACGCATCCTGGCTGCTGAGGTCGTCAGCGAGAAGGGTAGACTGCATCGGCATATCCCCTTCAGTGGTGGTGTCAGGGGCCTCGACCTTGCGCACCCAGACTTGGCGAGTCTTCTTCGGCTTTGGCAGCCGCTTCGAAGGACTTACGCTGCCTTCAGAGATGAACTCCTCATACGTCTGTTGATTGAGGCGTACGACCAGCATCTTGTGGGTGGAGCCCATCTTCATGTTGTCGGATTACGACACAGCTTTCTCGATGGAGGAGAAAGAGGTCCCTAGCAGAGTCGCCAGCTTGTTTACCATTAAAATCTTTTTATTGCAAATTTTAATTATAAACATAACAGTGTTACAATGTAGGACTTAGACGTAGTTCTAGGAGAACACTTTTATTTATCTGGGTCCCTCGTGCCAATGGAGCGAGTGGTAATGCATTGACTCCGTTGACAATCTGACGACAGCTATCGGTTCTCTGAAGGTCTGAGTTGCTCTGGGTGCTGGAGCTCACGGAGAAGAAGAAGATGTTGAGTGGCTGTATCTGCCTCTGTGTGTGTTCGTAGGTCCGTCCTCCTGTCAGAAGGAAATGATCCCTCTATTTATAGTCGGCAGGCTGGCTGCTCATGCGCGCATATATAGGATGCACCGATTTATGGGAATGCCACTTGGTGATTGCTGATAGAGGCGCATGAACGATGTGCTCTGATTGAGGAGTTGAACATTTTCTGTTGCCTTTGTGGGCTGCGACCAAGCTGACACGTAGCAATGGAGAGGATCTTTCTGTTGCTGAGATCTTGGGTGATTTGCACCCTTTCATAGGCTGAATCGAGTCAAAGGACACGTGTCGTAGGTCCAAGGCTCGGAGATCTCGGATTTGGTGGGAAGTGATCTGATAGGATGCACCTGGGATTGGACGCATGAAGAGACTTTATCTTGTAAACTTTAGGAGTCACGAACCAGTCTGGACGCACGGCTTTTGAGGCGCATGCGAGGCTTCAGTAGTGACTTTGACTTCTTTCTTTAGGGATCAGAATAAAGTCTGAGGCACATGGCTTTTAAGGCGCATGCAGAGATTTGGACGCATGGCTGCGGAGGCACATACGAAATGGTTGGGCGGCCACGTGGCATGTAACCGCAGGAGGAAAGTAATGATGATGCCGACATCAGTGACGCTTCGTCTTCTGAAAAACCTGTCAACTGTTCAGTCCTCGGGGACTGGCTGCTGTCGTGTCAGTCTTCAGCATTTAATGTTCTTTGATGGGTGATGGGCTGTTGAGGGGCGCGTCGATCTGCATTCTACTAGGTGCATGGGGACGCATGGGCGCATCCTTATAAGGCGCTTGGTGCTGGTGGGCACGTCTATATGATGCACGGTCTGACCGGCGCATCCATTTGCATGACACGTCTTTATTGGTCCGACTGTTACGTTCTTCAAGTGCTTTAAATAGCCGTTTTGACTTGGCTAAATTCGAACGTCAGGTTCATCACCATTAATACAAATTTATTGCACGAGATTCGGAGAGCATGCCACTTGGCGCATAGGTTTGATTTGTCCGACCTATAAATAGTGGCAAGGAGAGAGTTTGCTTCTCACTCTCTCACGTCCTCCCGAAATGAATTTGTTTATTTGAGCACATTCTGTTGATAAAATCTTCCCGAGGGTGAAGATGCGACATATTGTCTTCATTGATGCACATAACTGAGGCTCTTGAAGAGATACGCCTGGCTGAGACTGTAGTGACCCGCTCCGCCCTAGCGGAACGCCGATTCCAAACGGCGTGTGCAACGACTCAAAACGAGCCGTCGACCCGAAGAGTTGCCTCGACCCAATGAAGTATCGATGCAAATCGATGCCAGACTTGCCTTGGCCCGTCAAGATGAATCCAGACTTAGACTTCCAAAGGCGCGCTCGGAGTATCGCTCGGCCAATGCAAACATCGCTAAGGTGGGTGGCTCCGATGAACCCGTCACTGCTTAGCCTAGACACTTAACAATGCGGACACTATCACGAGAATCGCTAGGCGATAACCCGTGCATGCTAATAAATGACTCAACGCACCTAGCTAAGGGAATAATCCCATCTTGCATGCTTGTTTAGAACATGGAAAAGAACTCGGCAAATATAGAAACTCTCGCCCGCGCTCTATGCTCGTGCTACGGCACAAGCTTACGTTCAAGTCCCGTACGCGTTCAACAATGAAACTATGAATGGATTACAACAATGAAATGGAAAGACTATCAACATAGTCGTTCCGAGTATAGTATAGCAACATTGAAAGGCTATGGGACCGATGGGTCGCCAAGGCGACTCCCGCTCTGGGAGTTGCGTAATGCGTGAATGAATGAATCAACGAATGAATAAATAAGTGAAACATGAATGAACATACGAACAAGTGAAAGAATAAAATGAAAGAAAGAATACATGAAAGATAAGACATGGAAGACGCTAGCGACAGGTGTGACGGGCACGTGCAACGGGGCTCGCTACCCGCGCTGTACGGACGCCAACCTGGTCGTTAACGCATTATGGCTAAGGGTTAGCCTACGGCTCGGAGATAGCCGCTAAGTAAAAGACAAGTTAATACGAAATGGTCGTGGACAAACGGCACGGGCGATGGGGGGGTAAACCGTGGCCGTCGAGTGGAAGGATTCTGCGGCACGGGCGTTGGGGGGTAAACCGTGGCCGGCCTAGGCAGAATCAATACGGGCTTACGGGCTGCTTGGGTGCAGGCTTGGGCACCAAGAGACGTAAGTGCAGGGTATATTCAAGAGACTTAACGGGGTGTACCAGCCATCACCCTACGCTAAGTTGAGAAATACCACAGGGGAATGTCCTAAATGGCTTGTAAAGCCAGCGACCCGTGCATGTAGATTAAGTGGACTATGCTGGTGGCAATCCACGTGCAAGTTCTTACATTGAAATCAAAGTAGTCTAAGTTAAATGAACAAGTGTCTACTGAACATGAACATGCTTGCAAAGTAACATCCTGAACATGAACGTGCTCGAAATATAACATGCCTGAACATGCTTGAAATATACCACCCCGAACATGCTTGAAATGTGCCTCCTGAATATGCTCGAAACGTAACACTAGAACATGCCCACGACGTGCTAGAACCCGAGACATAGACTCGCCCGTAACATTGAATGTTTACATAAATCACGTCAAGCTACTTCATGTTAATTGTTGTTGACTAACTTGGTTTACTTGGACAGGGAAGGCCGGACGGTAAGTATGGGTAAGTCGTGCATGTATTTCCATACGACACTTAAAATCAGTAACACGAGATAGGTCATGATATGTGCCATGAAATTGACCCTAAGGCAAGATTAGAAAGACAATGAATGATAGTCGGTGCACAAAAGTAAATGCAACGTGTTTGGTAATGATGGCGTTGTGGGCGAGCTAGCCTCCCCACCAGTGCATAACAATGTACTGATAACCCCACAGTCTGCTTGCAGGATACAGGAGACGCCGGCTGGTGCGGAGCTTCCATCGAACGTGTTAAGGCGCGGAGCCAACTCCGGGGCCTTGGGACGTTGCAGAAGCTGAAGCACCCTATACAGGACATAATGTATCGGAACATCGCCATGTATCATTCCATCTTGTAAGCCACTTGGCACGCCTTTTATGTTTCAGAGAGAGAGCTTGAGCGATTTGTAATATCGGCCTAGTACCGCTTGTAACCTTCGTGAATATCAATAAAGAGATCAAATTTGCTTCTACTTGTGTTTATTTACTTTCCGCTGCAATGGGGACACTCTGTGCGACAATGTGGCCTAGCTAAATCGGCCGTTTCTGGACTTGGCCTTACACGGGCACAACCTAGGCCCGTGCGGCATCACGCCTTAGCGAGGACGATCGCTCCTACGGGAGCGGGGCGTGACATATTGGTATCAGAGCACGGCTTTACGTCCTTGGAGATCATTTCGATTCTCTCAGTTTTGAAAGCTCGTGTTGGAAACAAAAGAAGTGTATGCTCTCTTCGTTGTGCATTGGGATGTTCCATACAATAAGTCTAATATTGCGAAAGCTCGTATAAGTACTCGGGTGATCAGGACCGATAGGCAAAGGCCTTTGTGCCACTACGACGGACTTGATAGGCGAAGGCCTTTGTGCCAAACCACGACGGACTTGAGTTGGACGGAACCGATGCTAAAAAGTTAGCAAACGCAAGGCGTGCTTGAATAAGCTTATGCTGACGATAAACGAGTACACGAGACTGAAGTATAGTTCGAACGGGATGGTCATGCACGCAGCCTTTTTGGCTAAGTAGTGCGGAGTATCGTGCACCTCGACCCTTTGGTGCAAACGAGTTGCGAACGAGAATGAGTGAGCGTGCAAACTTGAATGTAGTCCGTGCGGGATGGTTATGTGGCACAACTTAGCCCGCGTGTCGCACACCTCGATTTTGGGTGCAATCGGGTTGCGAGCGATATCGAGTATCGCTCGATCGAGAGCGAAGATACACTTTGAGTGTGTATCGATAGGAACGTTATCGAGTTAACGCTTAGGCGCACTCGAAGGATCGATTTGGACCTTGAGGATTATTGCGAACGACTTAATGCGTCGCAACGGTGCGAACGACTACGCTAGCGATTCATTGAACGAATCGATAAGACGTCTTAGCGTGTGGCGCAAACGTGATTGAGGATTAGACCGTATGGCTTGAACCCGAGTGGTGTATGTGATAAGTTCGGAGAAGAAAAAAGAATGTGATTGAGGACTAGATCAGATGGCTCGAATCCGAGTGGTGTATGGACGTCTTGGAAATAGTTCGAGCGAAATCGAGGATTACGAGTATGTCGGCGAGGCGATGCGGTCGCGCAAAGCCTTAGAATGCGTCACACTTAGTTGGTTGTGACTTCGATTATCCCGAGCGAGATGTCGCTCGGACAACTTGTCGTTAGACAACGTGAGTTAGAAAACGACTCGGAACGACGAATGGAAATAAATGGTCTTGATCGAGGAAACTTAGAGCATCGCACGTACGATTTCGGATTGATACAAATGAAATGTGACTTGAATCTTGAGCAACGATCTTGAAACGAGCTCGAGGAATAGCAGATGAACTTGATCTTGAATATTAAATAAAATGGTGGAATATCCAACTCGGACAACGGCATCGTCGCATGACTCGAAATTGGTTGCAAGGGAAGATCGTCAGGTTACGCATATCGTCGATGGTATTGAGGCGTATCAAAGATCGATATACGATAACTCGGGGGTACTCTGACTCGGCGAATGACGATCGTACAAATGTCATTGTTCCGTTGGAAGCTATACTTGGGATGTTGAAACGTGTCGAGGAAAATATAGACGTGGCTCGTGGATTTTCTGGTTGAACAAAATGACGAATGGACTATCGATCTTGGCTCGAATAAAAATAAAAATACTTGGATTTACTTCGACGATAACCTCAACGTCGACATGCTTGTCTTATGCGAGCGCAACTCCAGCCTCGCACATGCGTTGCGCCGAATAGGGCAATCACTCTGCGTGAGCGCTGGTATGGTGATTCATACAGCGGGGTGATTGACCTAGCTTGGCGTAACAATTTGTGTGCTTCGATTTGTGGTTTGACGCGAAGGTGACTCAAGAATGGATTTGTGTGCTTGAAGAATCGAACTTGAGGATTGAGTAGGTCCAATCCGCGTATCGAAAATGAATTAGTCTGGACCCAAACAAGAGTTACGCCCCGATGAGAATGATTATTCCACGGGAGCGTTGTATGGTGATTCATGAACCACCGTGGATAATCGGACTCGCGTGAGATTGGGGCGCAACATATTGTCAAGTTAGATGAACTCGTGATCGAATACGTGAATTGGTTAGAATGGATATGTGAAGTATGTCAATTTAGTGATTTGAATGGATTTGAATTCGTTGCAGTGTGCGACGAATACATTGATGCGAATAGGTGATCGTGCTCGATGTTTAGAAATCTGAGTGACGCGAGCTTGGGTAGAAAATCCCGTACTACCGACTTTGGTTTGACCCTAGGATTGGGGTCAGTGTTGGCATTATTGTTGGGGAACTATGATTCCAATCCTGACATTGACTTAGCCTCGAAAAGATGGCCTAGCAGGTAGGCGAGACGCCATGTTTCATGAGTTATCAATCGAAGGATTGATCTTGAGGATTGGCATTGATGGATAGTGTGAATCACGAATATAGGAATACCCCTCACGAGATTCGGCTGACATGCATATTCAGGGACGCTTGAGTATGTGCACGATGCGACTCGAGTGAAAATGACAATTTTTAGATCATACGGCTCGGCTGAATGCATGTATTTTGGGGACGCTTGGAATGCGTGTACGATCCAGCCAAGTGATAAATTGAGTTCTAGCACGACTTGGGGAGTGAACGAGTATCGCGAACGTGAAATCGTGCTAGTAAAAGTTGGTACAACGAATTGAACCGTTGATAGGAAGTTATGCTCGATGATAGTGCAATACGTAGTCTTGAATTGGACGAGAATTTCTTAGACTTGGTCGACCCCGCTAAGAAGAAATCATACTGATTTCATGGACGAGAACACTTGAGAAGCGAATCGAGTCATCTCGATGACCGAGGTGAACGAAAGTGAATTTGCCTTAGCCTACGACCCTCACATTTGACGAATTACAACGTGCCCCATACGGCCATTCCAGTCTCATGACACGATGAAATAGAAACCAATACGAAGAATGCTTGAATTGAATAAGTAACAACAAGTCTAAAGTGAACGAGAAGTAATTCGATAAAATCGACCAAACGTATGCGACACGGAACTTAGAAAGAAACCGAGTACGGTTCGATGCCATCGAACGATAAAGCCATTCGATAGGAAATTGCCTAAGATGAGTACACGATCCGAGTTAAGGAACGGTAGGATGACCTGCACTCAAGAAGTCTCGAGGACGAGACTTATTTTGAGTGGTGTATTATGTAGTGACCCGCTCCGCCCTAGCGGAACGCCGATTCCAAACGGCGTGTGCAACGACTCAAAATGAGCCGTCGACCCGAAGAGTTGCCTCGACCCGATGAAGTATCGATGCAAATCGATGCCAGACTTGCCTTAGCCCGTCAAGATGAATCCAGACTTAGACTTCCAAAGGCGCGCTCGGAGTATCGCTCGGCCAATGCAAACATCGCTAAGGTGGGTGGCTCCGATGAACCCGTCACTGCTTAGCCTAGACACTTAACAATGCGGACACTATCACGAGAATCGCTAGGCGATAACCCGTGCATGCTAATAAATGACTCAACGCACCTAGCTAAGGAAATAATCCCATCTTGCATGCTTGTTTAGAACATGGAAAAGAACTCGGCAAATATAGAAACTCTCGCCCGCGCTCTATGCTCGTGCTACGGCACAAGCTTACGTTCAAGTCCCGTACACGTTCAACAATGAAACTATGAATGGATTACAACAATGAAATGGAAAGACTATCAACATAGTCGTTCCGAGTATAGTATAGCAACATTGAAAGGCTATGGGACCGATGGGTCGCCAAGGCGACTCCCGCTCTGGGAGTTGCGTAATGCGTGAATGAATGAATCAACGAATGAATAAATAAGTGAAACATGAATGAACATACGAACAAGTGAAAGAATAAAATGAAAGAAAGAATACATGAAAGATAAGACATGGAAGACGCTAGCGACAGGTGTGACGGGCACGTGCAACGGGGCTCGCTACCCGCGCTGTACGGACGACAACCTGGTCGTTAACGCATTATGGCTAAGGGTTAGCCTACGGCTCGGAGATAGCCGCTAAGTAAAAGACAAGTTAATACGAAATGGTCGTGGACAAACGGCACGGGCGATGGGGGGGTAAACCGTGGCCGTCGAGTGGAAGGATTCTGCGGCACGGGCGTTGGGGGGGTAAACCGTGGCCGGCCTAGGCAGAATCAATACGGGCTTACGGGCTGCTTGGGTGCAGGCTTGGGCACCAAGAGACGTAAGTGCAGGGTATATTCAAGAGACTTAACGGGGTGTACCAGCCATCACCCTACGCTAAGTTGAGAAATACCACAGGGGAATGTCCTAAATGGCTTGTAAAGCCAGCGACCCGTGCATGTAGATTAAGTGGACTATGCTGGTGGCAATCCACGTGCAAGTTCTTACATTGAAATCAAAGTAGTCTAAGTTAAATGAACAAGTGTCTACTGAACATGAACATGCTTGCAAAGTAACATCCTGAACATGAACGTGCTCGAAATGTAACATGCCTGAACATGCTTGAAATATACCACCCCGAACATGCTTGAAATGTGCCTCCTGAACATGCTCGAAACGTAACACTAGAACATGCCCACGACGTGCTAGAACCCGAGACATAGACTCGCCCGTAACATTGAATGTTTACATAAATCACGTCAAGCTACTTCATGTTAATTGTTGTTGACTAACTTGGTTTACTTGGACAGGGAAGGCCGGACGGTAAGTATGGGTAAGTCGTGCATGTATTTCCATACGACACTTGAAATCAGTAACACGAGATAGGTCATGATATGTGCCATGAAATTGACCCTAAGGCAAGATTAGAAAGACAATGAATGATAGTCGGTGCACAAAAGTAAATGCAACGTGTTTGGTAATGATGGCATTGTGGGCGAGCTAGCCTCCCCACCAGTGCATAACAATGTACTGATAACCCCACAGTCTGCTTGCAGGATACAGGAGACGCCGGCTGGTGCGGAGCTTCCATCGAACGTGTTAAGGCGCGGAGCCAACTCCGGGGCCTTGGGACGTTGCAGAAGCTGAAGCACCCTATACAGGACATAATGTATCGGAACATCGCCATGTATCATTCCATCTTGTAAGCCACTTGGCACGCCTTTTATGTTTCAGAGAGAGAGAGCTTGAGCGATTTGTAATATCGGCCTAGTGCCGCTTGTAACCTTCGTGAATATCAATAAAGAGATCAAATTTGCTTCTACTTGTGTTTATTTACTTTCCGCTGCAATGGGGACACTCTGTGCGACAATGTGGCCTAGCTAAATCGGCCGTTTCTGGACTTGGCCTTGCACGGGCGCAACCTAGGCCCGTGCGGCATCACGCCTTAGCGAGGACGATCGCTCCTACGGGAGCGGGGCGTGACAGAGACGCCGAAGAGATGCGCCTGACTGAGACGCTGAAGAGATGCGCCAGTTTAAGAGCGCATGGCGGTTGCTGCGCTTGGTTGTAGACTTAGGGTCTTTTCTTTTTGTAGAAGTTCTCCTTTGTACAACCTTTTTAGACATGTAATAGACTTTTATATGAAATAAAAATCTTCTTTTAATGTCTAAGCTTTTGCTGTTTGCTGTGCCAAGTACTTCATCTGAGCTTCCTGGCGCATGTAGTGTTAGGCGCATAGGATTTCTGGTTCTAAAATTCTATGCTTCTACAGCCCCTACGCTAGTAGCTGTCCCCTCCCTCCAATGATACTATACATGTATTGTAACCACGATACACCAACACGTGTCATTTTTACAACACGGTTTATATTCAATAACTGTCAAGTCTTCTAACATGCCTCTATTGACAGTTATTCCTACGCATGCGCACGGGTGATCAGCCAACACGCAAGTGACCACTACATGACTCTCACAACTCACACACTCATGATACAATCGTGACAAGTTTAATGAGATACACTAAGTTGACGGTAGTCCCTTAACTCTAAGTCCACATGTAAGAAAATAATAAACAAGGAATATAGATACAGTAACTGAAATAAAATACAACTAAATGTAAGCAGTTGATATGGCAAGGTATCTTGCCTGGTGTGTCGCCTGGTGGTGCGATCTCCTGCCATGTTCCAACAGTCCAATAGCCATGGTCGATGTGTAGGGGTCTGAGGTAGCGAGAAAATAGGCAAGCACGATTAGTCATGGGTAGTGAGGATAATTGGAAGAATTTGTGGAGTAGATCAACATACAAATTCTTAGAAAATATTTATATTACTTTAAAAACATGTTTACTTGTAAAAATTTATTTACGAAAAATACTTGAAATATTTATATGTAATAATTTTGGAAATTATGATTTACTAATCAAAAATTTATATTATATAACTAAAACTAAATTAATTGTTTTAGGGCTAGGAACCCAAAATTTGAAGTACATGGGTAGCTCTAACCCATATCCTCCACATCTAGTTTGAAATAATAAGGGTATATATATATTTTTTATAATAATGATAATAATAAAAATTAATAACTGCTGTACATATATACCTACTACCATTATTACGTACATGGATATTAACATAACAGAATAATTGGTAATAAACAATAATGACAAAAATATATTAATACTATAAGGCCGAATTCCAAATTATCTTTTCAAATTCAAATTATCATAATTAATAAATATTAATTCAAACAAAAATTTAAATATCTTTTTCATACTTATTAAAATATAGCATCAATTAATTTCAAAAAATCAAGATAATTATTTAAATATTAACTCATAAAATAGCCTTTATAATTAACAAAAATATATTAATAAACCAATTTCCAATTTCGCAAAATATTTGGAATACATTTCATATAAACCAAAATTTCCAAATCACTTCTTATATTTTAAACGACGAACAAAATAACTCTTTTATACAAAGTAACAATATTTATCATATTTATTTGAACATGTACTTTCCTATACAAAATAAAATTTATAATAAAATATTTTTTCCAAATATGTACCTCGACACATATTCGCACTCGTCGAGCAAGTACGAAATGCAAATCTCGCACGCTACGCAAATACAACAATACGAACTTGTATGTGACGTGCAGATACGAAATAAAAAAATATTTTAAAAAAATCGTAGTAGAAATTTAGGGGGTTTACAAGAATGGATGAAATGAATGAATGTATGAATTGGTTGATAGTGAATGACTGAATGAATGGATGATAGAATGCATGGAAGGATGGATAGGTGGCTGAATTGGTACATGAATGAGCTAAATGAATGAATGATGTGGAAGAATAAATGTATGGGTGAATGTAGGGACTAATGGATGACTGAATGAATGAGTTAAGTGTGTGGCTGAATGAATATGAGTGTATAGATGAAAGGGTGAATGGATAGGCTGCTAAGGGGTCATGGGAATGGGGCTGCTTCCCCTTCACACTGCTGCAAAGCAGTAGTTCTCCCAACTGCTACTGTTGCAGTTGCATACTGCTGCTACTGCTTTGCTTAACTGCTATGCCAAGGGGCAGCAGCTCTCTCCCTCTCGAGCAATCTACACTGCTGCTACTGGACAGCAGTCCTTCCCCCCCATTCCTTCACACTCTCTCTATATTACTCTCTCTAACACTCTCTATATCACTCTCTCTATCACTCCTACTCCCTCTCTATATCTCACTCTCTATCCACACAACATCTAACATATATAAAAAGACACACACACCAATATATTAACATGACACACAATATATATAGAGAGAGAGAGACATACTATATATATAGAGAGACACACATACATAAAACAAAAGAAAATATTATATATAAGATACAATATGATACATTGAAGAACTACACTCTAGCAATCTAAAATCTGAGATTAAATATATAGAGAGAGAGACATACATATATATAAGAGACCACATACATAAACAAGATATTATATATATATATATAGAGAGAGAGAGAAAGAGAGAGAGAGAGAGAGACACATAATATATATATATATATAGAGAGAGAGAGAGAGAGAGAGAGACACATATATATATATATAGAGAGAAGAGACACACATATATATAGAGAGACACACATACATAAAACAAATGAAATATATATATATAAGATACAATATGATACATTAAGAACTACACTCTAGCAATCTAAAATCTGAGATTAAAATAGGAAATAAACCATTCACACAATATATCAACCACTTGGTGTGTCCAAAATTGGGGTTTTCCACTAGGACACAAAACTATACAAGGACACATCCTAATGACCTCCAAATGGACACAAAATGGACAAAAATAGAGATACAACCATGGGGGTCATTCCTATGGATTCAAAATGGTCCTAAATGCATGTAGGAATGAAATAGATGAGAGATTATACCTTCCGAGTGATCAAAACAAGGAAACTCCTCCTGATACGACACCGACACGAAAAGACCTCCAAATGGACACGAACAAGATCCAAAACTTTCCAAATCTAGCTAGCTCCTCCTCTTGATTGAAATAGATAAGAAAAGAAAGGGATTGATGAATGAATGGATTGATTTTGAGGTGGAAATGAATGGAGACCCCTCTCAAAATTGGGGAAGAACAAGAGAGAGAGTTTTTGTGTGGATAATAACAAATGGGAGGCTCATCCCTATCCTCCTATGGCCGGCTAAGTGTGGGATTAGGTGTCCTATTTGATAATGTCTAGAATATCCCCACTTGTCTTATTGATTTAAAAATAGGAATAGGTTTTAGGTTGAGGCTAAATTAGTCTAGTTTTAAGTCTCTAATTAAACCATACCTATTCATGAATAACTAGTCTAACATACTAACTAAAATATTATCATGTGGGTCATGCCTAACTAATGAGTGGGTCCCATTAGAGTCAAAGCTACCCCGGGTCCCCGATACAAGTCGAATTGAGTTGAAATTCGAATCCGACTCAAATAACTCCAAAATAATATCATAAATAATAAAATAAATTTCAAAAATATTCTAAAATAAAAAAAATGATGGGGGTGACAGGATTGGAGCTGGCTCTGAGCAGCAAGGGCAGCCTTGGCTTGGTCTTTGGCTGTGCCTTGTGGCAAGCAGTGAGTTGCAGGCAATAGGACACTCTGCCATAGAGTACTGCAAATGCTATTTTGGCTTGCTGCAGTGAATCATTACTTGAATTAGGCAGTAGTGGCTTGAGTATTGGCCATTAGCTTGCAACTTAATGGCAGTAGCCTTGGGCCAATGAGTTTTAGAGTGTGTGTGTTGGTTGTGAGGAGTTGGAATGGCAGTTGCTATTAGTGAGATAAAATTTTAGAGTTTAAGTATCAATGGAGGAGAAGACTTGCCTTATTGCACAAGCATTGGGCAGGTATCAGATCTTTGGTACAGAGCATTGCTCTGATACAGTGTACACAGGTGGCCTGCTATAGGGTATGGGCCATAGGCCAGTACCTAGTGTGGGTGCATGTTTTTTGAATATTTGTTGAGATGGTAATATATATATGTGTGTGTGTGTGTGTGTGTGTGTGTGTGTGTGTGTGTGTGTGTGTGTGTGTGTGTGTGTGTGTGTGTGTGTGTGAGTTAGAGGTTAATAGCTAATTTCAGAGTTTAAGTTCAGTTTGTTGGAAATTTAAGTCTTGAGTTAGTAGATGTTATATAGGATATCTAAGTAGAATATTAATTAGAGATATACATTAGTGTTATGTTATCAGACAAGGGTAGGTTAATATCCTAAATTAGCTTGGTTAGTAATGTGATAGTGTTAGTGTAATTAAGATGTTGAATATTAGTTTCATGTTAGCTTGATTAGGTGTTAGGGTCAGTTGGAGATCAGAGGGTGGCTTTGCATTGCCTGTATTTCAAGCTACAGCAAGTAGCAGCAAATACAAGGCATTTGGCAGCAGCAATGTTGCAGAGCATTGCTTGTTTATGCAGCTAAGCATAGCAGCAGCAGCTACATTGGCAGCAATGTAGGGTGCCCTGGCCTTGCATATGGCTGTGAGGGTAGGTGTTAAGCAGGAACTTGGGAGTCTTGATTGGCCTTGGGGAGCAAGGCAGTAGGTTGCCTTAGGATTGGCCTGTCCAGGTTTGGTTAGGTCCTATACAGTCCATGATTTTATATGTGGGTATACTTAAATATAGGTTTGTATATGAGTATGTTAGTAAGCCAGTGAAGGAATATAGGCTTAGGCCATGGCCTTGGTTGTGATATTGTTGGGCTAGTTAGTTTAGGGTATTACCTATCCTAATTCTCTTGGTAAAAGTTTACCTATAGCTAAGGTATTGAATGAATACCTATTCTAGGAGTTAGAATCCCTAAGTTAGAGTATTGGTATTTGGGGGATTACCTTTCTTAGTAGTCTAGGTATAGGAAATTACCTATTAGCTAGAGTATAAGGATTTACCTATTATCCTAAGGTATTGTATTACCTACTCAAGGTAATTAGGTTCCTAAACTAAGGTATGGTATTGGGGATACCAATATAGATGGTGTTTATGGGTAACATAGGTAGTAATGGCTTGAGGTGGGTTACCCTAACCTACATAGGCTTGGGTTGACTAGGCTTGACCAAATTGACCAATTTTGACTGGAAGTCAACTTTGAGTCAACATCTGACCTAGATTGGATTAGGATTGACTAGAGTTGACCAGTTGACCAAAAGTCAACTGTGAGTCAACACTTGACCTAGTTTGACCTAGATTGTATACCACACTAGAAAACTGTCTAACACTGTTAAACCCTATTTAATACATGTATATCTCATCTATAGGTTTGTGACTCTACTTTGAGCCTCGATTCATATTGACAGCTCAAGACCACATGCGAGTACATTCTCTGATAGTTTTTATTGTTTTGATATTTCCTACATATGTTCAGTTGTAGTGTTTTACTTGATTCTCGACACAAGGATATACTGACTAGTATACGTTGGATCCCGTCATGAGATGTCATTCCCGATTTACTTGGTATATTGGTACATTGTTCGATCTTATTTCTTGTACGTGTATATACACATTTGGCAGTGGGCATGGCCTCCTGCTTTTAAATCCCGTATCATGACGTGTCATGGTTGGATCCATTACACTATTCGGGGGATTGGGGAGTTATTAGAGGTTATGTGATTAATACCCCTCATGTAACTACTTGTGCATAGCTTCACCCTCGCCACACGTAGGGTGTAGCCTAACCTGATACTACTTGAGTAACATCTTTCTATTTTGGTCGGCCTGATCCTCTATACATGTACTTGTGCATAGCTAATCAAATGGAACAGCCTGATCTGGACCCAAGTCGATCACATGACGCTCTAATATCTCAAGGCACCGTTTATATTTACATTGTACATCAGATTTTCTTGTACTGCTTTACACTCCAGTAATTCACACCATGACATGATATTCAGTTCACCTTATACTGCCTTACTTCCAGTCTTGATATTCTATCTTGTATTCTATATAATTGTTTCTTATATTATTTGTCAATCTATTGGAACTGCTTTTGGCGTTAGTACTTTGCTCTAATCCTGACTGGATAACTATTTTTCAGAGGACTTAGATGCAGACTACACCTAACTTCTACGGGTTTGGGATAGATAAGACTATGATAAGGACTTACTGTAGAGCCGGTGCTCGTAGAGGACGCTGTAACTCCATCTTCCTGATAATTGAAATTTTCTTTATGTTTTAATATATATATTGAGCAATTTAAAGAATTTTTATACTTTAAAATATGTGAATCTATTATTTTTTTCTCTTAAGCCAATAGGCCACATTCATTTAAAACTTGGACCTTATCAGTCAGCCCATTTCACAAACCCACCTCTTCCTGATTGAATCAACATGTTTTGATTTCCATTGCTGTGGAGAGCTTCAAAGCTCTATAACAACTTTTTAAAATTTCGATTTCTCCTGAGAATCTTCCCAATAATTTGGCGATAAGATGGTGCATCAATTCTCCAGGTCCAATCCTATTTAAACCCCCTCTTCCACTTCTTCCATCTAAGAATTCTGTTAACAAATTTCCTTCCCTCAAAATTCTAAATCGAAATCTCCCTCTCAAACCTAGATCTCGACAAGAACTAGTCATGGTGATGCATCAAATTCTTCCCTGATCAACAATGGAGAAAAACCCCGGCGAGGCGAAGCAGCTCTGTTCCCTGTAGCAACAACGACGCGAGTAAATTATCGTTCTTCAACGTCTTCGTCTCTATATCAATTCGAGTGAGTTACTGATTTCTAGTTTTAATTTAATTCTCGATTGTTCTTCTCTGATCTAAACTTGATCATACGAGAAATTGCAAATTGAGAGCAATTGATATCATCTCGAGGTTCTCGGAGTCTGCTCTGTACCTGTTTGAATCATCGATCGAATGGACATAGGTGAGAATTCATTATTTTTGAATAATTGTTCTTCCTAAATGGTTCTATACTCGATCTTGAGTATTCGAATGTGTGATTTAATGTAAATCTAGATCGGAAGTGATCGACTGAGGTTGTTCGATTGATTGTCCAAATCTAGCATCAAGCATAGGTGAGTTGAATTCCAAAAAATTTGAGTAGTATCTCCTTTGATTCAAGTCCTTGATGATTCAATTGTTGATCTTATTTAAGGAGATCTCGAGTAGATCATCACGATCCAAAGATACTAGCACTGTGTTTTAGGAGTGGACGAGAAACTGGGATACTTAAGTATCCATTTATTTTTGATCCACACATTTGGACACTTAGCATAATATTAGAGTATTCTCAACCATTTCTTTTGGAATTGTTTCAATGATTTGTACAGGACAACACAGGGTTATTTCTCATATCGTTTGGACTTGATCAATTGGGAAGAATTACTGATAAGGTAATTCTTTGATCTATTCAATAATTTCAGTTTTGGTGAATCTCCTTAATTGATGCTTGCCAATGGTAGGGGTCGGGTGACACTAATGGATTTGGTAAATATAGAGTTACAATTTTTTGGAAGCTATAGAATGTTTGGACTGTGTGTGTGTAATTCCTTGTTCTCCATGTTTCATAGTCCAGTCCTTTGCTGAACTTTCAGTTCTTATTCATGTGTCAAGACTGATTCTACTAGATATTCTTGTCTGAATTTTCAACCTAGGAGATAGCAGGGAGGACCAATTGAGTTAGGGTGTGTGGGAAGTTCCTGGAAACAGAAATTGACTGTTAGCTCATACATTTGATTGCAGTATCCTATTTAGGACTAATGCCTGCGTTTGGATGTAAGGTATTGAATATGAAATCAACCCTGGGATTGTGTTTTGTAGACTGATACATCAGTCCTATTTAAGAATGACTGTCTCAGGTTGTCTGATACAATACATTATCTCAGTTTTGTTTTTACTGATATGGATATCAGTCTTATCCTGGGGCTGAGCTGATTGTCCAGTAAGCTCAAGTATTGTTCCAGTTTTTATTGCCTACAGTGTTAAAGAGCTAGTATCGGACTTTACTGCTACTGAGGTTGAGGGTGTTTAGAAAGGTATCAGCTATAGTCTAATTCAGTAAATAGGACAGGTACCAATTTCCTTGTGAGCTAAACTCTAGTACTGGTCAGTATCAGGTTTGAAACTTCATGGTTTTGATTTTACTCATGTGTTTTGCTCGATTTGTTATTGCTTAGCAATTGAGCTAATGGACAGAGGGCTGTAGGGAAGGGCCTGGCCTATGAGTGTATTGTAGAGAGTTTAGATGGTTTTTCCCATATCCTATTATAGCTATTTTACAGTCCTGAGACAGGCCTTTGAATAAACAGTTGTATTAACAGTATTTATCAAAGAGTCTTAGTACTTTAAAACAGGAAACAGGGGATTGGTAAATTGACCTGGGAACTGTGAGGGCAAATCCAAAATCCAGTGACTCTAAGTCATTCAAATTCTTTGACTGAATCACATCAACATTTTTACTGAACAAGATGTATCATCCATTTTGAAGACTGATACTTGATTTCACATGTGGACTGATACTTGGTTTCACATTTGAAATGATACTTGATTCCACATTTGGACTGATTTGATCTTAGTTCTATTAAGGACTGAAGCACACAAATTCTAATTAGAATTTGGTTTTCTCAAAACTGAGAATGAACTATAGTACTAATAATTGGATTAATATAGGACTGATAACTGAATTAACATTGAGCTACTATAGGATTAACATTTGACATATTATTGAGTTGTTAACTGATAACTGATTAGAGATTAACTGATATCTGAGAGGAAATAGAAGTTAGGATTATTGAAGCTAAATCAGTTCAGTCTCATCTGTGAGACTTAACTGAACCATTGTTCAGTAACTTGGGGATGGACTGGAAGTTTATATCCTGATTAGGACTGAGTGATATCTATATATATTCTACATTGCCCTGATACATTGTACAGTATCCTGCCACTGCTGCAGTATAGTAGGTCTCATAGCTATAATTGAGTTTCCCTGTATATGTTCAGGTGTTGTAGGATCCCATTGTGTTGACATATTGTGAACTAAAACACTGTTCTGGAATCAAGGGGTATTGATCATTAAATCAAGGAGTGATATGGATTAGTCATTTTTAGGATAACATTAAAGAACCTGAGAACTTAGGTAACAGGGTCTTGGTTCAATTAAGGAACCTGAGGACTTAAGTAACAGTGTTTGATCCATTTGATGACCTGAGAACTTAAGTATCAGAGTTGATTCCATATGATGGAACTGAGATTCAATCTCAGTAGGAAGGCCTTGTTTTAAGGATGAATTCCTAGTGTAAAGGAATAGGACAGTTTTACCAGCCTTCAAGAATTCTATTTCTTTTAAACTGGAGTTGCATAGCCAGGATACAATATTGAGATTAGGTAAAGTGAAGAGCAAAGGTTTGTAGGTAGTTGATTGGTTCTAAATAAATCTTAGGACATTACTCTTCACCCTAGGAACCTGTTATTTGAGTGTTGTTAGGCCACTGGGATATAACATGCCTATAGCAGCTTGTAATTATAGGAAAATAGTAGTCTAGCATTGTATTGTAGTTATTAAATTAAGGTTTATAGATTGTAGTAGGAATATTTGATAAATTAAAATGTTAAAATAGTAATGGATATGCGTTGACCAACTTGTACCTATTATAAACAGGAGGATTCCCAGCTTTACCACCCTTTCTCGATCACCCAGAGCAAGGCAAGTATACTCCTCGGATTTGTCCATTTCTCATATCTTGCATGTTCATCCCTGTATCTCCTTGATTGACACGATGTATCACGGTATTGTCTGGTTTCATGTTTCATGTATTATTTGTGTCTGGGAGGAGAAATACTATAGATATGATCAAACCCTGTTACTATTCATGTGAATAGCTTGGGTTCTGCACCGTGCACGCGGGACCAAAGCCGTACCATTTCATGTTCATTGTATCTACCCAAGCCGATCACAATCTAGATGTATTTCAATATTGCACATGTCAGGATTCAGGTTGTATTTCAGGATTCATGGTTGTATTTCATGTTCAGGTTGTATTTCATGTTTAGGTTATACTTCATGTTCAGGTGGTATTTCATATTCAGGACTCTTACCATGTTCCATGTTTTACTTCCAGTATTTCCTGTTCCATTTCATGTCTTGTTCTTATTTTCTGTACTTTACATATATTCCTATTTCTTGTTCATACCATGATGTACATGTTCATTCCTTGGATATACTTAGCTCCGCTCCTGACTAGGATATGTTGCAGGTGAGTTGGAGGCTCTGTGCGACACGTACTATGGCGAGGAGCCAATTGATGCAGGAGAGCTAGTTGGTGCTGCTCTTGACTTAGAGGCTGTAGAAGCCTAGAGCTTACCTTAGTATTCCATATTATTTCCTTGTATTGAGACTAGTAAACTTACTTTCATTTGCTGGAATGTAATAGAATTCTGAAACTTATACTTCTTTTCTGGGATACATTTATAGATGCTGTGTTTTCATACTTGTCTTAATATCTGGTTAGTTTTCCCTAGATTGGTACAGCTTACTTTGTCGTGTCTAACGACAAAGGCTGGACGTGTCTGACTCGTGTTCGGTTATTCGAAAGCGGGTCGTGACAGACGCACCGCCTGTAGTGACTTAGATTAGCTAGTCTTTTATTGGAATTGTATTCCAGCTTGATACTTTGGGTCAGTAGAACTTATTTGGGATTGTATTATGTCTTTAAATTCTGAACTTGTGTTTGTGACTCTGCATCTATTTCAGACTATCTACTTAATCTTTATCTCTATTTTATTCGTGCTTATCTTCCTTAGATTCATGTGATTGAGTGTGATTATATTTCTCCGTACAGAGATGACAGGTTATATTCATTGTGTCTTAGATGTTATATGTTCTAGATGACCTATACAGCGTTCTACCACCGACTCTGCGACGTTGGCTGGACGTATCCACGTACCCGTGCCCCTAAATAGGGTACGGGTCGTGACACCATGATTCCGCCTAGGCCGACATGATGTCTCTGTTCATTGCCTTGGAATCCTTCATCTCCTCCCTCGTATATGAGTTGTCTACGACTATTTTGTATTCTCATTTTTATTTTTAACTTTTTGGGCTGTCTTGAGCTATATCGGGCTGTTATTGAGCCATAATGGATTATCGACTAGGTTGATGGTGGCATCCGTATAGCGCGGGTAGCGAGCCCTGTTGCACGTCCCCGCCATACCTATCGCTAATCATTCTTTCCTTTCTTCCATTCATTCTTTCTTTTCTTTCTTTCACTTGTTCATTCGTTCATTCATTCGTTCATTCATTCATACGTTCATTCATTCATTTACTTATTTGTTCATTCGTTCATTCATTCATTCATTATGAAGCTCCCTGTACAGGAACCGCCTTGGCGACCCAACATTCCCGAAGCCTTTTGATGTTTCTATACTCTGCTCGAACGACTATGTTGATAGTCTTCCTGCCTCATTTTAGTGGAGCATTAATTGTTTTGTGCTTCAAGTTGCGGTACGATCTAAGTGACAAGAAATTCAATTATATTTGAGTACATGAGTGAATCTACTCGAAACGTAAGCAGTGCCTTGGCACGAGCGTGGAGTACGGTGCGAGGTTCAATTAAAATTCTAAGTTCCTTTTAATGTTCTACACAAGCATACAAGATGGGATTATTCCCTTAGCTAGGTGCGTTGAGGCATTTTATTAGCATGCAGGGGGTTATTGCCTAGCGATTCTAGCAATATTGTTCGTATTATTATGTGTCTAGGCTAAGCAAAGACAGGTTCACCGGAGCCACCCACCTTAGCGATGATCGCATCGGCTGAGCGAGACTCCGAGCACGCCTTTGAAAGTCTAAGACTCGATTCTTCTGAAGGGCCAACTTAACACTTGCATTAATTTTTACTCGATGCATTCCTCGGGTCAACGTAACTCTTCGAGTCAATGACTCATTTGAGTCATTTGCACTTGTCGTTTGAATCGGCATACCGCTAGGGCGGAGCGGGTCGTTATAATATTTTCCACCGATACGGTTGGTATTGACACCCCACTAGTTTGCATGCAGGTTACAGGTACTTGCTTATTTCGAGGCAGAGCTCGCTTGGACATCCTGAGGCATGGAGTTCCTTAGCATTTTAAAGCGTGCGATAGTGTTAAAAAATTTATCTATATGGGACATAATGCATGGACATTACCTTCTTCAGTTGCAAGCCTTGAACCTTAATATAGAGATGAGAGAGCTGATTGATTGTATTCAGAGAGATTGTGAGCATGAGTGATTGTAATCATGGCCTCGTGCCTTTGTAATTATGTTGTATTATCAATAAAGATGATTCTATTTGTAAACTAGTGTTATTCAACTTTTCTGGTTGGGACTTCTGTACGACGACCCCGTCACTAAGCTACTTGGGACTTCTGTACGACTACAGGTAGGGGGTTTTTCTCTCTCCAAACCCATGTCCTACTTATAGGCAAAGATTCAACCTGGGATAAGACAGGCAATCCCAAACGATATCGAAGAAAAAGTAAAAAATTTAAGAGCCTGACAGCCTGGTAGCCTTTCCAGAGTCATAATTGATGGCATTATCACCAGCTTGATGTGACTCCAGAACCCTAATGGAGAAACCCAGAATGGCCAAGTTCTTTACGGTCCATGCTTATGTTCAAAGTGTTACAAACTTATCCCAAGTTTGAAAATTTTGAAGGACGTCTTGTAGAAACATGAAAAATCTCCAAATTCCACTAAAGTCTAAATAGTATCAAGTCATGCGGCTAAGACACCAAGGCTACAAGTGGATCTCCCTGCGGCTCCCTAGATGGATCTCCTCCCTTTGATGCTCTAAGTGTTTCGTGCCTCCGACCAAGACAACATCACAAGGCATACATCACCTTGGTCATCCTCTACCGGCAGAGCAGTACCACGTGTATCCCTTCCCTTTCCTGTGGCAGTATTCCAGAACGTCCTCATGCGACTGGAATTCCATACGGCTAAAGTTTCATGCGACTATGCTCCAGAAGCCTGATTCTCTTAAATCTCGGTACTGCCACGTATCAATGGTCAGGCCTTATATTAACTGCTAACTGATTTAAAATTCCTAACTAATAGCATGTGGGTTATTTAACCTCCCCATTTAACCAAGATTCCCTTATCTCTTAGTGTATGCCACGAGTTATTTTTGATCGGGCATATAATCTTAATGATTTGATCTCATGTTTATGGCATGTGCGTTATAATGCCCTTTTAACGGTAATCTTCTCAAATCACAGTATAGTGTCCACATGTCACTACCAAAAAAGATACTTTAGTGTCATTAGAAATGTCTCTAAAATGTTGAAAACCCTCACTATTCAATTTTGCGAAGAAAATCTTTGTTTGTGTATTTCATGGTCACTAACACAAAAATGTCGCAGGTCGTCATTATTGTGATATTCAGTAGCAAGCACTTCGTGGATATTCTAGTAATAGCGACGTATAACGATGAGCAGTTGCTAATTCGTGATGTCATTTTTTGTTGCTAAACGTTGTCGATTTTTCAGTAATTAGCGATATTCTTTGTGATTTTAGCTACAACATGCTGACATGGCAAAATTGCCATGTCAGCCACTTAGCGACGTTTGGCGACTGTTTGTGACGTCTTCGTTATAGGCTAGCGACGTTCTGATATACGATTAGCATGTCTTCCTTCGTTGCTAAACGTCGTTAAACTGTAAAAGAAAATTAAAAACAGAATATTTTTTGTTTATTTTCTATCCAGAATCTACCTGCATTTAAATCATAGTTTATAAATAGTAGACCCATAGCAACCCTCCATAAAATTCCTTGGGTTCACCGACCCCTTTGGTGGAACACTCAACCGTAAAAAAATAGAGAGTTATAATATGTCATCCACACAGACAAAAGATGAAAATGTTCCAATAATCAAATAAACAGAGTCAAACGATAAGAAAGCCTAAGATAGTCGGGTGGAGACAAATCCACTACCAAATAGCCTAAAAAGAGTTTATGTCCATAAGACCCAAGAATGGGTCAACACGACACATATTGCCACTAAATATATTAAATACATAAAGACCCAAGAATGGGTCAACAAAGCACAACAAAACACAACATAATATGTCTGATGAAGGACTACGGCTGGTCATAAAAGGAGAAGAGAATACGACCTGCATCTGGGATAGCATGAACCTATACTGCTGCCGTATAGCGTCACCGTTATACTCATCAAGAGGAGGAGGCAGTGGAATCGATATAGTCGGTGTCGCTGCCGCGCATAATCAGGAAGTGTCTGCCTGGCTAGCAGTCTAGAATTGTAATCCATAACAGCCATAAACCTCCAAACCTGATCACCCATGGCCAATTATGTCCCCTACAACCGCCTGAATGGTATGATCCATCCTCTAGCTCATCTCCCTCATGGTCCCCTACGTCTCCCTCATGGTGCACTGGATCATATCAAATCGTACGGTGAGCGCCGTATGTCCGTCTGCGATTGAGACTGGGGCTGCTTCGCATACTCTACAACATCTTGTCACTATATCAACAACTATCGACGCAAGCCCCCTTCGACTTGGGCCGACTCCAGTGAGGGTTGTGGGAATGCACACTGCCAGAGGGGGCCTTGGATGACTGCGTCACCATAAAGGCATTGTAGGATCTCGTACCGTAGTACGTATCCCTCTATAAGAGCACCAACGACAGTCATCTAGAGCTCGTCCACCGACTAAAGCGGAGAGGGGTACAAGGAAGTACTAGCCCCTCCCTCTACATGAGTACTAGCATTCGTACGCTCACTGTCCTAAGAAACTCATCGTAGAAAGATATGCATCTCGATAAGCATAATATTTACTATCAATCGTCGTAGTTGCTATTGTCTAAGGTACTTATTAATAACTATAGGTATATATTGCTATTTATAAGTTATATTAAAGTTAACGAAACATACAGTAATACTTATATAGCTATGCATGGCCCTCTCATCGATGAGCTTTCATTCTTCTGATGGGTGGCCAGGAAGACGGTAACCATGTTGGCGTCCTCATCCTCTGTATCTGTTAAAATTAATTTGTTTGTTATTGAAACTAAACATTTTGTTCATATTTTCATTAAAATAATATATATTCAATCAAATACATACCAGACGACAAAATGTTATGTCATGGGAATCGAACCAACACACCACTTTCCTCCCCTCGCCCTAACCGCCTTTGCCTTCTTCGACCTTTCTTTGTACCTGGGATCGTCGAATCTAGCCTTCATCATAGTCCACTGCTCGGGCTTGATCCAACCTTAGATCGGTCTTCTGGAGCAATCTCGATCTTTCTGGTCGTCGATTGCATCACGGATCAACTTGGCGGCAACGACAGAAAATTGTTTCTCGATCATCTCAGTCCTGTGGTAGATAAAATATATTTTCTATAAGAAGTAAAATAGTAAGTTAATATGTATAAAAGATAATTGATATTAAAAATAATATACTTTAGTTACCTTGAAATAGGCAAACCAAAACCTTCCTCTCGTCTGAGGCATCCGAGTTGTTGATCCAAGCCACCATAGTTGGACCTCAGAAATAGCCCCAGTGCCCTCTATACCGTCGGGTGACGATCTATACAATGATAATTATATTCATGAATATTATATTATATAATTAATGTTAAAATATATATAGATATATATATATAAATTAATGTTAACTAATTAACTTACTTTGTAGACTCGTCGGACCACATGTTCATCCTCGTCTCATCCGGAGGCGCACATGGGGGATCGATCTAATATGGAGAGTAGGTTTGACCTCCTCCATCTGCTCCTCTGTCTCCATAGTACCAGGAATACTGGACGGGATAGTAGTCTTATGCCTGGAACTGCCCATCCCAGGAGTACTGCCATGTACCGTCGATGCAGTCAGAGATGTGACTGGTTGGTACACTGGAGTACTCGGAGACGAGGTGCAGAACCATGATCCAATAACAGAGGAGCACTCCGTCAACCGGTGGAACCTCTACCTAGACGGGGTGCTCCTCTACCTCAGGACTGACCGAGGTACAATCCTCTTCGTTCTGCCATACCTGATAATAACATATATTGAAAAAATAGACAGACACAAGAAATATAATACATATTCTAAACCAAATCTGCATGCATTTAATAAATCACAGTTTATAAAAATTAAGACCGGAACAACCCTCTCTTGAATTTTTAGATAATAACCAAGTCTAGATAATAACATCCAGAAACATCCAAGTCTAGATAATAAGCAAAAAGTTTAGTCCAAAAATAAGGCAACAACATCCAAGAAATAAGTCTACCGGAGACAAATTCGGGCAAAATTCTAATCCGTAAAGAAGTATAATCCAGAAATAAGTCTGTCGGAGACAAACTCGCGCAAAAGTCATATCATATAACTATACACTCTACGCTGGGAAGATACCAGTCCCTCAGATACTGTGTACAAGCAGGGTTCAGGTGATCAAGATCCGCTATAGGAGCTGGGTGACTGGAACTTCCGGTGCCACTGCCTTCTGGTGCCAATTCCTCCTTAACAGCGATCTCGGCTTTAGGAATCACTTCATACCTGTCTAGTGAGAAAATTGCCTTAGGCTGCATATACTTCATATTGCCTTCCTCTATCAAATGCAATACAAGGCATCTACATATATCTTCCAAGTCCAACCTGGCCTTGGGATTGTCTTTCGTCTTTTCCTTTATGTCCATCACAGTATTAATTATGTTGTCAAATGCATTTGCCATTTATTTGAATTATAGAGACTGCGGGTTCACTGCAGCCAGCAGCGGACTAGCAAGACATGACCCCTAAAGTTAAGTAATTTCATGTAAGCGTAGGTAATCAAATGTTATTAAAACTATGTCTTAGTTGTTCTATTTTAATCTTTGAGTTGTAATGTTAATATTTGATAGAGTTAATAGAATATTCAATACCATATTATATTTGATTCATGAAACCAAAGAGTTTACTGCAGCTAGATGTACACTAACGAGGCATAAATTCTCGGTAAAATGACTTCGGATATACTTATGGTTTTCGAATACCATAGAGGCTATATCTTTTATGGGCATATGACTATTATTTTTTATGATCCGCAAACCTTGCACTCTCACTCCAAATTGATTCGATATCCTATTTCTTGTTATCGTATTCTCAATAAAGTGACAGTTCTTATTTTCTATTTTTTCTATTCGAAAATCATCATTTAGTTTCTTCCTTCTAATTATTTAGAACTGATTTCTATATTTTAATTATATTCTACTAGATTCATAATCATACTTAGATTTTGGATCTATGATCGTATCTAAACAATTTTGGTTTAGTAATGGATCGTGCTGAACGATTTCGATTTGATCATTCTTAAATGATTTTGATCGCGACTAGACTATTTTGATTATGTTTCGATCGTGCCAACCAGTTTCAATTTTGATCATTCTTAAATATTTTTGGTCGTCGAATAGTCCATTTGACTAAAATTTATCGTACCAAATCATATTTTTTTATTTATTAGTTTTATTCGCGATTATGCCTAACTAATTTGATCATGAATCATATCTTTCTCTTGATTATATCCCTTATCATCCTTATTCGTATCGATTAAAATTTCATCTCTTTATTATATCCTTAGTCGTGCATAATCGTGTCCTTTGACATTTCGATAATGAAATTTTTCTAAGGTGGGTAGATTTGTAAGCCCACTTCCGAAATTTTAAAAAAAATTTATTTAGTTTTGAATATTTTCTAGTTAGAAAATATTTTGTATTTGAAATCGTATAAAGGATATTTTGAAAGATTTGTCAAACTATTTTGAAATATGATTTTATTTTTATAAAAGGCATACTATTAAACTTATTAATTTCTATTATCAATTATGTTTAAGTTTTAAATTTAGAAAATATATTTTAGAATTGCTTGATTTATTATTGTACAGTTGATATTTATGATAAATATACTTGTAGGATTATTTAGTTTATTACTATCTTTTATTTTAAAGATTTGATTTATAAAATCTATTTTAAATGGTAATTGACAAATAAGATTTTATTTTGAAGTTATTAATAGATTGAGATTGATCAATCTAATTGATTGATTCTATAGAAGGATTTGATCAATCTTATTCCTTCCCTAACTAGGAAACCCCACTCCTATATATAGGGGAGGTTTCCCTTTATTTTCTCCACAAAATTTCTCAACATCTAGCCAACACCATAACCAATTATCTTTTCGCAACCGTGTTCGTGCATCGTGTCCGTGTCCCAATCTCCTTTTTATTATTCTATTTATTAAAAATACATGTGATCCATCCTTGTGTCCGATACACCGGACACGTCCACCCAAATTCTGTATCATGCAAGACACAACCCAGCCATTGTGTCGGACAAACCCGACATATCCCTAATCTCTAACCCTAACCCTAATTGATTCCGATGCCATCTGACCCGACAGTCACTACGGATTTCTCCCCCAGTTTACTCCTCTTCCCTGTCCTGTCACCAAACTCGTTCTTCTCTGGCCAAATCCCGCTTTCGATCATACCCACCCTTTGCCATTGTTGAACCCTGACCACGACCACATCTACAATCGCTACCTTCTTGGCCCCAATTCTCTGACATCTCCGCCTGCAAAAACCCCAACAACCCCGATCACACAACACCACCGCCACAACACAGGGGACACAGCCACGTCCCCATCCACCGACGATGAAACCTTCTGTAACTCGACCGTAGCCCCTCCTCCATAGACAACACAGTCACCACATACCGCTACTTACCTCGGTCGATCACCGCCCAACTGCTACATCACACACCGTAGGAGCCCCGTCTCGATGTCACCTCTGTCCTCTGCGTAGACCAGATCTATGGCGCTCAACCCTGATCTGCCTCCGACGACGACGTCGGAGTCCTCCACGACTTTCACGCACACCTCCACCTCTCCTCCCCTATCGATCCCGGCCATCGTGCACTGTGTCGCCCCGTCGAGCCCGCGAGACTCAGTGCCGAGCCACCGCAGAGCGCGCAGGGAGCCTTCGGCCATCCCTAGGCCGCACGATGTGAAGTCAAGCTCAGCCGCCAACGCTTAGGAAAGTGAGCTCTCTATTTTCCTTTTTCTCCTCCTCCTTTCCTCCTTTCTCTCTTTCTTTCTTCTGGATAAAACGAGGGATAGCTTTCTCTCTCCTCCCTTTTCTTTGTGTTGTTTTTATTTTATTTTTTTATTTTTACTTTTATTTTGTGGGATGGCTAGAAGCCTAGCATAAAATTTGGGCTTAAAGCCTAAAGACTATAGTTTATAAATACAAGTATTATTATTATTATTATTATTATTATTATTATTATTATTATTATTTATTATTAGTTACTAAATAATATTTGTAACAAATAAATATTTTAGGCTTCTATAACAAGGTTCATTTTGGGGGTTTAATTATTAGGCATACTATGGGTTTGGCATTAGACTATAGACAATAAAATTATTATTATTTTTTGTTAGATATGTATATGGACCAAATAGTTTGTATTTATTGTTGTGTTTTAAAACAAATAATTTGGGCATTGGATTGGCTGATACATATATATTAATGGTTATTGGCTTAAGTTTTGCAACGAATTATTTTGGGGTTTTTTTAATGTATAATTTTAGATTTGGCTTTAATTTAATAAGATTTCGTTAACAGTTTATGATATATATATATATATATATATATATATATATATATATATATATATATATATATCTATATATAATATATATATATATATATTTTTCAACGGCCCTTTACGTAAATTATTGGGCTTGAGAGTAATAAATATCTTTGGGCTTATAATATATTTGGATTCTGTATTATTCCTAAATGTTTTTATATGAAATTTATAAATACTTTCTAAATAATTGTAACATTTTTCTAAGGATATATTTTTTTTTCTAAGGATATATATATATATATATATATATATATTATATATAATATATATATATATATATATATATTATATATATATAATATATCTATAAATATTAATATATATTATATTATTATATAAAAAAATATATAATATATATATATATATATATATAAAATATATATATATATATATATATATATATTAATTATATTTTCTTTATAGATTTTGTTATTAACAATTTTTTCAAATCAATCCTTGACCGTGACTAGTCATACGTTCCTATTTCTTGTGATTCTGACTACTTCATATCGATCCTAGGCTAATCGGACTGTCCTGGACCCAATGGTATGGTCTGTTCCATCATTAGAGGCCATCTTGCATACTTATGACATCTGCGACTATTATGTGCCAACATGATTAAGTCACACAATAACTCTAACTAATTGAGACAAGTACACTATTGTTTTGTGCTTATTATATTATAATAGTGTCTTTTATCGTATTTCATTGAGTATCCTGTTGAGACACGATTGTAACACGATAAGCTTGATTGTATCATTGCTCGATTATTGTTTAGTAAGTCGGAAGGGGAAATGCTCAGTAGGTATGTGAATAAAGTCCAATGGTTGTTATTGTGGATAGCTAAGTCGTACACCTCACGTATGGATTAGTCGTTCATTATATTGTGGATAGTCATCTATGATGTGCCGTATTAACCCAAGTCGTTCATATGTCGAAAAGTATTTCAAATACACTGTTTGTTTTATGGTACTTGTTCATTGCTAGTTGCCTCGTTCATATATGTTCTTGCTAGTGGTTTCTTGTACATGTTTATTATTTTCAGTTCATATACATGTTTTTTATTCTCTACTGCATCTCTACTTGCTTACCTTATTTCGTATTAAGTTACATAATGCAAGGATTGTACTTTGCTTCTTTTCTGACTGGATCATTGTAGATGACTTGTCATGCTTTCTACTTTTGCGCTATGGACCATACGGGGAAGATAGAGATCTTGGAGGCTGACCGTAGATTCTAGATAGATTAGTTTATTTTTATTTAAATATTAAGCGAGTTTGTTCCCGAATATCATTTTTGATGTATTATTGGATTTTTAAATAAAATAGTTATTCTGAATGAGCAATTAGATATGATTTTATTGTATTTGAGATTAACATAAAGACCTAGACAGCGTTCTACCGCGATGTTGCGGCGTAGGCTGGACTTGGCTACGCACTTTTATCCCGAAAAGTGGGAGCGGATCGTGACAAGATTTTTTAGTGGAACATGCAGGTCTATCTTCGTAAATTGTGCGAACTCGTAGTAGTACATAAGTTAGTCATACTACTACGAGTCTGCGACTAGGAAGTGCTCATTCATAATTAGGATTGATTTGATTTTGGAAGAATAACTAGGACTAGGAGTCCCTTATTCAATTTGATTGTCGGGTAGTTAAGGTTGCTATATAGGCCATGTGATTTAGGCAGAATTTTATTGAATTCTAAAACCCTATTAGGTAACTTGAGGAATATTCATAGAGAGATATACCATTGTGTTTTGATATGACGTAGGAACAAAGGTGGGTAGACTATTCGTTTGGTGAACTAGGCCTTCCTAAGATCGATTCCTAATCTTGATCATTTGTGCAATTTTATTTTCTCCCCTCTAATCATCATCATATCATAAAATTCATATTGCTTATTTATTTCTCTTTGGCCATAAGGAATTATTTGTTTTAATAATTTTTGATTCAATTATCCATATATTGATCTCAAGTCTTTGATTTAAGGTCTATAAGTTCTCCTCAATCATCGAATATACATGCAACAGGGATTAGAAGACTTACACTTATTTTGGCTTCGATTATTATCTTTCCTAATCGCTCGTTTTATTTTCAAGAATTGATACTTGAAGGAAAGATACTTATACTTTTCCTATCTTGGTCACCTTGGAATTTTTTGAATTTCTAGAAGCTCCTTTGAAATTCTTATGGATATAGTTGGAATAATTTTTCGATGACTTAAAATGGAAGGACAGATGCACACTGTCGCCATTTATTTGAATTATGGAGACTGCGGGTTCACTGCAGCCAGCAGCGCACTGACAAGGCATGACCCCTAAAGTTGAAGTAATTTTAGGTAAGAGTAGGTTATCGAATATTATTAAAACTATGTCTTAGTAGTTCTAGTTTGGTCTTTGAGTTGTTATGTTAATATTTGATAGAGTTAATAGAATAATCGAAACCATATTATATTTGAGTCGTGAAACCAAAGAGTTTACTGCAGTCAGATGTATACTAGCGAGGCATAAATTCTCGGTAAAATGACTTCGGATATAATTATGGCTTTCGAATACCATAGAGGCTATATCTTTTATTAGCATATGACTATTATTTTTCATGATCCACAAAACTTGTACTCTCACTCCAAATTGATTCGAAATCCTATTTCTTGTTATCGTATTCTCAATAAATTGATAGTTCTTATTTTCTATCTTTCCTATTCGAAAATCATCATTTAGTTTCTTCCTTCTAATCATTTAGAACTGATTCCTATATTTTGATTCTATTCCACTAGATTCAAAATCATACTTAGATTTTGGATCTATGATCGTGCCTAAACGATTTTGGTTTAGTAATGGATCGTGCCGAACGATTTTGATTTGATCATTCTTAAGCGATTTTGATCGCGACTAGACAATTTTGATTATGTTTCAATCGTGCCAACCAATTTCGATTTTGAACGTTCTTAAACATTTTGGTCGTCGACTAGTCCATTTGACTAAAATTATCGTGCCAAATCATATTTTATTTATTATTAGTTTTATCCACGATTATGCCTAACTAATTTGATAATGAATCATATCATTCTCTTGATTATATCCCTTGTCGTCCTTATTCGTATCGATTAAAATTTCATCTCTTTATTATATTCTTAAAATCGTGCCTAATCGTGTCATTTAAAATTTTAAGGACGAAATTTTTCTAAGGTGGATAGATTTGTAAGCCTACTTTCAGAATATTTAAATTTATTTATTTAGTTTTGAATATTTTTTAGTTAGAATTTTTTTTATTTGAAATCATATAAAGGATATTTTAAAAAGATTTGTCAAACTATTTTGAAATATGATTTTATTTTTATAAAGGCATACATTTAAACTTATTAATTTCTATTATCAATTATGTTTAAGTTTTAAATTTAGAAAATAGATTTTAGAACTGCTTGATTTTTTATTATCAATTATTATCGTACAATTGATATTTATGATAAATACTTGTATGATTATCTAGTTTACTACTATCTTTTATTTTTAGGATTTGATTTATAAAATCTATTTAAATGGAAATTGACATTTTAGATTTTATTTTGAAATTATTAATAGATTGAGATTGATCAATCTAATTGATTGATTCTATGGAATGATTTGATCAAGCATATTCCTTCCCTAACTAGGAAACCCCCACTCATATATATAGGGGAGGCTTCCCTTTTTTCTCCACTAAATTTCTCAACATCTAGCTAACACCATAGCCAATCATCTCATCGCAGCCGTGTCCATGCATCATGTCCGTGTCCTAATCTTCTTTTTCATTATTCTATTTATTACAAAAACATGCGATCCATCCTTGTGTCCGATATACCGGACACGTCCACATGCGTCATGCAGGACACAAGCCAGCTATTATGTCGGACAAACCCGACATATCCCTAATCTCTAACCCTAACCCTAACCGTAACTGATTCTGATGCCATCTGACCCGGCAGTCACCATGAATCTCAGCTACCGTCGTTTACACCTCTTCCCTGTCCCGTCACCAAACCCGTTCTTCTCTGGCCAAATCCCGCTTTCGATCATCACCACCCTCTGCTACCGTTGAACCCCGGCCACGACCACAGCCACAATCGTCACCTTTTTTACCCCAATTCCCTGAAATCTTCGCATGCAGAAACCCCAACAACCTCGATCACACAACACCACTACCAAAACACAGGGACACAGCCGAGTCCCCATCCACCAACGATGAAACCTTCGATGACTCAGCCGCACCCCCTCCTCCACAGACAACACAGTCACCACACACCGCCACTTACCTCGGTCGATCACCGCCCGACCGATGCATCACACACCGCCGGATCCCCGGCTCGATGTCACTCTGTCCTCTGCATAGACCAGATCCATGGCGCTCGACCCCGATCCGTCTCCTCTGACGATGCCGGAGTCCTCCATGACTTCCACGCGCACCTCCACCTCTCCTTCCCTATCGGTCCCGGCCGTCGTGCACCGTGCCACCCCATCGAGCTCGCGAGACTCAACGCTGCGCCACCGCAGAGCGCGCATGGACCCTCCGGCCATCCCTAGGCCGTGCGCCGTAAAGTCGAGCTCGGCCGCCAACGCTTGGGAAAATGAGCTCTCCTTTTTCCTTTTTCTCCTCCTCCTTTCCTTTATTCTCTCTTTCTTCTGGATAAAACGAGGGATAACTTTCTCTCTCCTCCCTTTTCTTTGTGTTGTTTTTATTTTATTTTTTTATTTTTATTTTTAATTTGTGGGATGGGCTCAAATTTGGGCTTAAATCCCAGAGACTATAGTTTATAAATACTAGTCTTATTATTATTATATTATTATTATTATTATTATTATTATTATTATTATTATTATTATTATTAGTTACTAAGTAATATTTGTAATAAAAAAATATTTTGGGCTTCTGTAAACAAGGTTTATTTTTGGGGTTTTATTATTAGGCATACTATTGGGTTTGGCATTAGACTATAGACAATAATAGTTGTTATTATTATTTTTGGTTATATTATGGACTAAATAGTTTGTATTTATTTGGGTTTTAAAACAAATAATTTGGGCATTGGATTGGGCTGATACATATATATTAATGGGCTATTGGGCTTAAGAGTTTTATAACGAATTATTTTGGGTTTTTATAAATGTATAATTTTAGATTTGGGCTTTAATATTAATATGGTTTCGCTAACAGGTTTATGAGATTTATATGTATATATTATTTTCAACGGGATTTTACGTAAAATTATTGGGCTTAAGAGTAATAAATATCTTTGGGCTTATAATATATTTGGGTTTTTGTATTATTCTTAAATGTTCTTATATGAGGTTTATAAATACTTTCTAAATAGTCATAAATATTTTTCTAAGTGTATATATATATATATATATAGAGAGAGAGAGATAGAGAGAGAGATAGATGAGAAGGGGAAATAAGGGAGGTGAGGTGCCACCCTATGGGTGGTATGTGTCACCCCATGCTATCATCATGCACCGAAAAGTGTGCAAGTGCATGATGATAACAGTGTGTTTGAAATACTTTTCTAAGTGTGTGTGTGTGTGTGTGTGTGTGGTGTGTCTATATATATATATATATATAATATATATATATATATATTATATATTCGTATTATAGATTTCTTTTATAAACAAATTTTCTTCAAATCAACCCTTGACCGTGACTAGTCATACGTTCCTATTTCTTGTGATTCTGACTACTTCATATCGACCCTAGGCTAATCGGACTGTCCAGGACCTAATGGCACGGTCTATTCCATCATTATAGGTCATCTTGCATACTTATGACATGTGCGACTATTTTGTGCCAACATGGTCAACTCACACACAACTGCAACTAATTGAGGCAAGTACACTATTATTTTATGTGCTTATTATATTATAATGCTATCTTTTATTGTGTTTTATTAAGTATCCTGTTGAGACACGATTGTGAAACGATAGGCTTGATTGTATCATTTGCTCGATTATTGATTGTTTAGTAAGTCGGGAGGAAAAATGCTCAGTAGGTATGTGAATAAAGCCCAATGATTGTTATTGTGGATAGCTAAGTCATACACCTCACATATGGATTAGTCTTCCCTTTTATTGTAGATAGCCATCTATGATGTGTCATACTAACCCAAGTCGTTCACAGTGTTGAAAAGTATTTTAAACACACTGTTAGTTTTATGGTACATGTTTATTGCTACTTGCCTCATTCATATATGTTATTGCTAGTGGTTTCTTGTACATGTTTATTGTTTCTAGTTCATATACATATTTCTTTTATTCTCTACTGCATCTTTACTTGTCTAGCTTATTTTGTATTAAGTTACATAAATATAATAGGGTTGTACTTTGTCCCTTTTCTGACTGAATCGTTGTAGGTGACCTATCATGCTTCCTAATTTTGCGCTATGGACCATACGGGGAAGATAGAGATCTTGGAGGCCGACCGTAGATTCTAGATAGATTAATTAGCTTTTTATTTAAATATTTAGCGAGTTTGTTCCAAATATCATTTTTGATGTATTATTGGATTTGTAAATAAAATAGTTATTGTGAATGAGCAATTAGATATGATTTTATTGTATTTGGGATTTACATAGAGACCTAGACAGCATACTACCGCCGATGATGTGGCGTAGGCTGGACTTGGCTACGCACTCGTATCCCGAAAAGTAGGAGCGGGTCATGACAGGCAGCCTCCGGCAAGATCTCTATATCAACTTGATGATTCGGTTGTAGCATTCTTGAGACATATTAAAATCGGACTTGATGCTTAGCAATCTTGTAACCACCTACAACGGTGAATGATCCTCACAACCAGGATACAAAGGAGTCCTTGCATTCTCCAACAACTCCATGAACTTCGCAGCATCGTATTTGGTGCCTCCTTAGCTACATCATGATTGTCCAGATCGAAACTAGGCCCCGCAGCGTTGAAAATAATATGTCACTGATAGATATTCGGTATGAAATCCCTCAACTACAAATGATATGTCACGTCCACTTCTGGATGATATTTCAAGTTGCGACACTCACACATGGACACTTAATTTGGTGCGGTCCATTTACTGAGGGAACGCCTTGGCGAACTGTAGGAACTACTCTACCCCTGTATAAATTCATCTTACACACCGCACATGTCATCAGGATGACGATTGTACATCTACGAACGATTTTGCAGATAGTAATTTATATCCATTTGAAGATAATTCTGCAAAGATGGATACATATTATCCATTTTATAATTCGGGACTATCGGATTTCAAATTATATTAAATAAGTGTCGTCACGTGTTCAATGTTAAAAGTAAGATCTCTCGATATTTGGTATCTTAGTACCAACATACTTGGCACTTGGGTGTTGTCACGTGTTCTTTTTGAGTCGTTCTCTGGAAATAAAATTTACTCAATGATATTACCTAAGTATCTAAGATACTAACTCCTTCCCAGAACTAACCTTCAAGCATATATTCAGACACTAAATAGGAAATAAACCTATACTCATTTTATGATATCACACTAACATGTATTCATACTAACTCATTTATGTATCTATGTTGTGTCCTATATATATGTAATGCCAATTTGATATTAATTAAACTTATGCAAAAATTAAAATACAATCCACACACATATATACATACTCATTGACAAGAAAATCAATGTGTGTCTATGTCAGTGTCCGATTTGTGTGTCCATGTCACTATAACGTCAAATACATATTCTAAAAATTAACTAAAAATAAAAAATTTAACTGAAATTATTATGTGTCAGTGTCATTGTGTGCTTGTCCCATGTCAATGTCATTATGTGTGTGTCCTGTGTCCAAGTCTCATTGTGTGTGTCCCGTTTCAGCGTTTATAAGTCATTGTGCTCCTGTCTGCCCTGTGTCAGCTTATGTCTCTGTGTCCTATGTTCGTTAAGAGAAAGAGAGGGGGGTTTACCGAGATGGGGGTTGACTTAGGAGGGGGCCAATCGGAGAGGGGAGGAGGAGGATCGAAGGCGCCGGAGAGCAGCCGTACCGTAGGGGACGAACCGCATCTCGGGTCGTAGGGGCAAAGAAGTCGGGGGGTCACCGGGGCGGGTGGGTCACCGGAGGGGATATGGGGGTCGCCTGGGGGTTCGGTGTTCGCCGGGCGCTCGGGATCGGGGGTTCACCGGGGGAGGGGGTTCGAGCGAGAATCGAATTTTTTTTTGGGAACGAAATAATAAACTCGAACCGGCGCCCTAACCCTATATTAAGTAATTAGCGATGTTGCAAAAGGACGTCGCTAAACGTTGATGTATTTAATATATTGCGAGTTATTATGACGGGAGTCGGTAAACGTCGCTAGAATTAAAAAATATAGCGACGTTTACCGACTAATCCACGACGTTAACTTTCATGAAACTAAATGTAGTCATTGAACGACGCTAAATGTCACATTCAGTGACGTATTGCGACATTTTTTGTGTACGTCACTAATATGCAAAATAATTGCGACCTTTGCTTTCAGATTCGCTAATTTGACTTATTTTGGTAGTGTGTCATCATGATCGGGTCATACGATTAGCAGTCGTAATTGGTAAGTGTATTAAACCAACTTCTATAATGCCACCTCCACGATTTCTACAGCGGATCTCGTCCAACCAATGTCACGTGTCGCCTTGATCGAGCTTCACGCTAATCAGCTATCGTATATAGCTATAAGCAGCCAAGATTACGTTGATCCTGTATCTGATCGCATTTTATCACCTCCTCAAGGCGGCTATAAATAGGAGCGTACCCCTTCCTTCCAAGACACATGCACACCCGAAGAGAAGAAGAAATACACATATACAAAGAGAGAGCATATCAAAGAGAAAGGCCTTTGCATGTCGATCGTCTAGTAAATGAGTCACCACAATACTTGATCTTCATTATCACACTTTTCAAGATTTCTTTATCTTATATTACAAACCCTCTTGGTTAGGATTTCAATTGTACTTCTTTCAATATATATATATATATATATATATATATATATATATATATATATATATATATATATATATATATAACTTTTGTCTTGTGGAGCTATATCAAGTATGTATTCAAGTGCTGAAACAGTAAATATAGCCGAAACTTAACAAGGTGTAGCTGGGTAGTACAAATATGTGGCAAGTATCCAGTATCAAGGACCATGGGCAGACCCACGTGAAGGGCTGGGGTGGGCTCCAGCCCACCCCAAAAAAAAATTTTAACTTTTTTTCATATATATATTTTTTTGTAAATTTTTGTGAGTCGAACTATACTTAGCCCACCATAATCCACTCTAGCCCACCCCAACTCAGGTTCCTGGTTCCGCCCTTGCCAAGGACCATTATTGAAGTATCGGTGATCCATAGTATAGAACAAATATGGATACAATAACTTGCAATCCAATTGAAACAACTAAGAAAATAAATACCACAAGTAGCACACCATACTCAATTTGAAACCGGATGCAACATTCATGTTTGCACATTCAACTAAGAAAATAAAGGACATTGCTACTGTTGCTTTTGCTATTGTCTATTCGTCCTGAAGCTCGAAGTGAGCTACTTGAACATTTATGTTTTAATTATAATTTGTGTATTGGTATCGTCATGTTGATCCGAGCGGTTCCGATCATAGCCGACGTGTGAAAATTGACAGAATTTGAATTCGTCGACTATGCGCGACGAATTTGATCTGTATCCCACTACTAGGATAAGGGCTTCAGGCGACTAAAGGTTTTTTGTCGCCTAAATGCAAAATTAGTTGCCTAAGGTTTATTGTCACTAAATTTCTTAGTCGCAAGCATCGTCGTCTCAGGCTCCTGACCCAAATTAAGGGACGACTAAGTAAGCATTTTAGTCGTAAAAGGTCTTTGGATACTATAATATTGCGAGAAAATATCTTTGTCATTTCAAACTTTTGGCCAAGAAGGCTTTGTCATCTTAGGTTGTAGGATTTTTGGGAGAAAAGGACCTTTGTTGATTATAATAGTTGGCATAGGTTGTCTATGAAGACTATATTTGGTTGCAATAGGTAGTATGTGGAGACAATCATTGGTCCCCCAAGGTTGTATGTAGTGACTACGATTGGTTGTAATAGCTAGTGTATGGCGAGTATCATTATCGCATAAGTCACTTTGTAACGACTATGCATGGTTGCAATAGGTAGTGTATGGAGACTACTATTCACCGCCAAAGGCAGTCTCTAGCAACTATTATTGTTCTCCTAAGACACTTTGTGGCGACTATGATTGGTCACAAGTAGTATGTGGAGACTATGATTGGTCGCAACAAGTATTGTGTAGAGACTACTATTAACCATCCAAGGTAGTATGTGCGACTATCGTTGGTTGTCTAAGACACTCTATGGCGACTATGATCTGTCGTAATAGATAGTGTGTGAAAACTTCTACTAAAAGCCAAAGATAGTCTATGGCAACTATCATTGGTTGTCTAAGATACTCTGTTGAGATAATTACATAATTATTTTATTTTTTAATGGTATGACCCTGATACCATGTATGATGTAATAATTGAATGATTTATTAATAGGGAGGAGTTATATATATATATATATATATATATATATATATATATATATATATATATATATATATATATATATATATATATATATATATATATAGGAAGAGGACTAGCATCCTCCTAATTTTCTACCCGATGTGGGACTAAACAACATAACTAATAACCAATACTCAATATTTGAATCTAACATTTGCAAAGGAAAAGAGGAATAGAAGACTTTGGATTGTTGGATATATAGATATGAAGTCCTAAATTTGGGAAGAAGATGGGCCCACCTAAATTGGAAAAAGATTTCATATATTGTGTACTCTATTTTTTCCTTTTTATGTTTGGTTTAAAAGGAATATATTTTTGCGTTGGCGGTTGACTAATTTTCATCTATCACCTAAACTTAATTTTGGTAAAAAAATTTACTATTCCTCCTAC
>JANAVB010016917.1:0-72641 GCA_029216955.1 Iris pallida | reverse complement strand
TAGACACATAACAATACGGACACTATGGCTAGAAAGCTAGGCGATAACACCGCGCATGCTAATAAATGACTCAACGCACCTAGCTAAGAGAAAATCCATTTTGTATGCTTGTATAGAATATGGAAAAGGAATATAGAAGTGTGAGAACTCTCGCCACCGCGCTCCACGCTCGTGCTAAGGCACAAGCTTACATTTGAGTTCCCTATGCGTTCAAAAATGAAACAATGAATGGATTACAACAATGAAACGGGAAGGCTATCAACATAGTCGTTCCGAGCAGAGTATAGCAGCATTGAAAGATTATGGGACCGATGGGTCGCCAAGGCGACTCCCGCACGGGGAGTTGCATAATGTGTGAATGAAAGAATGAATGGATAAGTGAATGAATGAACCAAACGAATGAATGAATACGTGAATGAATCAATGAACGAACAAACAAGTGAAAGAAGAAAGAAAAGAAAGAAAGAATAAAAGATAAGGAAAAAAGGAATGGTTAGTGACAGGTACGACGGGCACGTGCAACGGGGCTTGCTACCCCCGCTGCACGGACGCCAACCTGGTCGATAACGTATTATGGCTAAGGGTTAGCCTACGGCTCGAAGACAGCCGTTAAGTTAAAATGACAAATAAAACGAAATGGTCGTGGACACCTCCATCGTATACGGGGGAGAGGGGAAATAAGGGTATTTCTAGCGGCACAGTCAAAGTGTGAAGGACGTGCCGGTCCGGATGGAAATAAAAAATTTGGCTTACGTACAGGCCTGAGTGCGGGCTTGGCCACCAGGGACGTAAGGCCGGGTATTTCAGAAGACTATCAGGGTGTACCAAGCCGTACGCCATGATAGGTGAGAAATTACCAAGGGAAAGACATGTCCAAATTGGCTTGTGATGCCAGCGACCGATGCATATAGATTAAGTGGGCTTTGCTGGTGGCAATCTACGTGCAAGTCCTTGCATTGAAATCAAAGTAGTCTAAGTTAGCTAAATGAAGTACCTTCTGAACAGGCTTGAATAAACACACCAGATAATCGAGAGTACTTCGGCAAAGGAGTTAGAAAATACGCCTACAACGTGCTAGGACCCGAGGCAGGGACACGCCCTTGATATTAAAAGTTTACATGAGACACGCTAAGTTATTTCTTATGAATTGTTGACTAACTTGGTTTACTTTGGACAGGGAAGGCCGGACGGTAAGTATGGGTAAGTCGTGCATGTATTTTCATGCGACACTTGAATTCGGCAATACGAGGTAGGTTTGGAATATGCCATGAAACTGATCCTAAGGCAAGATTAGTAAGACAATGAATGATAGACGGTGCACAAAAGTAAATGGAACGTGTTTAGTAATGATAGCATTGTGGGCGAGCCAGCCTCCCCACCAGTGCATAACAATGTACTGATAACCCCACAGTCTGCTTGCAGGATGCAGGAGACGTCGTCGGGTACGGAGCTTCCCTCGAACGTGCTAAGGCGCGGAGCTATCTCTGGAGCCTTGGAGCGTTGCAAGGAGCTGGAGCACCATATACAGGACATAATGTATCGGAACATCGCCATAAATTATTCCATCTTGTAAGCCACTTGGCACGCCTTTTATGTTTCAGAGAGGGACAGCTTGAGCGATTTGTAATATCGGCCTAGCGCCGCTTGTAAACTTCTTGAATATCAATAAAGAGTTGAATTTGCTTCAATTTGTGTTCATTTTACTTTCCGCTGCAAATGGGATACTCTGTGCGACTCTGTGGCCTAGCTCGAATCGGTCGTTTCTGGACATAGCCTTGCACGGGCGCAATCTAGGCCCGTGCGGCATCACGCTTAGCGAGGACGATCGCTCCTATGGGAGCGGGGCGTGATAGATTGGTATCAGAGCACGGCTTTACGTCCTTGGACTTCATTTCGATTTTCTTAGTTTTGAAAGCTCGGTTTTGAAACAAATTAAGTGTACGCTCTCTCATTGTGCCTTGGGATGTTCCATACAATAAGTCTAATATTTTCAAAAGCTCGTACAAGTATTCGATTGAACGGGATCGATAGGCGAAGGCCTTTGTGCCGAACCACGACGGACTCGAGTTGGAAGGAACGTATGCTAAAAAGTTAGCAAAATGCAAGGCGTTCTTGAATAACCTTACGCTGACAATAGCGAACGAGTACGCGAGACCGAAGTATTGTTCGAACGGGATGGTTACGCACGCAGCCTTTTGGCGATGTTGTGCCGAGTGTCGCGCACCTAGACCTTTTGGTGCAAACGAGTTTGCGAGCGAGACCGACTATCGCTCGGACGAGAATAAGTGAGACTTAGAACGTATGTCGATAGAGACGCTACTTGACCAACGCTCAAACGAACGCGGGGAAAATGATTCTTAGACTTTGAGGAATGGACGAACGCGCAATTTAATATATCGACTGGGAATCGAATGACCTTTTGAGGATTTGTAGAGTGACTTGAACCCGAGCGGTGTATGTGATAGCTTCGAGGAAGAATAAGAATGAGTGTCGACGACTAGTCGAGTGGCTCGAACCCTGAGTGGTGTATGGACGACATAGAAATTGTTCGAGCGAGACTGAAGGATATACGGATAGAACGAGTACGTCGGCTGGCGATGATATCGCGCAAAGCCTTAGAATGAGTAACGCTTAGCTGGTTTTGACTTCGACAGTCTCAAACGAGATATCGTTCGGACGAATTAAGAATGCGTAGTGCGAATTTTGAAACGATTGAATAGAGAGTCGGAACGATGAAACGAATGGAGGTCTTGGTCGAAGAAACATAGAAGATCGTGCATACGATTTTAAATTTAGTCGAAGGGATAGAAACTTGAGTTGAGGTGAAATACCCATAGACGAGATTGAAGATAGCACGATCGGAAGATAGCGTGCATGGAAAACGTTAGTTTGGAGATAGGAGAATGACTAAGGAATTGAAATTGATGTTGCTCGATGAAGAGTTAGCACGCGACAATGTGAATTGAGGAATTAAGTTGCACGACTCGAAATTTGTTGCAAAAGGAAGATCGTCAGGTTATGTGCATCATCGATGGTATTGAGGCGTATCAAAGATCGATGTACGATAACTCGGGGGTACTCTGATTCGATGATGATGACCGTGTTAGAAGTTATTGTTTTGAAGGATGCTATGTTGGGGATTGGATAGAAATGAATGTGGGATGGAGAGGGAAGTGACTTGATTGTTCGGTGATAACCACAACGACAACGATCTTGTCTTGCGCAAGCGCAACTCCAGCCTCGCACATGTGTCACGGATTTGGGACGATCATTTCGCGTGAGCGTTGGCATGGTGATTCATGTCCAGCGGGAATGATCGAACTCGAAATACCTTGACATGGCAATTTTGATTGCTTCGACTTGTGGTTTGAAGTGAAGATAAATTCGAGGATTGTTAGGACTTGCGATTGAAGAATAAGAAAACTTGATGATTGAGTAGACCCAATCTGCGTATCGAAAACGAGTAAGTCTAGATTCAACGCAAGAGTTACGTCCCGATGAGGACGATTATTCTGCGGGAATGTTGACATGGTGATTCATGTCCGTCGTGGATAATCAGACTTGCGTGAGATCGGGGCGCGACATATTGCAAGGCTAGACGACCTTATGATCGACTATGTGAATTGGATAGGTAGATTGTATCAAACATACTGAAGAGATAGACTATGAAAATTATTAGTGTGGACATACGATATTGACATGTCGAGGATTGGTTGAGGATAACCTACGAGCTCGAACTTGGAGCGGAGAATGTGTTGATGCGAATAGGGTGAACGCTGCTTGATGTTTAGAAATTTGAGTGAAACGAACTTGGGTAGAAACTCCCGTACAAGCGAACAAATGGTTTGACCATAGGAATTGGGGTGAGCGTCGTGCAACGGCCTTGCACGATGAGCAACGGACTTGACGTGTAACTATGACCTTGTGAGCTAACCTAGCGGATAGGCGGACGACCCTATGCCGAGTGATTGAACCTGTACGATGGCATTTACAGTATCGTCTGGACGGACGATAGACTTGGGGCAATGTCACGCCCCAGAACCAGAATACTGGAGAGCGGGGGCAGACATAGCCAGCTACGTATCATGAAATGGGATCCACTCCACTATACGGTCACGGCTATCTAGATATATGAGGGTTTATCTACAAGCCATCAGTCTCTTAAGGTCAACAAGAAGCCAAGTATCTCAATCACGAGCAAATAAGTAAATGTTACAAGATGTAAGATCACCAAATATACAATAGTAAGGCGTCCCAAACATTACATATTCAGCTGATCATGAAGCTAGTTACAAAATGTGAGGACTAGCAAGTGTTTCGTCATACATGATCAACCCTAGGTTGCCAATCATGTTACAGCCCGTAGGCAGACAGTAAGTGAAAATGTACACGAGCTAACACTTGCTCGGCGGCTAAACGCCTCAAAAGAATAATTTTACAATAGAGTGGGAGAGCAAATAACCCCACTCGTTGCCCTGGTTACGCCTGGTGTTCACCATCGGACTGGAAAATCGGTAGATCCTCTAGAGCTGCTCTGGTATCTGGCCATACAAAACCAGCTGGGTCAGACTCCAGAAAGAGCAAGTGCCACAAAGGAGGCTTCACTTAGGAACTAAAACCAGTAATCAGCACAAAAGTGATAATATATATATAATAAAAGACAACAATTAAGGAAAAACAGGACAGGTGATATACGATGAGATAACCATGGGACTATTCAGATAACCAGGTTACAACCCGTAAACCAAACAAGGACCGGGGTTGTAATCCTTCGTCTGAACAGAACTTGGATTTCTCCCACCATTTATCGGCAAGAAAAAATAGGTCATGTAATAATCTTGTACAGGATCAAGGCAAAAATAGACTGGTAAACTTCATCCAACATTTCACGGCCAAGCAATAAGTACGGCTTGATACTTTAACTAACTAGGGTTACCACAGGCCTAGTTACTAACAAGATGCAACGAGATTATTCCACAGCCACAAGCCCTGCAGACCATCCAGGCTATCCGAACGCAATTAGGGGTTGAACTCAAGTGGGTACATCGTCCAGGAAACGCATGTACCCTTAGGTGACTTAGAGGGTGCAACACATGACAGTGTGCTGAAAATGTGCCCTACTCGACGGCAGGCTACAGATCCCAAGTGGGGTGCCCAGATAACGGGATTGCCTGTAGCTGGAGAAATCTCTTCATGACTACTAGATTTATTCTAGTTGTTAGCCTTAGTTGATTTCAGTGGGTACTCCTGACCGTGGTACTCAGGGATCTCCGTCCTAGACATGATGCAAGACAAGACAGGTTCATTTGTACAAGCACAATCGTCCACGGTATCCAAGTCATTCAATCTGGTCAAGTCGTGTTAGCCGTCGCAACAGCATTTCGAGAAGTATCATGTCAGGTTTATCATGTCAAGAGTGCGCCACGACGGGCCACTATCATGTCAGGTATATCATGTCAAGTTCACTGCCAAGTTATCATGTCAAGTTCATTGTCAAGTGTGCACCACTACGGGTCACTGTTAAGTCATTCTAATTTATCAAGGAGGGAAGAAACGGGCACAATTAAATAATAATAAATATATAATATATATATTTTGAAGCCAAGGAGAAACTCTACAACTTTCATGTTGGGAGTGGGAAGAAATTCTGACCACAATTTAGACAAATAAAATATTTAAACAATCAAAGTGGGACCCATGCGGTCCAAAAGTAGGAGAACAAACATGCGGTCAAAGAGAGTGGGAGGCCACCCATGCGGCCAGCCAAGGCTTATGCGGCCAGAAAATAATTGAATGGGGCCATGCGGCCAAGAGTAAATGCCTACAAGAAATATTCATGCACCCAGAAAAGGCCGAGAGTGGAAAGACAATAAATGCGAGCTTCCACTCAAACAAAGAAAAGGGGCACGTGGCCACTCAAGTATAGTGGCCATATGGGACCCAACAGTAATCAATACATTAAACCCACGTGGCCAGCACACAATGGCAATTTGCCATGCGGCCCAGGAATAACCAAGGCCATGCGGCTCACCCTCACATTTACTTGTATGAAAGTACAAACAAATAAATAAAAATAAATAAATAAATAATGTCCATGCGGTTTGCTTGCATGAAAATGCAAACAAGCAACTAATATTAAATAATTTTCTTATGCGGCTCTGTGGTTGCATGCAAATGCAAGCAAGACTAATATAATGCTAGTAATAAATGCTATTCCAATGTAGCCATGCGGCTATGCATTCTAATATTAAGCAAGCAAGCTTGCTGACCCATGCGGCCAAGCATTCAATTATTTAAGCAAGCAAAGCATGCGGCCATGCTTCCTAATATTAAGCAAGCCAAGCTTGCTGACCCATGCGGCCCTTCATTTAATGCATGGAGATTGCATTAAGCAATGCATCAGAGAATGAGAATGAATGAGAATGTATTATAATATGGATTATAATACAATACGTGCATTAATGCATTTGAGAGTGAGAATGCATTTGGTGAATGCATTAAAATATGCATTATAATACCATACGTGCATTAATACATTAGAGAATGAGAATGCATTTAAATAAGCATTAAATTAATGCCTTATAATGCCATGCGGCTATGCTTGGAAAATATACATTCAAGAATGAATGCATTAAATGCATTCCTCCGATGCCCATGCGGCTGGCTCTAATGATATGATGCATTATTATAATGCTTAGAATAAGCATGCGGCTAGGTTCTAATTTCCATAATCCATGCGGCCAGCAAATTTTTGTAAGGCCAGGCTAACGCATTAAACAATGCTGTGGGTGCCAGCATTAAATGCTAAGCTATGGTAATGTTGCCAAGCATTAATGCTAAGCTTGTTCCCACGTGCATGCATTTAATGCTAAGGGGGCCAAGCAATTATCTTCATACGGCTGCAAGCAATTTCAAATGCATAGAAAATTAAATAATATAATTATTAAAGCCATGCGGCTCATTCTAGTGAATGGCCATGCGGCCAGATAACTGTCACTTCTCCACTTGTCCGAGAAGAAAAGTCATAAAATCTATGGCTTCAAAGCTCCACAAATCCTTCATTCCAAACCCAAATTCGAACCTCCATAAGTCAAAATGGGGTAGAACGAAATTCTCTACAACATGGAACCATCAACTAGCAAAAATATGCAAGTGTGATGGATCAAAGTCCTGGAAACCAAAAATACCACAAAACTAGATCTACAAAAATTTAACCATGGAAATAAAAAATGCCAAGTACTAAAGTGGGTTAGAAACACATAAGGAAGACAATGGAACAATAAAAAATGGGGTTCCTCCATGAAGCAAGATGCACTTGCCTAAGCTCTCCTCTCCTGGTAGGCGGAGAAGTAAAGATGGAGAAGAAGAATAAGTAATGAGTAATAATGGAAGAGAGGAGTGGGATTGATATTTATGATGGGAGTGGTGGTAGGTGGGAGTGGTTCTCCACATAAAACCAAACCAAGCCAACCCACTAACCGAACCAAACCAAGCCAATGCAATCCCATGATAAACCATGCTAATACAACATGCAAAATAAAATCCAAGGCTAACTAATTATGACAAACCAAAAATACGAGTCCGAAATACGTACACGTATTTCCAATACGTAATACGAACTATGGGCATTACAACTCTACCCACCTTAAAAGAATTCTGTCCTCGGAATTCAATCAAGAGGCTAGAGTGGCAAAGACAAGCTATACTAATCTCAGGCAAGCTATACTAAGCAATCAATCATGCAATCATGTATGTAAGCAAGGAAATCGAAGACACGAGAAAGAGGAAAGATATCCTGCTAGGAACCTCTCTGTCGGTTCTGGATCTGAGCTTGGACCTGGGCATACTGCTGGGGTCTTTGTAGCTGGAAGGCTAGGGCCTGAGGCGGCAATAGCCTCGGAGGCTGGTACTGCTGCTGAAATACTTGGGCCTGAGGCGACAATTGCCTCGGCAATGGATACTGCTGCTGCTGCTGGACTGGAGCTGGTCCCCTTACCGAGGGACTAGTCTGGGCCGATGATGAACTGGCCCTATTCGGACAGGACCCTATCTTGTGGTCCGGTGCCCCACAAGCCAAACACAATCCCTTTGCTCTGCGACACTCCGAAACAACGTGTCCTGGCTTCCCACAATGAGTGCAGCCCATTGCAAAAGACTGCTTCTGCTTCTGTTGCTGAGGGGACGTGACCGACGTCACTGAGGCCGCCTGCCTCGGAGTTCCAATTGTCAAAGCCCTGACTGCCAGGGCTGGTGCTGTCGACTGAGTCATCTGGCCGTGAGATCGCTTTCGACCTCCGGTCCTGTCCACGATCCTGTGGGAGGTATACTCGTACCTCCTAGCTGCCCTCAACACTGCATCAAAAGTCTGATGCTCAAACTGTTCCACTGCCAACAAAATCTCGAGGTGTAGCCCCTGCTGGAACCGCTAGGCTCTGTCAAACTCGATCGCCACCAAAGTGGGAGCAAACCGACTAAGCCTGGAAAACTCGGCCGCATATCCGTCGACCGTTCCTCCTTGCTTCAGGTTGGTGAACTTGGTCTGAAGATCATACCGAGCCACCGCATCGAAGTACTTAGTCTGGAATCTCTCTCTAAATAGTGCCCATAGGATAGGGGCCACTAATCCCACGGCCTGCGCCCCACCAGCTGCGGGCAAGATCCAGTAACTGCAGGCGCACCACGGCCACCTTCTCATCTTCCGGGGTCTTGGCTGCCTCTAGAATGACTTCAGTATCCTGGAGCCATGCATCAGCAGCAATAGCATCTTCGCTGCCGTCGAAGAATGGAGGGTTCAGGCGCTTGAAACTGTTCGCTGCACTGTTCCTTGGATGACCGCCTCTGTTCAAAGCATCTTCCACTGCCTGGTGCAATGCATCACCTCGGCGATCTTGGGAAGCTAACAATGATCTGATGAGACCCACCAAAGTGCCATCATCAGGCTCTACAGGCTGGACTGGCTGAACTGACGGCTCTCCTCCAGTAAGTACGACTCGGAAGGCTGCTCCTGAGTGCTGGGCCTGATCTTCTGGTTGCTGCTGGTCCACGGGAGGTGATCCGCCTTGCTGATCGGCAGGTCCAGGTTCAATGCCGCTGAAGAAGACGACATGGGAACAATAAGGAAGGACCAGGACAGATCAATGATTACAAGCATATGATCAGGACAAGAATTTCCGGAATCAAGAGGATACGAGCAGAGATCAAGGGCGAGTACTGATTGAGACATCTATTCGGTAAACCCTCACATATCTTGATTTACAAGACCTGTATGGGCCACCACTTAAACCATGTCACGCCCCAGAACCAGAATACTGGAGAGCGGGGACAGACATAGCCAGCTACGTATAATGAAATGGGATCCACTCCACTATATGGTCACGGCTGTCTAGATATATGAGGGTTTATCTATAAGCCATCAGTCTCTTAAGGTCAACAAGAAGCCAAGTGTCTCAATCACGAGCAAATAAGTAAATGTTACAAGATGTAAGATCACCAAATATACAATAGTAAGGCGTCCCAAACATTACATATTCAGCTGATCATGAAGCTAGTCGTTACAAAATGTGAGGACTAGCAAGATTTTCGTCATACATGATCAACCCTAGGTTGCCAATCATGTTACAGCCCGTAGGCAGACAGTAAGTGAAAATGTACACGAGCTAACACTTGCTCGGCGGCTAAACGCCTCAAAAGAATAATTTTACAATAGAGTGGGAGAGCAAAATAACCCCACTCGTTGCCCTGGTTACGCCTGGTGTTCACCATCGGGCTGGAAAACCGGTAGATCCTCTGGAGCTGCTCTGGTATCTGGCCATACAAAACCAGCTGGGTCAGACCCCAGAAAGAGCAAGTACCACAAAGGAGGCTTCACTTAGGAACTAAAACCAGTAATCAGCACAAAAGTGATAATATATATAATAAAAGACAACAATTAAGGAAAAATAGGACAGGTGATATACAATGAGATAACCATGGGACTATTCAGATAACCAGGTTACAACCCGTAAACCAAACAAGGACCGGGGTTGTAACCCTTCGTTTGAACAGAACTTGGATTTCTCCCACCATTTATCGGCAAGATAAGAAAACAGGTCATGTAATAATCTTGTACAGGATCAAGGCAAGAATAGACTGGTAAACTTTATCCAACATTTTACGGCCAAGCAATAAGTACGGCTTGATACTTTAACTAACTAGGGTTACCACATGCCTAGTTACTAACAAGATGCAACGAGATTATTCCACAGCCACAAGCCCTGCAGACCATCCAGGCTATCCGAACGCAAATAGGGGTTGAACTCAAGTGGGTACATCGTCCAGGAAACGCATGTACCCTTAGGTGACTTAGAGGATGCAACACATGACAGTGTGCTGGAAATGTGCCCTACTCGACGGCAGGCTACAGATCTCAAGTGGGGCGTCCAGATAACGGGATTGCCTGTAGCTGGGGAAATCTCTTCATGACTACTAGATTTATTCTAGTTGTTAGCCTTAGTTGATTTCAGTGGGTACCCCTGACCGTGGTACTCAGGGATCCCCGTCCTAGACATGATGCAAGACAAGACGGGTTCATTTGTACAAGCACAATCGTCCACGGTGTCCAAGTCATTCAATCTGGTCAAGTCGTGTTAGCCGTCGCAACAGCATTTCGAGAAGTATCATGTCAGGTTTATCATGTCAAGAGTGCGCCACGACGGGCCACTATCATGTCAGGTATATCATGTCAAGTTCACTGCCAAGTTATCATGTCAAGTTCTTTGTCAAGTGTGCACCACTACGGGTCACTGTCAAGTTATTCTAATTTATCAAGAAGGGGAGAAACGGGCACAATTAAATAATAATAAATATATATATATATTTTGAAGCCAAAGAGAAACTCTACAACTTTCATATTGGGAGTGGGAAGAAATTCTGACCACAATTTAGACAAATAAAACATTTAAACAATCAAAGTGGGATGCGGTCCAAAAGTAGGAGAACAAACATGCGGTCAAAGAGAGTGGGAGGCCACCCATGCGGCCAGCCAAGGCTTATGCGGCCAGAAAACAATTGAATGGGGCCATGCGGCCAAGAGTAAATGCCTACAAGAAATATTCATGCACCCAGAAAAGGCCGAGAGTGGAAAGACAATAAATGCGAGCTTCCACTCAAACAAAGAAAATGGGCACGTGGCCACTCAAGTATAGTGGCCATGTGGGACCCAACAGTAATCAATACATTAAACCCACGTGGCCAGCACACAATGGCAATTTGCCATGCGGCCCAGGAATAACCAAGGCCATGCGGCTCACCCTCACATTTACTTGTATGAAAGTACAAACAAATAAATAAATAAATAAATAAATAAATAATGTCCATGCGGTTTGCTTGCATGAAAATGCAAACAAGCAACTAATATTAAATAATTTTCTTATGCGGCTCTGTGGTTGCATGCAAATGCAAGCAAGACTAATATAATGCTAGTAATAAATGCCATTCCAATGTAGCCATGCGGCTATGCATTCTAATATTAAGCAAGCAAGCTTGCTGACCCATGCGGCCAAGCATTCAATTATTTAAGCAAGCAAAGCATGCGGCCATGCTTCCTAATATTAAGCAAGCCAAGCTTGCTGACCCATGCGGCCCTTCATTTAATGCATAGAGATTGCATTAAGCAATGCATCAGAGAATGAGAATGAATGAGAATGTATTATAATATGGATTATAATACAATACGTGCATTAATGCATTTGAGAGTGAGAATGCATTTGGTGAATGCATTAAAATATGCATTATAATACCATACGTGCATTAATACATTAGAGAATGAGAATGCATTTAAATAAGCATTAAATTAATACCTTATAATGCCATGCGGCTATGCTTGGAAAATATACATTCAAGAATGAATGCATTAAATGCATTCCTCCGATGCCCATGCGGCTGGCTCTAATGATATGATGCATTATTATAATGCTTAGAATAAGCATGCGGCTAGGTTCTAATTTCCATAATCCATGCGGCCAGCAAATTTTTGTAAGGCCAGGCTAACGCATTAAATAATGCTGTGGGTGCCAGCATTAAATGCTAAGCTATGGTAATGTTGCCAAGCATTAATGCTAAGCTTGCTCCCACGTGCATGCATTTAATGCTAAGGGGGCCAAGCAATTATCTTCATACGGCTGCAAGCAATTTCAAATGCATAGAAAATTAAATAATATAATTATATAAAGCCATGCGGCTCATTCTAGTGAATGGCCATGCGGCCAGAGAACTGTCACTTCTCCACTTGTCCGAGAAGAAAAGTCATGAAATCCATGGCTTCAAATCTCCACAAATCCTTCATTCCAAACCCAAATTCGAACCTCCATAAGTCAAAATAGGGTAGAACGAAATTCTCTACAACATGGAACCATCAACTAGCAAAAATATGCAAGTGTGATGGATCAAAAGTCCTGGAAACCAAAAATACCACAAAACTAGATCTACAAAAATTTAACCATGGAAATAAAAATGCCAAGTACTAAAGTGGGTTAGAAACACATAAGGAAGACAATGGAACAATAAAAAATGGGGTTCCTCCATGAAGCAAGATGCACTTGCCTAAGCTCTCCCTCTCCTGGTAGGTGGAGAAGTAAAGATGGAGAAGAAGAATAAGTAATGAGTAATAATGGAAGAGAGAGAGTGGGATTGATATTTATGGTGGGAGTGGTGGTAGGTGGGAGTGGTTCTCCACATAAAACCAAACCAAGCCAACCCACTAAACCGAACCAAACCAAGCCAATGCAATCCCATGATAAACCATGCTAATACAACATGCAAAATAAAATCCAAGGCTAACTAATTATGACAAACCAAAAATACGAGTCCGAAATACGTACACGTATTCCCAATACGTAATACGAACGACGGGCATTACAGGCAACAAGACTTAGAGTAGGACGGAGAACTGGGAGTGTGCGTGAACGACGGCGAGATTGGCCCCAAACGAAGGAAAAGATAGGAATGGATGACGCGCAAGTAAAGTTGGGATAACGAATTGAATCATTGATTGGAAGACGTACTCGATGATAATACGATACTTAGTCTCGAATCGGACGGAAATTACTTAGACTTGGTCGACCCCGTTAAGAAGAAATCATACTGATTTCGTGGACAAGAACGCTTGAGTAGCCAATCGGATCATCTCGATGACCGAGATAAATGATAGTGAGATGCACACGAGTTTGATTTTAAAAATTGAAGTTAGCAAAATGATCGGCAAATCAAAACTATCACGAGTAGCTTGTCCGACTTCGTTAATCGCTAAGCCTGGTTGAAATGTACGTATTCGGGGGACGCCTTGAATATGTGCACAGTCCCCACGCAGCGATATGATGAAGTCGAATGCAACTGCAAGTGGGTGCTGAGATGCGCATGAACGACAATTGAATAAGTACCATCAAGTCTAAAATAAATGAACAGTCATTCCATAAAATTCACCAAACGCATGCAACATAAAACTTGAAAGGATAACCGAGCATAATTCGATACCATCGAGCGATAAAGCCAGTCGATAAGAATTGTCTACGATATGCATACGACATGAGTTAGGGAACGGTAGGATGACCTGCACTCAGGAACTCTCGAGGACGAGACTTGTTTTGAGTGGTGTATTATGTAATGACCCGCTCCGCCCTAGCGTAACGTCGATTCAAACGGCAAGTGCAACGACTCAAACGAGCCGTCCACCCAAAGAGTTGGCATCAACCTGATGAAGAATCGATGCAAGGCTTACATTGGCCCGTCAAGATGAATCCAGACTTAGACTTTCAAAGGCGCGCTCGGAGTATCGCTCGGCCGATGCGAACATCGCTAAGGGGGTGGCTCTGATGAACCCGTCTTTGCTTAGCCTAGACACATAACAATACGGACACTATGGCTAGAATCGCTAGGCGATAACACCGTACATGCTAATAAATGACTCAACGCACCTAGCTAAGGAAATAATTCCATTTTGTATGCTTGTATAGAATATGGAAAAGGAATATAAAAATGTGAGAACTCTCGCCACCGCGCTCCACGCTCGTGCTAAGGCACAAGCTTACATTTGAGTTCCCTATGCGTTCAAAAATAAAACAATGAATGGATTACAACAATGAAACGGGAAGGCTATCAACATAGTAGTTCCGAGTAGAGTATAGCAACATTGAAAGATTATGGGACCGATGGGTCGCCAAGGCGACTCCCGTACGGGGAGTTGCATAATGTGTGAATAAAAGAATGAATGGATGAATGAATGAACCAAACGAATGAATGAATGAATACGTGAATGAATCAATGAACGAACAAACAAGTGAAAGAAAGAAAGAAAAGAAAGAAAGAATAAAAAATAAGGAAGAAAGGAATGGTTAGCGACAGGTATGACGGGCACGTGCAACGGGGCTCGCTACCCGTGCTGTACGGACGCCAACCTGGTCGATAACGCATTATGGCTAAGGGTTAGCCTACGTCTCGAAGACAGCCGTTAAGTTAAAATGACAAATAAAACGAAATGGTCGTGGACACCCATCGTATACGGGGGAGAGGGGAAATAAGGGTATTTCTAGCGGCACAGTCAAAGTGTGAAGGACGTGCCGGTCCGGACGGAAATAAAAAATTTGGCTTACGTACAGGCCTGAGTGCGGGCTTGGCCACCAGGGGACGTAAGGCCGGGTATTTCAAAAGACTATCAGGGTGTACCAAGCTGTACGCCATGATAGGTGAGAAATTACCAAGGGAAAGACATGTCCAAATTGGCTTGTGATGCCAGCGACCGATGCATATAGATTAAGTAGGCTTTGCTGGTGGCAATCCACGTGCAAGTCCTTGCATTGAAATCAAAGTAGTCTAAGTTAGCTAAATGAAGTGCCTTCTGAACAGGCTTGAATATAACACACCAGATAATCGAGAGTACTTCGGCAAAGGAGTTAGAAAATACGCCTACAACGTGCTAGGACCCGAGGCAGGGACACGCCCTTGATATTAAAAGTTTACATGATACACGCTAAGTTATTTCTTATGAATTGTTGACTAACTTGGTTTACTTTGGACAGGGAAGGCCGGACGGTAAGTGTGGGTAAGTCGTGCATGTATTTTTATGCGACACTTGAATTCGGCAACACGAGATAGGTTTGGAATATGCCAAAAAACTGATCCTAAGGCAAGATTAGTAAGACAATGAATGATAGACGGTACACAAAAGTAAATGGAACGTGTTTGGTAATGATAGCATTGTGGGCGAGCCAGCCTCCCCACCAGTGCATAACAATGTACTGATAACCCCACAGTCTGCTTGCAGGATGTAGGAGACGTCGTCGGGTGCGGAGCTTCCCTCGAACGTGCTAAGGCGCGAAGCTATCTCTGGAGCCTTGGAGCGTTGCAAGGAGCTGGAGCACCATATACAGGACATAATGTATCGGAACATCGCCATGAATCATTCCATCTTGTAAGCCACTTGACACGCCTTTTATGTTTCAGAGAGGGAGAGCTTGAGCAATTTGTAATATCGGTCTAGCGCCGCTTGTAAACTTCTTGAATATCAATAAAGAGTTGAATTTGCTTCAATTTGTGTTCATTTTACTTTCCGCTGCAAATGGGGATACTCTGTGCGACTCTGTGGCCTAGCTCGAATCGGCCGTTTCTGGACATAGCCTTGCACGAGCGCAACCTAGGCCCGTGCGGCATCACGTCTTAGCGAGGACGATCGCTCCTACGGGAGCGGGGCGTGACAAGCATAAAATAGGATGCTTGATAGACAAACCACCTCCTTCTTGGTCTGACACTGCCAAAGATCTTACCTATTTACAAGGAACTCTTACATATGTTCAAGATTTGAAAAGACTTAGAATAGAAAAAGAGTTTAGGTTAAAATCCAAAGCTAGGCCTGATTCCAAATATAGGGTAAACCTTGTAGAAAGTCATGATAAACCCGTCTAACCATCATCTCAAATCCAAGAAAAATTTCTTCAAAAAGAAGCAGAGTTTTCAACCACATCACAAAAACCTTCATTACCAAAACCCTCATCACCAGCAATCTCAAAAACCTAGAAATTTCAGTCAGACTCAGGATCAAAGAAGATTTATTTTGTGTGGTAAAACAAACCATATGGCCATCAACTGCTTCCATAGGAAGAGAACCTGTCAAGACCTCCTTCAAGGGAAAAGGCAAGCCAGAGGCTGACATGATTCTGAATGGGTCATCAAGCTCCTTCAGGTCTGTAAGCTATCAACCTGTAGTAAACATTTCTTACCATTCTGATGATTGGTGGTTGGATTTCGGAGCTAATGTTCATATTATGTTTGATCGCTCCTGTTTTTCAAACCATCAGGAATCAGGTGGAGGAGGTGTAACCTAGGAGATGGCTCAACGGCACAGATCGTAGGAAGAGGAAGAATAGATCTGAAGATGACATCGAAAAAAATTCTATCCCTATATGATGTGCTTCATGTGCCGTCAGTTAGAAGAAATCTAGTAATTGGGTTGCTTGTAGCTTCAGGATACAAGATTGTAATGGAGGCTAATAAAGTAGTTTTTTTCTAAGAATGAACTTTTTGTGGAAAAAAGATTTAAAAAAGATGGACTCTCTATTTTGAGTACTATGAATAAAATTTCAAATCCTTCTTTTGTTATTACAAATGTTGCATCCTCCAATGTTTGTCATGGCAGACTTGGTCATTTGAATTTAGGATCTCTTAAAAGGATGATGAACTTTGATCTTATTCCTAAGACTCATATTGATGATAAACACAAATGTGAGATTTGTGTTCAAGCCAAACATACTATATTACCTTTCAAATCTGTCCATAGGAATTTCGAACTCCTAGAACTAGGGGTACAACTTGGGCGGGCTAAACCCGAACCCGATCGGGTAAACCCGTAAATGGGTTGGGTTAGGGTTAAAGATATTCGGGTTCGGACTTGGGCTCGGGTTAAAATATTTGAACCCGATCAAAAATCGGGTTGGGCTTGGGTTCATGTGTTGGGTAACCCGAAGAACCCGAAATCCGACATACATATAATTTATATATATATTGTTTCATACTACTTAAATAAAAAGTTTAAACTATAATTTTTTTCATCCGAACTCTTCAATTCCTTGTCCTAAATCTCATTTCAGTTTTATTTTGTAATGATTGAGGCTTGATTGCTATTTGATTATACATTTAATATTACTCTTGTTTAAAATTATTTCAAATATCATATTAGAGTCCGATAAACCCGATGGACCCGAGCCCAACCCGAGCCTCCGGGCTTGGTCTTGGGCTTCATATGTTGAACCCGAAGTCGGGTCGGGCTTGGACTTGGGCTAGGCTTATGATCTATCGGGTTGGACTCGGGTTGACCTCAAACCCGACCCAATCCGCCCGAGTTGCACCCCTACCTAGAACTTATCCATAGTGACGTTTGTGATTCCAATAGGGTTTGACCCGAGGCGGTAGAAAATATTTTGTCACTTTCATAGATGATCATTCAAAGTATTGTTACACCTATCTTCTTAAAACCAAAGATGAAGTTATAGACATGCAAGGTCTATAAATCTGAAGTTGAGAACCAGTTAGATAAAAGGATTAAGATTCTTAGATCAGATCGTGGGGGAGAGTATACCTCAAATGAAATGAATAATTTTTGTGAAGAACATAGAATAATTCATGAGGTAACTGCTCCTTATTCACCACAGTCCAACGGAGTTGCTGAAAGAAAGAATCGTACTCTATTAGACATGGTTAATACCATGCTTCTCAGCTCAGGTGCTCCTGATAATCTGTGGGAAGAGGCCTTATTGTCAGCCTATTATATCCTTAATAGGATACCTAATAAGTCTAATGATAAGACACCATATGAGTTATGAAAAGGCCGAACTCCTAGACTTAAGTACCTTAAAGTTTGGGGATGTCTAGCCAAGGTAGGAATTCCTGAACCCAAAAAGAGGAAGATTGGACCTAAGACTGTAGATGCCGTGTTCATAGATATACTTTAGATAGCAATGCCAGTAGATATCTAACAACACCATTATAGAAGCTAGAGATGCAGTTTAATTTGAGAATATATTTCCATTTAAGAATAGAATTTCTTCCACTCCCACTAGCTCTTATCTTACCCCTGCTACTAGTTCTCATTTTCATCCATCAAGTTCACAAGATGAACAAGATATAGAACCTAGAAGAAGTAAAAGAGGCATGATTGAAAAAAATTTAGGGAATATTTCTTCACTTATTTGATAGAGGGTGATCCCTTAACTTATGAAAAAGCAATATCTTCTCCTGATGATCATTTCTGGAAAGAAGTCATCAACAATGAGTACAACTCCATTATGGAGAATAGCACTTGTTTTTAGCACCTACCTTTAGGCAGTAAACCAATAGGTTGCAAGTGGATATTCAAAAAAACTTAGAGCCGATGGTACCATAGAGAAATACAAGGCTAGATTAGTAGCAAAAGGTTTTACCCAGAAAAATAATTAGATTATTTTGATACCTATTCTCCTGTAGCTAGAATCACCTCTATTAGAACCCTTCTAGCCTTAGCTTCCATTCATGATATGCTAATCCATCAAATGGATGTAAAGACAATATTTCTAAATGGAGATTTAGAAAAAGAAATATATAGAGCAACATGAAGGTTTTATTGCTAAAGGTCAAGAAAAGAAGGTATGTAGATTAGTAAAATCTTTAATATGGCCTAAAACAAGCTCCCAAGCAATGGCATAACAAATTTGACAAAGTCATTTTAGAATTTGGTTTCGTACCAAATGAATATGACAAATGTTTGTATTCTAAAAATACAAATAAAAGTTGTGTCATCTTATGTTTGTATGTTGATGATATCCTTATTCTAGGATCTTCACTGGAACTGATAAATAACACTAAGAATTTTATCTAACCAGTTTGATATGAAAGACCTAGACGAAGCCAACTTGATCCTCGGAATAAAAGTGTCCAAATGCAAAGAGGGCTATACTCTATCCTTAGCACATTCAATTAAGAAAATGCTAAGAAAGTTTGAGTATTTTGACAAAAAATCTGCCCTCACTCCTTATGACAGTAATGTTGGTCTCAAGAAGAATGAAAGATCACTTATAGAACAACATAGATATTCACAGATGATGGGGTCCTTTATGTACATAACAAATAAGACCAGACCCGATATTATATTTGCTATTTGGAGACTTAGTAGATATACCAGTAACCCAAACCAGTCACATTGGACTGCATTGGATAGAGTATTTAGATATCTTAGAGGTACTCTAGATTATAAACTTCATTATACTAGACACCCTGTATCATAGAAGGTTATTCAGATGCAAATTGGGTAATTAATTCATATAATGTGAAATCCACTACTAGATATGTCTTTACTCTAGGAGGAGTTGCAATCTCCTGGAGTTCATGTAAACAAACTATCATAGCTAGGAGTACAATGGACTCTGAAATGATAGATCTGGGCATACTTGTACAGAAGCCGAATGGCTTAGAAATCTGATTACGCATATACCTGTTTCTCAAATTCCTGTTCCTGTATTTTCTATCAATTGTGATAACAAATATGTTATTGAACTACTAAAGCATGATTCTGTGAATGCTAAGATGAACAGACACCTGCAGCTGCACTTCAAATCGATAAAGAGCCTGTCACTTCCCGTTCCCGGAATACGTAAATTTTTAAATTTTTTGTATATGGTATCTGACACCTGTATCTTGATTATACGTATTATGTATTTGTAACTGGCCATGGCATGGAACAGTATCTTGTCGTGGATTAGTATGCCATCTCTTGTCCTTGTCTGGTTGTATGCGTGGCTCACTGCTTCGATGATAAGATATCTGGACCGTGTTGTGGTTAGGATTTTTTAAATAATTTAATTAGTTGTATCATGTAGCAATTAACATGTCATTAGTCATATGGATAAGAGCATGCTTAAGATTAGGGTTTTTTTGAGTCAACCCAACCCCTATATATATTCTCTTTCTCACTCTCTCTCCTAATTCACTCTTTCATTTATTTTTCTCAAATAACTTTTAGGCAAGTACACCTTGCACCTGTAACACCCAGTTTTCGAAAATAAGGGTAATTTTGAACTTTTGAATTTTTTATTATTATTTAATAATGTTATTTAAATCATGATATGTTTTTTTGTGATTTTTAATTATTTTAAAACTATTTTATTGGTAATTGGTGATTTGGAGTTTTGTTAGTGAAACCCAAGAGACTGCATGACCTAGAGACTAACCATGACCATGGGGACCTAATCATGCGATTAGGATGACTAATTGTAACATTTTAGCTTGAGGGTATTTTGGTCATTTTGAAAATTTGGATTTAATTTGAATTATTGGAGTGATGGTTGTTATTTTTGACCTTTGCTAGTTGAGACTATGGAGACTAACCTAGATGTTGACTTAGCTATGGTGACTTGATTAGCATTGTGGGACCCTAGTCTAACTTAATGTCACGACCCGGTTCCAATTTCTTGGGTCGAATCGGATCATGCCCAGCCTGCACCGTTGTTGAGACGGCGGCAGTAAGCTGTATCACTCATGCAGGTAATCAACAACACAGACTAATTGCCACAACTTAATATTTTGATAATTAAAAACTTGTCCAACAAAAGTTACAACTGATAATAGAAATAGTCTTTTCAAACAACAACAACTGGAAATAGAAAATGACAACAGCTAAAAGATATACTCGTCATCTCCAAGATCAGCATCATCTGGTAGCACAGCTGGATACAACTCAGGGTCATAGTAGCTACTTATCAGTAACTCTGTCTCATCAGTGGAACCTATTGGGGGTGGGGAATCCAGTCAGGAAAGGAGCAAAGTCAATTAGGAAAATTAACAATTCCACTAATGATTAGCAATTTACAATATTAAACAGTTTTGAAATAATGATTTTCAACTAAACTACATGATAGTAAACAATGTGATTCGAGTATGTAATGACTATGACCGGTTTGGATGATTCAATTGTATCTAATGATATGGTCTGGCCTATCCTCGTGAAAAAAGAATAAGCTCGCACAATCAATTATCTATTTGGGCTTTGGTCATAGAACACTACGCTACTCCCCCAATATCCCGAGTCAATCAGATTCAATCATTACTCTAGGAGAGAATTACGTGTAATACAGTAGTTTAAACATGCAAGATTACTAACATTAATTAAACTGCACATTAACATAACCGTACTTGCCTTGATTATGACTGGATTCGATGTTGGTTCCGAGATGATGCTAGTACAGTCCTCGAAACCCTACAATTGAGAATTCCTGACTTAGCACCAATATTCAATCCATATCTAGGTGTGCTAGTTACAATCTCTAGAATTTGTCCTAATCAAATTTTAGGTTATTTACAACTCTACTTAGAGCGCGCTTATCGAAGTAAGTGTTACTATCTTACGAAGAAAAGTCAATTTAATTTTGTATTTTGGAAAAAAAAACTCATAATTATTTATTTACTTGGTAAAACTTTATATTTTGTATTATATATAAAATTATATTTTTTTAAATAAGAAAACGTGAATTTACAATAAACTTGTAATTTCCTAATTATTTTATTGTGAGAAAATGATATTTAAATTTTATAAAATAATTATATTATCATTTTACGTTTTACGTCAATCAACCAACCAGAAATAAAATAAAAATTTACAATATTACAAAACCACAGATATTAAATAAAAAACTGGGCTTATGCCCTTACAGACCATTTTCACGAATTGAAATAAGAAGAAACATTGGTTAGTTCTAAAAATTATCCTACAATTTAATTACAAAATAAGATTAATAAATTAAATTAAATTAAAATATAATACGAGTCTCAGACTTGGTCCAATTGTCATAAAATAGCTAATGCCTCAACGTCCGGAACAATGTCGGTTTTGTTTGCATTCGCTAAGGGCCCATTGACCGATACGGTCGTCGCCCGAAATCCACTTTATAAAATATTTCTGAAATTCGATTTAAAATATTTCTTTATAAATTTTATAAAAATTTCGGCAGCATTCCCTCTATTTTCGGGATAACCCATGTCACGCCCCAGAACCAGAATACTGGAGAGCGGGGGCAGACATAGCCAGCTACGTAATCCCAAAGTACGTTAATACTTTGAAATTACGTATAAGCTGTCAAGACATGGGGGTTACTCTACAAGCCATCGATCAATCCTATGGTTTAACAATCCTAGGTATCTCAATCACAGGCAATTATACAAGAGCAAAGAGTCCGATCATCATACATACAATAGTAAGGCGTCCCGAACCATATATACATGAATGATCATGAAGCCATTACCACAGAACTGATAACTAGCTAGAGTATTAGTCGTACATGATAAGGACTAGCTATAGTCTAGAATACACATATCATGTTTATGCCCGTAGGCTATAATATCAAGAAAAATACCAAAACACGAGCTAAACACGTGCTCGGGGATAAACGTTACAAGAGGAGAATTTACATATCAGTGGGAGAATGAAGAAGAAACCCACTGAGGCACTCTGGTGCTCCGGCTAGTCACCGCCGAGTGGATGGTGCGGTAGATCCTTCGGGCTCTTCTATCAGAACCTGGCCATGCAAAACCAGTGGGTCAGACCCCAAATAGCAAGTACCACAAAGGAGGCCGAACTATGAACTTAAAACCAGCAATCATTAGCATTCAACAAGGAGAGAAAGCAATAAGTAAAGGAGGATCGAGATTCGTGCAGTACCAATGCACTTATCCCGAACGTAGGAAGACAGTAAGTAAATCATCATTTGACATAAAGTAAACTGGAGACATGCTAAATAAATAGAGCCCGGCAATATACGAAGAGAGGACGAAGGCACTGTTCCGGAAGCCAGGTTACAATCCTTAAACCAAACAAGGACCGAGATTGTAATCCTTCACCTGAACAGAACTTGGTCTCTGATCATTTATTGCTAGAGATGACGATCATTAAGTAACAGTGAGAGAGTGACAATACAGAGTACAATGCATTAGAGTGACAATCATTGCAATTATTCTGGTACAATCTTTCAATCAATCACTTCTAGACAATACTATACTGGACTAGACTCCATCCAATCAATCACGGCCAATCATTGCCTACGGCTTTCTACATTAACTAACTAGGGTTATCACAATCCTAGTTACTAGCAAGATGCAATGAGATGCTCCAAGTAGTCACAGGCCCTGCAGCTATCCAGGTTATCCAGGCAATTATTAGTGACAATTTAGAGAGTTCAATCATTAGAGTGACAATAGAGAGTGCCCCACATAACAGTGGGCTGGAAATGTGCCCTACTCGTCGGCAGGCTACAAGTCCAAACATTTGCGGCCGGGATAACGGGATCGCCTGTAACTGGAGAACATCTCTTCATGACTAATGAATTAATCTAGTCATTAACCTTAGTCCATTTCAGTAGGTACTCCTGACCGTGGTACTCAGAAGTCCCCTCCTAGACATGATGCAAGACAGGACTGGATTATTTGTACAAGCACAATCGTCCACGGTGTCCAGGTCATTCATTCTTGTCGTGTCATGTTAGCCGTCGCAACAGCATTTCAAGGAGTATCATGTCAAGTTTATCATGTCAAGAGAGCGCCACGGCGGGCCACAATCAAGAATTATCATGTTAAGAGTGCACCACCACGGGTCACTATCATGTCATGTTACTTGTTACTGGTTACTAGTTACAGGTTAGAGTGCACCATGACAGGTCACCATCGTGTCAAGTAATTTCATTCATTAAAGAAATAGCAAGCTATTAAGTGGGGTCGTCACAATTTAGGCCAAGAATAGAAAAGGCACAATAACAGTCAGAAACTCCATGAAAGAAACTTGCATAAAATTATTAAAAATCGTATTCTTGGAGGCAGAAAAAGATTTACAATTTTCATGTTGGGAGTGGGAAGAAATTCTGACCACAATTCAGGCAAATAAAATATTTAAACAATCAAAGTGGACCCCATGCGGCCCAAAAGTGGGAGAACATACATGCGCCAAAGAGAGTGGGAGGCCACCCATGCGGCCAGCCAAAGCTTATGCGGCCAGAAAATAACTGAAGGGGGGCCATGCGGCCAGCAAGAATATTCATGCAAGCCAGAAAAGACAAGGAGAGGAACCCGCAATAAATGCAAGCTTCCACTCAAGCAAAAGAAAAGGGCACGTGACCACTCAAGTACTGGGGCCATGTGGGACTTCAACAATTAATGCAGTAAGAAAGGTTTTCGTGAACCATTTAATTTAATGGTTCACGTGGCCAAGCATAATTAATTTATTTTATAATATGCCATCCAAGTACCTAAGGCCATGCGGCTCAACAGGTTGCATGTAAATGCATGCAATTATTTAAAGAAAAGGGCCATGCGGCCAACATTGAAGTGCCATGCGGCTCATATATTTCCATGCACAAGCTAATGCTAGCAAAGCAATTACATGCAGCTACTTATAAATTTTTCATGCGGCCAACGTAGACATCTCATGCGGCTAAATAAATTTTCCCTGCGGCTCACTAACTATAATACATGCAAAAGCTTAAGCCATGCAATGCTTAAGTCAACATTAATGCATGCTGGACATGCATTACTTAATGCATTCAAAATGTTTATGCGGCTGGCTCTCCAAGGAAGGGCATTTTAGTAAAAATGCATTAAAATATAAATCTTAAGGCCCTTAAAGCATAAAATATAAAATGCTAGGGCTTTAAATGCATAAAAGCATTAATATAAAATGCTGAGGCTTTAAATGCATAAAAGCATTAATACATTAGGAACATAATGACCCCAGAGCCTAAGCGGCTCAGCTTTAGGATTTATAATGCATTGATAATGCATTAATGCATGAAGTATTATTGTGGTGCATTAATTGCATTGAAGGCATGCGGCTCACTTGCTTCTCCATGCGGGTGAAGGCATTTGGAAAATGCAAAAGAGGCATGCGACTGAGTGCCTTAGTGAATGTATTTGGAATATGCATTAAATATTATATGCATTAATTATACATTAAAAATACATGCATATGTGGCTGACTGCTAAGGCCATATGCGGCTGGGAAATGCAAGGCAATTAATTAAATGGCCATACAATTAATGCATGCTAGCAATCATTAAAAAATGGTCATGTGGCCAAGGCAATAAATTAATGCTCATGCGGCTGGATTTGTCCATACGGCAGGGAAGAACACTTGCCGCATGAAATAGTCATGCGGTCAAGTACTGTTCTTCTCCTCCACTTTCCGAGGAGAAGAACACCATGAAACCATGCTTCCAAGCTCCATAATTCCATCATCCGGAGTCCAAATCCGAACTTCCATAGGTCAAAATGGGGTAGAATGAAATTCTCTACAACATGGAACCATCAGTTGACAAAAATATACAAGTTTGACAGATCAAAACCTATGAAAATCCGAAAATACCACAAAGGTAGATCTACAACAATCCACTCGGTAAAATCGAAAACTCCAAGTTCTAAAGGTGCTTAGAATCATGCAAGGAAGAAGATAGAACAAACAGAAATAAATTTTCTCAAGGTTCGGCAAGGTGTACTTACCTCTCTCCAATGGCTAGGGTTTGGTGGAAAAGAAATGAATGAGGGTGAATGGAGGGAAAGAGAAAAAGTGGCTTATATAACAAGCTCAAGTAATCTCCACCATTCATTCCTCTCCACTCAATCTAAACCATAAACCTCTCTCATAAAGAACCAAACTAAACAAAGCCAAGTCAAAGTGGAACCGAACCAAATAAAACCAAATCCAAGTTAAACCAAGTCATGAAAATTCTACACTTAGAAATTTTTTAGAATATCACGCAAATCGATAAATACAAAATACGGCTCAATTAAACACGTATCCGTATAAAATATCGATACAGTGAGACGGGTCTCACAACTCTCCACACCTTAGAAAAATTCCGTCCTCGGAATTTCCTGAGGCTAGTCGAGCAAGATAACAAAACAAAAGCTCCAGAAAACTCAACAATCTCAATAAATCTATTATGGCATACAAGTAAGGTAAAACAATCAGTAATGTAATTAAATACGTAAGCGGTAAGTAAATGCACAAGAACAAACACAATCATGATCAAGAAGGGCTGGAGGCATATGGATCAATATGACTCCTGAGTCAGTTGTGTAGAAACCAACGTCCTCGCTGGCCTAAGCTGACTCCCAAAAATGGATAAAAGTCAAGCCTTAAGGTAAGTCGGTACCAATGACTTAGTTCAAGACATGACTCTACCCAGGACGTGTCATCGTTGTTGAAACAGATGCATAAACTTTATCACCTGTCTCAAGATACGAAGACAGAAGCGACTGGCTGATTGGGATGGACTGATATCTCTGCCTGCATGCTGAGACTAATCTCCATAACTGGCCTGGCTGAAGAATGCTGAGCTGCCCTCGGCAAAACACGAACAAGATAATCAGAAGGATCAAGAACAGTGCCCTTGAAAGTTGAAGGACACAAGATCAAATCATGGGAACAGGAATGATCAATGATCAAAACAGATATCAAGTCAAGTATCAGAGGTAGAGAATAATCCGAAGGAGATCAATAAGGATAATCGTGATTGAGATATCTAAACATGGTAACCCCCACAAATATGAAAATCGAGACCTGCGTGGGCCACCACTAAAACCATGTCACGCCCCAGAACCAGAATACTGGAGAGCGGGGGCAGACATAGCCAGCTACGTAATCCCAAAGTACGTTAATACTCTGAAATCACGTATAAGCTGTCAAGACATGTGGGTTACTCTACAAGCCATCAGTCAATCCTATGGTTTAACAATCCTAGGTATCTCAATCACAGGCAAGTATACAAGAGCAAAGAGTACGATCATCATACATACAATAGTAAGGCGTCCCGAACCATATATACATGAATGATCATGAAGCCATTACCACAGAACTGATAACTAGCTAGAGTATTAATCGTACATGATAAGGACTAGCTATAGTCTAGAATACACATATCATGTTTATGCCCGCAGGCTACAATATCAAGGAAAATACCAAAATACGAGCTAAACACGTGCTCGGGGCTAAACGTTACAAGAGAAGAATTTACATCATCATGGAAGAATGAAGAAGAAACCCACTGAGGCACTCTGGTGCTCCGGCTAGTCACCGCCGAGTGGATGGTGCGGTAGATCCTTCGGGCTCTTCTATCAGAACCTGGCCATGCAAAACCAGTGGGGTCAGACCCCAAATAGCAAGTACCACAAAGGAGGCCGAACTATGAACTTAAAACCAGCAATCATTAGCATTCAACAAGGAGAGAAAGCAATAAGTAAAGGAGGATCAAGATTCGTGCAGTACCAATGCACTTATCCCGAACGTAGGAAGACAGTAAGTAAATCATCATTTGACATAAAGTAAACTGGAGACATGCTAAACAAATAGAGCCCGGCAATATACGAAGAGAGGACGAAGGCACTGTTCCGGAAGCCAGGTTACAATCCTTAAACCAAACAAGGACCGAGATTGTAACCCTTCGCCTGAACAGAACTTGGTCTCTGATCATTTATTGCTAGAGATGACGATCATTAAGTAACAGTGAGAGAGTGACAATACAGAGTACAATGCATTAGAGTGACAATTATTGCAATCATTCTGGTACAATCTTTCAATCAATCACTTCAAGACAATACTATACTGTACTAGACTCCATCCAATCAATCACGGCCAATCATTGCCTACGGCTTTCTACATTAACTAACTAAGGTTATCACAATCCTAGTTACTAGCAAGATGCAATAAGATGCTCCAAGTAGTCACAGGCCCTGCAGCTATCCAGGTTATCCAGGCAATTATTATAGTGACAATTTAGAGAGTTTAATCATTAGAGTGACAATAGAGAGTGCCCCACATAACAGTGGGCTGGAAATGTGCCCTACTCGTCGGTAGGCTACAAGTCCAAATATTTGCGGCCGGGATAACGGGATCGCCTGTAACTGGGAAACATCTCTTCATGACTAATGAATTAATCTAGTCATTAACCTTAGTCCATTTCAGTAGGTACTCCTGACCGTGGTACTCAGGAGTCCCCTCCTAGACATGATGCAAGACAGGACTGGATTATTTGTACAAGCACAATCGTCCACGGTGTCCAGGTCATTCATTCTTGTCGTGTCATGTTAGCCGTCGCAACAGCATTTCAAGGAGTATCATGTCAAGAGTGCGCCACGGCGGGCCACTATCAAGAATTATCATGTTAAGAGTGCACCACCACGGGTCACTATCATGTCATGTTACTTGTTACTGGTTACTGGTTACAGGTTTGAGTGCACCATGACAGGTCACCATCGTGTCAAGTAATTTCATTCATTAAAGAAATAGCAAGCTATTAAGTGGGGTCGTCACAATTTAGGCCAAGAATAGAAAAGGCACAATAACAGTCAGAAACTCCATGAAAGAAACTTGCATAAAATTATTAAAAATCGTATTCTTGGAGGCAAGGAAAAGATCTACAATTTTCATGTTGGGAGTGGGAAGAAATTTTGACCACAATTCAGGCAAATAAAACATTTAAACAATCAAAGTGGACCCCATGCGGCCCAAAAGTGGGAGAACATACATGCGGCCAAAGAGAGTGGGAGGCCACCCATGCGGCCAGCCAAAGCTTATGCGGCCAGAAAATAACTGAATGGGGGCCATACGGCCAGCAAGAATATTCATGCAAGCCAGAAAAGACAAGGAGAGAGGAACCCGCAATAAATGCAAGCTTCCACTCAAGTAAAAGAAAAGGGCACGTGACCACTCAAGTACTGGGGCCATGTGGGACTTCAACAATTAATGCAGTAAGAAAAGGTTCACGTGAACCATTTAATTTAATGGTTCACGTGGCCAAGCAATAATTAATTTATTTTATAATATGCCATCCAAGTACCTAAGGCCATGCGGCTCAACAGGTTGCATGTAAATGCATGCAATTATTTAAAAAAAGGCCATACGGCCAACATTGAAGTACCATGCGGCTCATATATTTCCATGCACAAGCTAATGCTATCAAAGCAATTACATGCGGCTACTTATAAATTTTTCATGCGGCCAACGTAGACATCTCATGCGGCTAAAAATATTTCCTGCGGCTCACTAACTAATAATACATGCAAATGCTTAAGCCATGCAATGCTTAAGTCAACATTAATGCATGCTGGACATGCATTACTTAATGCATTCAAAATATTTATGCGGCTGGCTCTCCAAGGAAGGGCATTTTAGTAAAAATGCATTAAAATATAAATCTTAAGGCCCTTAAAGCATAAAATATAAAATGCTGTGGCTTTAAATGCATAAAAGCATTAATATAAAATGCTGAGGCTTTAAATGCATAAAAGCATTAATACATTAGGAACATAATGACTCCAGAGCCTATGCGGCTCAGCTTTTGGATTATAATGCATTGTTAATGCATTAATGCATGAAGTATTATTGTGGTGCATTAATTGCATTGAAGGCATGCGGCTCACTTGCTTCTCCATGCGGCTGAAGGAATTTGGAAAATGCAAAAGAGGCATGCGGCTGAGTGCCTTAGTGAATGTATTTGGAATATGCATTAAAATTATATGCATTAATTATATATTAAAATAATACATGCATATGTGGCTGACTGCTAAGGCCATATGCGGCTGGGAAATGCAAGACAATTAATTAAATGGCCGTACAATTAATGCATGCTAGCAATCATTGAAAAATGGTCATGTGGTCAAGGCAATAAATTAATGCTCATGCGGCTGGATTTGTCCATACGGCAGGGAAGAACACTTGCCGCATGAAATAGTCATGCGGTCAAGTACTGTTCTTCTCCTTCACTTTCCGAGGAAGAAACACCATAAAACCATGCTTCCAAGTTCCATAATTCCATCATCCGGAGTCCAAATCCGAACTTCCATAGGTCAAAATGGGGTAGAATGAAATTCTCTACAACATGGAACCATCAGTTGACAAAATATACAAGTTTGACAGATCAAAACCCATGAAAATCCAAAAATACCACAAAGCTAGATCTACAATAATCCACTCGGTAAAATCGAAAACTCCAAGTTCTAAAGGTGCTTAGAATCATGCAAGGAAGAAGATGGAACAACAGAAATAAATTTGTTCAAGGTTCGGCAAGGTGTACTTGCCTCTCTCCAATGGCTAGGGTTTGGTGGAAAAGAAATGGATGAGGGTGAATGAGGAGGGAGAGAGAAAAAGTGGCTTATATAACAAGCTCAAGTAATCTCCACCATTCATTCCTCTCCACTCAATCTAAACCATACACCTCTCTCATAAAGAACCAAACTAAACAAAGCCAAGTCAAAGTGGAACCGAACCAAATAAAACCAAATCCAAGTTAAACCAAGTCATGAAAATCCTACACTTAGAAAAATTTTAGAATATCACGCAAATCGATAAATACGAAATACGGCTCAAATAAATACGTATCCGTATAAAATATCGATACAGTGAGACGGGTCTCATAACCCAAAACTGGGAAAATGTGCCACAATCACCAATATAAGTCCCATACCAGAAAATAACCATTTTTTATATAAAATATACTCACAGAATTGTTTCCGAAACGAATTCGGAAAACCCGAAACAAAATCGAAATCACCATAGCATAAAGAACCAGCATACCAACAATCAAAAAATCTAATTTAAATCAAAATTCCCAGAAACTCTTTTCCGAGAGATTCTCGGAAAATCCGAACCAACAGAAAACACACAGAAACCAATCCGAAACCAACAGAACCTATCCGAAAGGATTTCAGAAAAATCCGAAAATGTCTCGTCTATAATTTACTGAATTCTCGGAGGAAATTCGTGGACCAAAATTCATCATAGACTACGGAACGGAAACGGGGACAACGGAAATATACCTTGGGTTGCTCGGCTAGAGCTCTCAGGTGAAAAAGTAAAAGAAAACACACGAACACAGCGTCTCGGGTTAGGCACAGCAAATCGAACCGCAAAACTCAGAACTCGGAAACAGCAAGTCGAACCCGTGAAATGCTGCGGAACGGGACCGAGCGAACGGGGACCACGCGCATGGGGCGTCGGCGGATAGGGACAACAACGGCGGGGACAGGGGCCGCCCGGGTCGGGAAGGTGCGCACGGCGCGGGGAAAGCGGCGGCCGGGGCTGGTCGCCGGTGGGGCGTCGGCCTCGGGTGGGTGCGCCGGGTTGGATCGGGTTCGCCGGTGGGCTCGGGCGAAGGCCGGCGGTCGGGATCGGCTCCGGGAACTCGGGCTAGGGTTTGGGTTGAGGAAAAGGGAAAATGGAGTGTGATGGAGAGATGAGGAAGAGGGTTTTTTATAGGGGATGATGGGGGTTTCGGAAGAAGAATGGAAGAGTCGGCGGTTCCATGCGGGGAGTGAAGAGTCGGCCGTTCGGGAAGAGAAAAGCTCGCCCATGGCTGTTGGGAAAAAATTGTTCCAGAACTAGAGAGAGAGAGAGAGAGAGTTAAGAGTATGAGTTTATGAAAGTTATTTATGGGAAAATAATTATTTTGTTTTTAATTAAGAGAAAGCTATTCATATATATAAATACTTAAAATTTATCTCGAAAAAGATCTTGGGTTCGACATGGACTCGGGACGGGTCTGAACCAACATTCAAAAATTCCAGAATTCATAATTTTTCAAAAATATGTTTTTTTTCCTAAAATACAAATTTCCTAATTTAACAATTAATAATGATTCAATTAATTAACTGAAAAATTTTACGGGTCTGACTGAACACTAAAATTCTAGAAATAATAATTTAATTTAATTTGTAATAAATAAAATAACACTAAATTAATTAATAAAATTACGGGTTTCATACTTAAGTTAACCCAAGTTGAGTTATTTTGAATCAAGTTTCATATAGAGATTAAATGATTTAGTGCATGGATTTTTGACTTAGAAATTGATTCATTTAGCATTGAAACTTGGCCCAAGCCTATTAGTCATAACCCTAACCCTAATTCCTTCCTTACATGGCCGCGCCCTAGGGAATCCCCCCTATTTAATCTCTCTTCCTAGTTCTTGCCTCTCATCACAACAACTTTTGGCAAGAAAGAGGTATTGGTCGTTCTTCTTCAATCCATAATTCTTTTATTTTAATTCATTTTTGACTCTAGTCTCTTGTATTAGAACCTAATCATACTCTACTTGCTGTTTATAGAGAGAAATCTCAGATTTTGCATAATTTGGAGCTTTTGACTTGCAAGAGGAATCTTCCTATTTTGGGGCTTTTCCTTGTGATTGATACTCTATAGGTAAACACCTCAAACTATCATTTAATCTTGATTTTTTTGTAAGATAGCCTAGATCTAGGTGTCCCCTAGCTGGGTGTGTTTGGTGAAGTTTTGTATTGGTTTCATGTCCGTATCGGACACGTATCAGTTTCTATTTGTAAGTGTTTGTGTAAATGTCTCTGAGAACTTTTTCATTGTATTTTCGAAATGTTTTTGATTGGAATTATTTATTTTAATGTGCTCTTTGATTTTCTTAAACTCTGAGTTAATTTTCGAGTCATGTCCGTGTCCAAAACGGGCACGAACACGCTCGCTGTGCACTCGAGCAGTGTCCTGCTGCTCGACGTGTCGTGTGCACTGGACACGACATGTTTAGGTCTGATTTTCTTGGACACAAAGGGGCATTGACCGTCACCTTGCACACGAAGTTTGAGGCAAAACGATCAAGCGGATCGAGAGAAATCTCGATCGTACTGATCTTTGCCTGCTCGTAGCCGTACGAGTTTTGAGTTTGAATACGCACTTTTTGACATGACACGAGGACACTTGGACACATATCAGGGTTCTGGACACGTAGCACTACACCCCCTCTACCCTCTGACACGAGCACGAGGTCATTGGTGGTGTGTCGTGTCCACGAACGTGGTGAACTCGTGCACGAGATAGTACACTGTTTAGTGTTGCTCGTGTGTTAGATTTGTATTGGATACGTTTGTGTCCACATGGTTGGACACATATACCCTACATGACACATACACATGTGCACTATCATTTACCAACCCATTAATTGGATAATTAACTGAGATTCGAATTCTAATTTGTGTTTTCCCCAAATTATCTGATACTAGGTTCTGTCGAATGATTCTGAATTTTAATTATGTTTTTACTGATTTTAGAAGATTAATTTACAATGTTAGATTATATTATATCTGAGATTAAGTCTACATTGTTTGGGATTCATGTTAGCTTGGTTATTGGGTTTTCGAAATGCAAATGGATGTAAAACTGAAAACTAATTCTGTGTATACACTAATTTCTGAAACACACACACCATGTTCATATACCCTAAACTATGATGAAAATCTGAACACAATACACACACACACACATGTCACAAGCCTGTGTCACACTGAACCCTCACATTGACTGAACCTGAAACCCCATGTTAACTTGCTGTCATTGAAAACCTGAGAACACATTGTGTACTCACACACATTGAACTCTAAAAACCTGAGAAACCTATGTACTGCTACCACATACACTCACCCACACTCTACTGCTACACACAATCACACATTCACTAACCTGGGACACATCATATATGCACACACACATTGAACTGTGAAATCTGAACACTCTATGTACAACTACCTACACAGACACATATGCACTCTAAATTGTGATATATGCTGCTATACACATTCACTAAAAACCTGATAACACAGTATTGTATACACACACACACTCTACTGTTATGCACACACACACACACCCTACTGCTACACACACCACACACACACATTCTACTTGTATACACACACACATGATACACTCACACATGACACCACTGTCACTCTACCCCTCTCTCTATATATATTATATGTATATATAATCATGCATAATAATATGTAAACCCATGTGACTGAAAACCCATGTATATATATCATTGCCTATACATGATGACCTAATGAGTGTGCCTACGAATGATTGCCACATACTAGTGTATGCAATATGTGTATTGAATATATGTATATATAGGAAATTGTATGTTTGATAGTTTGTGTAGTGTTGTGACTTGTGTGAATGCTAGGTAGACATGGTTAGGCTTAGTGAGACTTGTCTGGGTTAGGACGTGACCTAGTTGACCTAGTTTGACTAGTGTAGTTGACTAGAGTTGACCAAAGGTTGACTTTAGTCTAAATTGACCCAAACATCATGTAGAATGCATTTTAGTGTTCTATTTTACCATTTTGGACATGTTTTGACTTGTGTGTTCTAAATAGGAGTCAGACATCTCTTTCAGACAGTATATTCACTTCAGATACTCAGGATATCAGGCGAGTACATTCTCTGATTATTTCATACTTGTTAGAACTTATATCTTGCTCTAGACTACTTTACTTGATGCTATCACGTTGGTAACACGGATTGATACTATATGGATCTTTTCATGAGATGTTATCCCTCTCGGGAGCATCGGGTAGTTCATGTCTTGTGTGTTTCACTTACATCATGTACTCTCATGCTTCTACTATCATGAATCTGCTTGTGACTTATGTACCCTCATGAATCAAAGAGCCTTCACGAATCAAATTCATGAATCACTCATTATGAGTCAGTAGTGTAATCATGAATCTTAACATAACTTGAATGGATCCTTGTGTATTGATTGGGGATGTGGGAGTAAAAATAGTCATGTGAATAATCCCAAGTAGCGTAATCATGAATCAATTCCGTAGTGTAATCATGAATCATTCCCAGCCATTCACATGTCTATCTTGTACTCTAATTTACTAGTCACTTACAGTTCCTTACTTATAGTAAATATTTCCAGTTACAACTGTCTCTCTTACTTCATGTACATTTCTTTACAGCATTTCATGTATCTTATTCTATTGTTAGATTTACATTCCTGTCATGATATGAACTGTTGAGATGTATTATGCTCGCTCCTGTCCTGACTGGACCTGTTAAAAATATTACAGAGGATGAGGATGAGACTTTCTGTCCTACCTACTACGGAACAGGCATAGACGACACTTGCAACCTGGACACCGTGGTTCAGGCAGCTGCTGAGGATGACACCACTGCTTAGAGTAGATAGTTTAGTTATTATTTTTTTCTTCTTGTTTTTGTGTTCTGGAGTTGTATTATTTGGGACCTTGTGTATTCGGATGTTGTGGAGATGTTATCTTAGACACTTAGACCTCTCTTTGTTTATGTTTCAGTTTGTAGTTCAGATCATATCTATCTATCTATCTATCATTCGTACTTCTTCCTTAGTTGTGATTGAGATTGTATATTTATTGTTCCTCATCCATTCGGAGAGTATAAACTGTGCAAGTACCTTTAACTGTTAGATGTGTGCGACCTAGGACAGCGTTCTACCGCCGATACTGTGACGTAGGCTGGACGTACCCACTTCTCGTGCCCTTACACTAGGGTGCGGGTCGTGACACGTTTGCAGTGGTGGCCCATGCAGGTCGAGTTTATGTAGTGGTATTCGAACTAGAGTATCACTACAGCCTGCAGTAGGAGTATGATTTTGGCCGCCACGGATACAGTTTCATCCGCCTATAGTGGATGACTAATCCGACTCCTACGTGCTATGTATTATAATTTTAGCACGGTGGCCTTACGGGGGACCGGTGCATAATCAAAGTGCTATGTGTGTATATATATATATAATGGATTGGCTAGCCCTGCTTGGATGCGATACGATCGAGGATTCCTATACATTGTATTACTGGATAATCCAGACAAATCATAGAAAGCCGTAGGATTGATTGGCCGCTTGTAAGCCGACTTGTTTGTGATATATTTTCTTATGTTAGCAACTGAGGAACATGGACTATCATGGTGTGTGGTCCAACCCATGTCCTTGTTTGGTTGTTGGGTTGGGCTATTGTGCTGCGATAGGCTGTGGACCGAATGTTGCGATCAAAAGCCCTTCACCTGCCCATGGTTATAGGATATCTTATCTCGGCACGATATTAGCACCGTTTGTCCTTGTTTGGTTGTAAGGGTGTCGTATTGTCTCGATGATATGGTATAAGAACCTATAACCTTGAACAGGTCTTAATTTACTCATTGGATTTTGTCTTATTCATTATGTGCTCCCTTGAGGTACTTGCTATTCGGGACCTAACCCCGCTGGTTTTGTTTGGCCAGATATCGTAGCAGCACCAGAGGATCCAGCCTTCTACCCGAACAATGGTGCACACCAGGAGTATGGGCGCCAGGGACCATAAGTAGGTTTCTTCTTCACTGCTCTGATATCTTCTATTTTGTACTTGGCATTTAGCCACCGGCACCTGTTTAGCCGACTGTTCTGGATATTAGTTTTTTTTTGCATAATTGTAATTAAATTAGACTGCAGCTGACTACGGTTATGTACCTATGACTCTCGGCACTAGCTTATCATTTTGTATAGCTAGGCTCATAATTTATTTTGATGAAGTATCGGGGATGCCTTACTGCTTTGTCTTATATGATCATTATTTACTGCTTCTTATTTTGATTGATTGAGACATAGATGCTCTGTGAGGCCATAGGAGACTTGATTGTAGCATGCATCCCCTTGTCTCTTGACAGCCACGATCGCCGTATGACGTTTGCATACCTCATATGGTGTAGCTAGCCTAGTTACCCTCAGTATTCCGGTACTGGGGCGTGACAGAGCCTATTAGGCAAATATGTGGTTCTTGACTATATAAAGTTAGAAAAGAACCTTGCAGACCATTTGACGAAAGGTCTGTCTAGGATATTGATCCTAGAATCAGCGAGGGGGATGGGATTAATCTCATAATTTAGTCACCAGCAGTGGCAACCCAATCGAGTCTGACTGGAGATCCCAAGAAATCGGTTCAATGGGTAGAAACAAGCTGGACTAGGTGCCTATTATGGAACACTGACCCTGAGATTAAATTATCTTAAAATAAATGCCCAAGAGTCTGTTTATGTGTACATGAATACCCCATCCCTATGGTGACAGTATTCCGGTGTGATATGGTTAGGGTGAGTTTAAACTCTTAATAAGTCCAAGCATGATATACATGGTTGATTTCTATTACCAACCCTTGAGGACTTACCTATATGAGAGGTCGTGAAGGCCGCGACTATAGGACATGGCTATCCTAGACAACTCTCATGAATATAGAATAATGCGTATGTCCAATCAAAAGTGCCACCTGATAGACCCCAAGAACCTCTAACGTACTATGTGTGCTATTTTCTGAATCTGGTTCAAGAAGTCTGATTCAAGGTATAGTCCATCAAGCACTTCTTCAGACAAAGGCAATAGTCACTAAATGAGATTCAAGGCTGTAGTCCATCTCATATATTATAGTATTTTCTTGCCCATATATTTTCTTCTCTTATTCTTATCTTTTATTTTTCGAAACTTGGTTTTTTTTTTTTTGGAGGGGGGGATTGTTATATACGTTTGAACAGGTTAACACAAAAACCAAGTCTTCTATTGTCCTATTATTTTGCTCCTTAACTTTGGACTTTTCTAATGGAGCATCATTCATATGTGGCTATTAATAGAAAATTGGATGGGCTCGATTGCTATATATATATATTATATATATATATATATATATATATATATATATATATATAGTGTTCATTTCTTCTTCTTGAACACAACTTTGTTTTCTTGTATGTGAATCTCCTACAAGAAAAGTCTCTTCTTCTCTACTCTCACCTACAAACAACAAATTTCAGTCTTTAATATTTGGACAAGGCTAAGTTCAAGGTCATTCTTTTCGAGTTGTGTGCGACGAGGAGATACCGGTAGAGGAGGGATTTCACTACTAGGAGCATTCGGAACAAGTCTGCACATAGATCCGAATCAACTCTTAGGACAGTGCTACATGCGCGACTTCTCCGGAGGCCGGTAATAATTTACTATTTTACTTTTGTTGCAGATATTAAAAGCGAGAAAATTGAAGAAACAATAACAGTGCTTTGATGGTTACTTTGCACTTTACTTGGACACGGAGCTAGCGTAGGTGCTTTGGTATGGTAGCATGGTTGTTTTGCTAGCGCTTGCTGTGGTAGTGTTGTTTGGCTAGGCTCTCGCTACATGCTATTTAGTTTGTAACTGCCAATTACGAGTTATTTCTGATTTTTAGCCCATGCTGTTAGTGGGTTGGTTGTCCAGTTACTGATAATCTTAGCTCTCCTATATAAGGAGAGAATTAATTTTGCACTTGTGCGAGGTCATAACTTAAAACATAGAAGAAAAGAGAAGAGAGAGAATTCTGAAAGAAATATAACTCTGTCTAACAGGAGCCCGAGCTTTTGCAACAATGCTTGAACGCTCATCCGAGTTGTCCATCATCGTATCAGCGCTTCCTGTAAAGTAAGATGATAAGGAGAGTGTTCTAGAAGTTGGATTGTCTAAACAATCGTAACTTGTTGTTTCATGGAAGCAAAACTACGCGACTAGCAGTCGAATCTTGCTTTGAGAAATAGTGATTTTAATCACCCAAACATGATAATTTGAGTATTTTATAGCAAACTCTTAGCAGTTCTTATGCTCCAATTCAATAGCAAATCATTTAGTGGGTCTTTGTCTTATTTTGGGGGTGAACCATTGTATAGTACCATCCGATCACAAGTACAATATAACAAATCTTGAATATAATATAATTGAGTCAAATTGAGAAGTAAATTCCGAATTCAATCTAATTTATAGTTTAAAGTAATCCAATTTAATCTAAATAGTACTCCAGTTTAAATTAAATCCATAATTTTAATCCAATATGAAGGGTCTCGATGTTAGTCGTATGATATACACTATATCTTTTAATCATGATCATTCTTTATATTTTTATGGCTGAAAATACTACTTCGTTTTATTATATACATATGTTTTATAATATGCTTTAAATTGAGTCCTTTATATTATATGCAGCAATTTTTTTAGTATTAATGTGCTTTTGGAGTAGGTTTTTATATAGATAAGAAAGTAAAAAAATTAAAATTAGGTTTTATTTTATTTTATTTCATACAATGATGACGATTGCTGATGGATACTATGTGTTTATGTTTGATGTCATACACATGCAATTGGTTGTTAGCGGTAGCCATCCGCATCCCTGTAGAGTTTGAATTCCTAGTGCCAGTTATCCGCAACACTGTAAAGTTTGGATATTCCTCCATACAGTTAATGAAATATAAATTGTTAAAATTATTGTTGGTTGACATCTTAAAACACTACAACAAAAAGACCTATTAATGACGGCTAAAAACCGTCATTAATTAAGAACCATGACATTTTTTTTCCAATCCAACCGTTATGAAAACTGGACCTGTTGAAAATTTTACAGAGGATGATAAGGAACCCTGCATCCCTTACTTTGGAGCTTGCCTAGATGACACTCGCGACCTGGACCCCTGGGGAGGTTCAGGCAGCTGCTGAGGACGATACCTTGCATAGTGTAGATAGATAGCTTAGATTGTTCTTTCTTTCTCATGTTTAGCTGTTGTCTTTATTTCAGAGTTGTATATTTTAGAGATGTTGAGACTTTGTTATTTCTTTCTGCTGTACCTCAGTTGAGGATTTCTTATCTATTTCCATCGTGCTACATTCTATCTCAGATTGTGATTGAGTTGTACCTCTGTGTTGGCCTCCTTTTTGGAGAGTATATTCATGTTAGTTAGTCATAGTTCATGACTTAGAACAGCGTTCTACCGCCGACACTGCGACGTAGGCTGGGCGCTGTTACGTACTCGTACCCTCACGATGGGTGCGGGTCGTGACAGTTATCCGCAACACTGTAAAGTTTGGATATTCCTCCATATAGTTAATGAAATATAAATTGTTAAAATTATTGTTGGTTGACATCTTAAAACACTACAACAAAAAGACCTATTAATGACGGCTAAAAACCGTCATTAATTAAGAACCATGACATTTTTTTTCAATCCAACCGTTATGAAAACGGGTGTTATAAATATTTTTGAAAGCGTTATAATAATTCTTCCAAAAACGTCATTAATAGGTTGAATTTAAGCTACGTTTTATTTTCAAAGCGTTATGGATATTTATGTAAAACCGTTATGAATAGTTAATATGGTTTAGAAGTCATGACATTTTGAAAGCGTTATGAATAGATGATCTGTATATGGTCATTATATCACATTTATAACGCTCTATACTGCATGTTATACATTCCAAACGCTGCTCAATTCAATTCGAAAACAACCACTTTGATCCATATTCACAAAAAAATATTGAAATGTAATATAAAGTATCATTCTCCATTTCATTTCTCAAAATAGGGTACATCAACATCTCACAGATATAGAGTACTTTAGCTAGCTACATTTCATTGTCTCAAAATAGAGTACTTTAGCTACCATTATACATTCATTTCATTATATACATCTTCTCAAATATATAAAGTATCCAATATAGAATTTACACTTAAAAAAAACCATACTGCTTACGACAGTCAATTGAACTGCAACCAAGGAATCATTTTCGTCTCTAGTGGCCAATACTGCTCTTGAAAGACTCAGAAGATTTAGGGGCACACTAATTGGCAGAGTCAAACTATAGAAATAAATCTAAACTATCCCTAATTTTGGGTTGGGGTTCACTCCTCCACCATTTTCAAAAACTACTTTAAGAGCCCATAAAATATATTAGCATGCATTGACAAGATATTTCAATAAATAAAGATAAGATAGTTCAACATACTTCAATTTTAGGGTTATGTCAACCAGAGAACTAATAGATTTAAGAAAAAAAAATACAAAACCTCTCAAACTATAGGTTTATTAGAAGGGTAAATTACAAAAAATCTCTCGTTAAATGTGCACCTTTTACGTAGAAAGATATTTTAGTCAAATTTAGCAAATGAAGACCCCCGTAATCTATGACTTACTCGTCCAGCCCTCTACCGTCAGTTGACGTTAGTTTTGACCGTTAATGACATTTTAAAAAAAATAAAAACCTAAACTACCCCCCCTTTCCTAACCTCTCCCCTCCTCCCTCCAACCGGCCCCTCCTCCTCACAACGACCAGCACCCACCCTGTCACCCCCATTTTCTGTATTTCGTATTTATGCTCGTATTTGATTTTTGGCACGTATTTATTTTCTCGACTTGCGGATTTTGGTTTCTCGTAAATGGATTTTGGACCATGGCTTGGTTTTATTTTGTGAAAGTTGGTTTAGTTTGGTTCATCATGAATGGAACACCTTAACCTACACTCCTCCCTCAACACACCACAACTCCCCCACTTTATAACACCACCTACTTTTTCTCTCTCCTCTTTATTCTCTTATTTATTTCTTACAAACTTTTTCTTCTTCCTTCTTCCACACAACTCCCCAACCAATAGGCAAGTGCACCTTGCCAACAAATAAGCACCCAATTTTATTTGTCCATTTGATAGATTAGGACATGTAGATCAACATTAGAACTTGGAATTTTGTGATTTGGAGCTTTCATTCTTCTAGATCTAGGTTTTAACCATTTTCGGAAATCCTTGGTTTTGATCTATTAAACTTTGATTTTTTGCTTGTTTTGATGCTTCCATGTGGAAGAGAATTCAATTTTACTCAAGTTAGAACTTTGAAAATCTAGATTTGATTTTGATTTGACAAAAATATGAAGAATTGAAGTTCTTGGTGTTTTTGGACTTGCTCTCGGCCAGGAAGAACAGCCCCCTGCCTTGCGCTTTTTAGCGCATGGCCGATTGCGCACCCCTGGCCTGTGCTCTTTAGCGCATGGTCGTTTGCGCAGTCACTTGGCCAGCGCTTTGCGCTGCGCTGGACTGCGCTGGCGCAAGCTTGCCATGCGCAATCCAGCCATGCGCAAAGTAACCCCTGCGCAATTCACTTCTGCGCAAACCGCTCCTGCGCAATTCACTTCTGCGCAAACCACCCTTGCGCAAGATAACCCCTGCGCAGTCTACCCTTGCGCAAGGTAACCCTTGCGCAAGACAACTCTTGCGCAGCTCTTCCATGCGCAGTGCACCCCCCTGCACAGACCTACCCCTGTCCCCCTTGCACAACCTACTTGTCTATGATGAATTTGTTATTTCTTGATCTTGGCTCTTCTATAGTCCTATTTTATATTAGTATTTTATTAGGTATTTTACGCCCATTTTATATCCTTACGCCTTTGGCATGAACTTGATTTTGCTTAATATGTTTGGAATAACTATTGTACACAGCATGGTATGACAAGGAACTAGTATAACATGACAGTGACCCGTAGTGGTGCACTCCTGACACGACCAACCTGACTTGATAGTGGCCCGTCGTGGCGCACCCCTGACAAGTACCCTGACATGATTTACCTTGACTTGATAACTTGACTTGACTTGCGTTGACACCGTGGGTGTTCCTGCTTGCTTGTTTGCACAATCCACTTGTCTTGTCTTGCATCATGTCTAGACGTGACTTCCTGGGTACCACGGCCAGGGACTCGCGCTAAATTGGATTAGGCTAATTATTAGATCAAACTAGAACATGGAGAATTCCCAGTCACAGGCAATCTCGTTATCTGGGCGCTTTAATGGACTTGTAGCTTGCCGACGAGTAGAGCACATTTCCAGCACACTGTCATGTGTTGCACCCTCTAAGTCACCTAAGGGTACATTTGTCTTCCGGGCAGTGTACCCACCTATAACTCTCAACCCGCGGAAGGATAACTGGATGGTCTGCAGGGCTTGGGACTGGGAGTTTCTCACTTGCATCTTATTAGTAATTAAGGCTTGTGATAACCCTAGTTAGTTAAAGTAGTAAGCCGTAGTACTTGCTTGGCCGATTGTGAATGAATGGTGTCCAGCCCTACCTAAGTCTTGTCTAGCCTTGTACCTGGAACTCTTGATCATGATTGTTTTACTTATCTCTAACGATAAATGGGTAGAGGCAGTGAGCTATTCAGGCGAAGGGTTACAATTCCGGTCCTTGTTTGGTTTAAGGATTGTAACCTGGCTCCCGAAATGGTTCCACGTCCCTAGTCGTTTATCGCCCTGTGTACTTTTATTACTTGTACTTTCCTTTATTCTTTATGTTCTGATATGTTGGCTTTTGTTCTTATTTGTGGCCTCCTTTGTGGCACTTGCTCTTTCTGGGGTTTGACCCAGCTGGTTTTGTGTGGCCAGATTTTGGAGCAGCTCCCGAGGATCTACCCAGCTTCCAGCCCAATGGTGAACACTAGACGGAACCCGGGCTACGAGTGGGTTTTCCCTTTTTGTTTCACCCACTTATATGTAAATTTATTCTTTTGAGGCGTTTGGCCGACGAGCACCTGTTAGCTCGATGCACATTTACTTACTGTCTGCCTACGGGCTGTAAACATGATTAACAAATCCTAGGGTTGATCATGTATGACTGAACTCTTGCTAGTCCTATCATTTTGTACGACTAGCTTCATGATCATCCAATATGTAATATTTGGGACGCCTTATATATATATATTTGATGCTCTAACATCTTGTAACTCTGTTAATTGCTTGAGATTGAGACAATAGGCTTGACCTTAAGAGACTGCTGGCTTGTAGTAAACCCTCATATCTAGACAGCCGTGACCGTATAGTTGAGATGTATTCTATTTCAATATACGTAGCTGGCTGTGTCTGCCCCCGCTTTCCAGTATTCTGGTTCTGGGGCGTGACACGGTTTAAGTGGTGGCCCATGCAGGTCTTGGCATTCAAGAAATGTGAGGGTTTACCGAATAGATGTCTCAATCAATATTTATCCTTGATCTCTGCTCGTATCTTCAAATCCCTGAGAATCTCGACCTGATCACATTGCTTGTATCATTGATCTGTCCTGGTCCTTTCCTTATTGTTCCCTATGTCGTCTTCTTCAGCGGCATTACTCCCGGACCTACCAACCAGCCAGAGGAAGCTCGACAAGCACCCCAGCGCCAGGAAGATCAAGCTCAGCACTCTGGAGTAGCCTCCCGAGTTATGCTTTCCGGAGGCTCAGTACCTCCAGTTCAGGCAGCTCCGCCCGCTCAACCAGCTAGACAGGATGAGGGACCTTTGGTAGGGCTTATCAGAGAACTGCTTGCATCCCAAGATCGTCGAGGCGACGCCTTGCACCAGGAAGTTCATGATGCACTAAACCGAGGAGGTCCCCAAGGGAATCAGGCGGCCAACAGTTTCAAGCGCTTGAACTCTCCCTTCTTTGACGGCAGTGAAGATGCGATTGCCGCAGACGCTTGGCTTCAGGATACCGAGGTGGTTCTAGAAGCAGCTAGGACACCTGAGAATGAGAAGGTGGCGGTGGTACGCCTACAGTTGTTAGACTTGGCTCGCGATTGGTGGGCGGCTCAGGCCATGGGATTAGCGGCACCAGTCACTTGGGCGACGTTCAGAGAGAGGTTCCAGACAAAGTACTTCGATGCGGTGGCACGGTACGACCTGCAGACCCGGTTCACCAACTTAAAGCAAGGAGGCAGAACGGTCGATGGCTATGCGACCGAGTTTTCCAGGCTGAGTAGGTTCGCCCCCACCTTGGTGGCAACCGAGTTCGATAGGGCTCAGCGGTTCCAGCAGGGACTGCATTTAGAGATATTATTGGCTGTCGAGCAGTTCGAGCACCAGACGTTCGATGCAGTATTGAAGGCAGCGAGGAGGCATGAGTATACCTCCCGGAGAATTATGGACAGGACCGGAGGCAGGAAGCGGTCCCACAACCAGATGTACCAATCTTCAGCTCCAGCCCCGGCAGCTAGGGGTATAACCATTGGAACTCCGAGGCGGGCGGCCTCAGTGACGTCGGTTCAGCATTCGACCCCGACGTACCCGCAGCAGCAGAAGCAGAAGCAGTCTTCCGCGGTGGGATGTTCTCATTGTGGGAAGCCGGGCCATGTAGTGGCAGAGTGTCGCAGGGCACAGGGATTGTGCCTGGCTTGCGGAGGAGCAGATCACAAGATAGGGACCTGCCCGAATAGGGGAGGTCCATCATCATCCAATCTTTCTAGTTCTTCGGTGAGAGGACCAGCCCCAGTTCCAGTCCAGCAACAACAGCAACAGCAGTACCCAAGGCCATTGGCGCCCCAGGCCCAGGCCTTCCAGCAGCAGTTCACCCAGGCTCCAGCACAGAACCGACAGAGGGGATTCCAGCAGAGGGGACCCGCAGCTAGAGGTCAGGCTATGATGATGACCATGGAAGAAGAAGTTGCACCAGGTGAGGTAGTGGCAGGTACTATTCTCGTCAACACTTTTCCAGCATCTGTATTATTTGATTCTGGTGCATCGCATTCATTCATGTCTGCACGATTTGTGACACGGATAGGATTGGAGCCCGAGTCATTATCAGTGAGGCTCAATATACTTACTGGTAATGGTCTTGTGGGAGTAGATCGAGTGTTTTCCTCGTGTCGGATCGTAGTTAGCGGTAGAGAGTTCCCCGCTAGGCTCATAGAGTTCCCTATGGCAGACTATGATGTAGTCCTAGGCATGGATTGGTTGAGGAACTATTATGCTAGGATAGACTGCCATGTTGGCAGAGTTGTCTTTAGTATTCCCGGAGAGCCAGAGTTTTCATTTTCCAGAGGCACAGTAGAGCCATCTCCTCCAGTATTGCGGATGGCAGTAGCAAGCAGTGCAGTTGCCCCGGATAGTTGAAGAGTTTCCAGATGTCTTCCCAGAGGAACTTCCAGGGATGCCACCAGAGCGGGAGATCGAGTTCACCATCGACTTGATTCCCGGGACAGCACCAGTATCAGAGCGAGTCTACAGGATGGCGCCTTCAGAATTGGAGATTTTGTACAAGATGATTGAAGAACTTAGAACCAAGGGATTCATTCGTGCTAGTGGATCGCCTTGGGGAGCCTCGATGCTTCTTGTGAAAAAGAGGGATGGTACGTCTAGGCTATGTGTTGATTACCGTACCTTGAACTCAGTGACAATCAAGAACAGATACCCTCTCCCGAGGATAGATGACTTGTTTGATCAACTCAAGGGGGCTTCAGTTTTCTCGAAGATAGACTTACGGTCAGGATACCACCAGATCAGAGTCAGAGAGCAGGACATCCCGAAGACGGCGTTCAGATCTAGGTACGGGCATTGGGAGTTTCTAGTTATACCCTTTGGAGCGACCAATGCGCCGGCAGTATTCATGGACCTCATGAACCGTATTTTCATGCCTTACTTGGATCAGTTTGTGATAGTGTTCCTTGATGACATCCTGGTCTACAGCAAGAGTGAAGCAGAGCACGAGCAGCAACTCAGAATTGTCCTCCAGATTCTCAGAGAGCACCAGTTGTACGCCAAGTTCAGTAAATACGAGTTCTGGCTCGATCGCATTTCGTACTTGGGTCACATCATTACCAGAGGAGGAGTGGAAGTGGATCCCCAGAAGATTATGGCTATCGAGGCATGGCCAGTACCCAGCTCAGTAGCAGAAGTTCGCAGCTTTCTTGGATTGGCCGGCTACTACCGACGGTTCGTCTCTGATTTTGCTAGGATTTCAGCGCCGATGACCCAGTTGACCCGTAAGAATGTGCCGTTCATTTGGACAGCAGAATGTCAGGAATCATTTGAGAAGTTGAAGCGAGGTTTGATAACGGCTCCCATTCTCACCCTTCCAGATGGGACCGGAGGATTCACAGTTTATTGCGATGCTTCAGGCAGAGAATTGGGATGTGTTTTGATGCAGCATGGGAAGGTAATTGCTTATGCATCACGTCAACTCCGTGATCATGAGAAGAATTACCCGACCCACGACTTGGAGCTAGCAGCAGTAGTGTTTGCACTTAAGTTGTGGAGGCACTACTTGTACGGAGACAGAGTGGAGATATTTACTGATCATAAGAGCCTGAAGTATGTTTTCACCCAGAAGGATCTTAATATGCGGCAGAGAAGATGGCTCGAGCTACTGGTGGACTACGATGTGGATTTGTAGTATCATCCAGGGAAGGCCAACGTTGTAGCAGATGCGTTGAGCCGGAGAGCCGGAGTTTATTTCCTGACGGCGCAACCAGAGCTATTGGCGGATCTTCAGAAGATGGGAATTAAAGTGGTTCTTCCTTCCAATGTGGCCTTGATGGCCAGTCTACAGATTCAGTCCACCATAGTTGAGAGGATCCGGACAGCACAGTTAACAGATTCCAAGATTCAGCATCTCAGAGCAGAGTGCGAGGCAGGGAGAAGGCCAGAGTTATGTATTCATGAGGATGATACACTTCGACATGGCACGCATCTTTGTGTACTCAGTGGAGATATCAGACAGGAAGTCATGGCAGAGGCTGACAGTTCGCAGTACTCCATTCACCCAGGCAGCACGAAGATGTACAGAGATATTCGTCAACACTTTTGGTGGAATGGTATGAAGAGGAAGATAGCCCGGTATGTCTCTCGATGTTTGGTTTGCCAACAAGTCAAGGCTGAACATCAGAGGCCAGCTGGACTTCTTCAACCTTTACCGATCCCAGAATGGAAGTGGGAACACATTACCATGGATTTCGTGACTGGGTTACCCAGATCTCCGGCAGGCAGAGATGCTATTGGGTCATTGTGGACAGGCTTACCAAGGTGGCACACTTTCTTCCGTTTAGAGTTGGACAGTCGACGGCACAGCTAGCAGAGATGTATCTCAGGCAGATTGTCAGACTTCACGGGGTGCCAGTCAGCATAGTATCGGACAGGGATACGAGATTCACATCGCACTTCTGGCGCAGTCTTCATCAAAGTTTGGGGACTCGTCTCAAGTTCAGCTCAGCGTATCATCCGCAGACAGATGGGCAGTCAGAACGTACTATACAAACTCTCGAAGATATGTTGCGGTCGTGTACCCTTGACTTCGGTGGTTCGTGGGAGGATCACCTGCACCTGGTGGAATTCTCGTACAACAATAGTTTCCAGACCAGTATCCAGATGGCACCCTTCTAGGCTCTGTATGGTAGGAAGTGCAGATCCCCGTTAGCATGGGACGATGTCGGAGAGAGGCAGATGCTCGGTCCAGAACTGATTTCTCAGACGGTTGAAGTGGTTAGGAGAGTCAGAGATCACCTCCGAGTTGCTCAGGATCGCCAGCGCCATTGGGCCGATGCTCATCGGCGTCCCTTAGAATTTGCCGTCGGCGACCATGTATTCCTTAGGATCTCGCCTACCCGCGGCGTCATTCGTTTTGGCGTACGGGGAAAGCTTAGTCCTAGGTATATAGGGCCGTTCGATATTCTGGAGCGAGTAGGCGATGTGTCCTATCGTCTCGCTCTTCCGCCGTCGCTAAGTGAGGTACATGATGTATTCCATGTGTCCCAATTAAGACGGTACATCCCGAACCCGAGCCATATCCTAGATCATTCGAAATTGGTTGTTAGTACCAACCTTTCGTATGAGGAGAGGCCCGTGTCTATATTGGACCGGAGAGAAAAGACGCTCAAGAACAAGACTATTAACTTAGTTCGTGTTGCTTGGGGTCATCACTCTCTAGGTGAGTCAACGTGGGAGCGTGAGGACGACATCCGATCGCGATATCCCTACCTGTTGACTCGTAAGGTATAATGTCTTCCTTGTGCCTTACGCTTTCCCTTCCTTGCTTGTATTGTATGATTGTATGATTGAACTGCTTAGTGTAGCTTGTCTGTGCTTAGTATAGCTTGTCGTGGCAATCTCTAGCTCCTTGATTAAATTCCGAGGACGGAATTCTTTGAAGGTGGGTAGAGTTGTCACCCCCATTTCCTGTATTTCGTATTTATGCTCGTATTTAATTTTTGGCACGTATTTTATTTTCTCGACTTGCGGATTTTGGTTTCTCGTAAATGGATTTTGGACCATGGCTTGGTTTTATTTTGTGAAAGTTGGTTTAGTTTGGTTCATCATGAATGGAACACCTTAACCTACACTCCTCCCTCAACACACCACAACTCCCCCACTTTATAACACCACCTACTTTTCTCTCTCCTCTTTATTCTCTCATTTATTTCTTACAAACTTCTTCTTCTTCCTTCTTCCACACAACTCCCCAACCAATAGGCAAGTGCACCTTGCCAACAAATAAGCACCCAATTTTATTTGTCCATTTGATAGATTAGGACATGTAGATCAACATTAAAACTTGGAATTTTGTGATTTGGAGCTTTCATTCTTCTAGATCTAGGTTTTAACCATTTTCAGAAATCCGTGGTTTTGATCTATTAAACTTTGATTTTTGCTTGTTTTGATGCTTCCATGTGGAAGAGAATTCAATTTTACTCAAGTTAGAACTTTGAAAATCTAGATTTGATTTTGATTTGACAAAAATATGAAGAATTGAAGTTCTTGGTGTTTTTGGACTTGCTCTCGGCCAGGAAGAACAGCCCCCTGCCTTGCGCTTTTTAGCGCATGGCCGATTGCGCACCCCTGGCCTGTGCTCTTTAGCGCATGGCCGTTTGCGCAGTCACTTGGCCAGCGCTTTGCGCTGCGCTGGACTGCGCAAAGTAACCCCTGCGCAATTCACTTCTGCGCAAACCACCCTTGCGCAAGATAACCCCTGCGCAGTCTACCCTTGCGCAAGGTAACCCTTGCGCAAGACAACTCTTGCGCAGCTCTTCCATGCGCAGTGCACCCCCCTGCACAGACCTACCCCTGTCCCCCTTGCACAACCTACTTGTCTATGATGAATTTGTTATTTCTTGATCTTGGCTCTTCTATAGTCCTATTTTATATTAGTATTTTATTAGGTATTTTACGCCCATTTTATATCCTTACGCCTTTTGGCATGAACTTGATTTTGCTTAATATGTTTGGAATAACTATTGTACACAGCATGGTATGACAAGGAACTAGTATAACATGACAGTGACCCGTAGTGGTGCACTCCTGACACGACCAACCTGACTTGATAGTGGCCCGTCGTGGCGCACCCCTGACAAGTACCCTGACATAATTTACCTTGATAACTTGATAGTGGCCCGTGGCGGCGCACTCTTGACTTGACTTGACTTGATAACTTGACTTGACTTGCCTTGACACCGTGGGTGTTCCTGCTTGCTTGTTTGCACAATCCACTTGTCTTGTCTTGCATCATGTCTAGGACGTGACTTCCTGGGTACCACGGCCAGGGACTCGCGCTAAATTGGATTAGGCTAATTATTAGATCAAACTAGAACATGGAGAATTCCCAGTCACAGGCAATCTCGTTATCTGGGCGCTTTAATGGACTTGTAGCTTGCCGACGAGTAGAGCACATTTCCAGCACACTGTCATGTGTTGCACCCTCTAAGTCACCTAAGGGTACATTTGTCTCCCGGGCAGTGTACCCACCTATAACTCTCAACCCGCGGAAGGATAACTGGATGGTCTGCAGGGCTTGGGACTGGGAGTTTCTCACTTGCATCTTATTAGTAATTAAGGCTTATGATAACCCTAGTTAGTTAAAGTAGTAAGCCGTAGTACTTGCTTGGCCGATTGTGAATGAATGGTGTCCAGCCCTACCTAAGTCTTGTCTAGCCTTGTACCTGGAACTCTTGATCATGATTGTTTTACTTATCTCTAACGATAAATGGGTAGAGGCAGTGAGCTATTCAGGCGAAGGGTTACAATCCCGGTCCTTGTTTGGTTTAAGGATTGTAACCTGGCTCCCGGAATGGTTCTACGTCCCTAGTCGTTTATCGCCCTGTGTACTTTTATTACTTGTACTTTCCTTTATTTTTTATGTTCTGATATGTTGGCTTTTGTTCTTATTTGTGGCCTCCTTTGTGGCACTTGCTCTTTCTGGGGTTTGACCCAGCTGGTTTTGTGTGGCCAGATTTCGGAGCAGCTCCCGAGGATCTACCCAGCTTCCAGCCCAATGGTGAACACTAGACGGAACCTGGGCTACGAGTGGGTTTTCCCTTTTTGTTTCACCCACTTATATATAAATTTATTCTTTTGAGGCGTTTAGCCGACGAGCACCTGTTAGCTCGATGCACATTTACTTACTGTCTGCCTACGGGCTGTAAACATGATTAACAAATCCTAGGGTTGATCATGTATGACTGAACTCTTGCTAGTCCTATCATTTTGTACGACTAGCTTCATGATCATCCAATATGTAATATTTGGGACGCCTTATATATATATATTTGATGCTCTAACATCTTGTAACTCTGTTAATTGCTTGAGATTGAGACAATAGGCTTGACCTTAAGAGACTGCTGGCTTGTAGTAAACCCTCATATCTAGACAGCCGTGACCGTATAGTTGAGATGTATTTTATTTCAATATACGTAGCTGGCTGTGTCTGCCCCCGCTTTCCAGTATTCTGGTTCTGGGGCGTGACACACCCCCCCCACCTCCTCCTCCTCGCCCCCCTCAGCCCCCCTCCTCCTCCCTCCTCCCCGCCCCCCCTCTCCTCCTCCCTCCTCCCCGCCCCCTCAGCCCCCCTCTCCTCCTCCCTCCTCCCCGCCCCCCTCAGATATAATATATTATAATATCTAATATGATATTAATTTTATAATTTAATATATTAGATATTATAATATATTAGATAATATCATATTTGTTATTATAATATATTAGATAATATCATATTTGTTATCATCATAAAATTAATATATTAAATCAAATTTATATATTAATATCATATTTGTTATCATCATATTTATTATCATCGTAAAATTAATATATTAATAAAAATTAATATATTAGATAATGTCATATTTTTTATCATCATAAAATTAATATATTAATATCATATATAAAATCAAATTATATATTAGTATATATTAAGTCAAATATATATTGTGAATAGATAATATCATATTTGTTATTATCATAAAATTAATTTGATTTTATTTTAGATAATAGCTTAAGAAACTTTTTGCATATATTTTATTTTAGATGACAAATATGGTATTATCTATTTGTTGATTATTTAATTATTTTATTTCAAATCAAATAAATATTGTGAATAGATAATAACAAATTATCTAACAATAGAGAGAGAGAGAGAGGAGAGAGTACGGGAGGGGAATGGGAGATGCGCCAACCAAGTTGGCGCGCGGGAGGGAGGGGGCACCAACTCCATTGGCTCCTTCTCTCTCTCCATTCCTAAGAGCACGCGCCAACTCTATTGGCGCGTCCTTACCCTGTTTGTAATTTTTTCAAACTTCTTCTCTTTTTTATAATTTTGAGAAACTTCTTTACCCTATATGAAAATTTCTGTAAAAAATTGTATTTAGTTTTAGGGTTTGTATGATATTCAAAATTGGTGCCTTAATTTTGGACGGTCATTCCAAGTCAACGGTCAACACGAAATCCAAATCCCTCTATGGAGAATATGAAAATATTTAAATTTTGAATACTATACTTGGACCATAAAACTAAATAACAAAAAAATGGAATCATTATATTATGAATCAACGTGGCTAGGTTGTCCGTCCACGGTGTTGGCCCGCACTGGCCCACGCCTACGTGGCAGGTAGCCATTGGCTCTCTCGTCTGAAATGGGCCCAGATTAGTAGAAGGCCAATAACTGTCCGCCATGCGAACGAAAGCCAGTGCGACCAGTTCCACGGACAGATAAAATAGCCTTTCCATTATGAATACATACACAATATACTAACAATGTACAAGATTCTTCTGTGTCCCACTTGTGAACCATAGCCTCCACGCTTTTTTTTCCACAGGTCATAACCTTCCAACTTTCTCGTTGGCATCAACCTCACCTTTCTAACATGGTGCACTAGGTGGCATAAACCGTAAATAACTGAAATAACAAGGTCAATATGGTCTCAACGTTCAAAACTGGCTCGGCTCGGCTCACCGTCTATTTTGTTTTTTTTTGGCGCAAGGGGGGGAGGTGGGTTGGGGGGGGGGGGGGGGGTGGTGTTTTTCAAAATTTTGACTGAAAAAATAATTATGGCCCATTTAATAGGACTGGAGTAAGTAATTAACGTGATTGGAAGCTTGTATTTAATATCATTTATGTCTTCTATAAATTTCAGGATGGTGAAAAAGTAACATCAAACTTGAACTACATTTTTGGAAGAAGCAAAAGGCAAAAAAAAAAAAAAACACACACACACATTTTATGAATATAGAGTAACTTCTACAGTCTACACATATATAATGTTAAGGACTCATTATATACAGATTACTTCTACACATTTATGATTTATGGGGGACACAACTTTTTTTTGGATACAATTCATAGACACTCGGTGCATTATTGGATGTCAATTATATCCCTTTTAGGATTTTTTTTTTACATTCAATAATGCACTGCCACATCAGTGCGGCTATGTAGTTTTTCAAAAAAAGTGTGTCCCCCATAATATTACTCTAGGGGGAACCGCATGCCACGTGTCCCCCATTGGTCGAATTTTTGGTGGCTGACGTTAGCAGGAGAGAGGAGGGGTGGTGGAGGGGGCGTATGCGGGTTTGACTTTGGCCATAGAGGGACACCTGGCCTGCAGTTTGATTCACTGTCTCCCTTCGATTCAGCAATACTTTTCATTATATATATTTGTCATGAAAAGTTTTAACATTCTATTATGTGTACTATATTAATTTAGGAACTTTCTTATATTGCATTAGTCTAAATTTTAGTATGTGTCAAATTTATATTATCTCGACACATCTTCACCACAGGGGAGCTTCAATTTGTTTATAATTTTTTTATAAAATGATCAGTGATAAAGAATTTATATCTAGATTGTTCTAACTTCTATCGTGCACTAAAATATAAGGGGGTCTTTGACAAATAAAATTTTCTTCAAACTAATTTTCTTTTAGTTTCTAGAAACCGTAAGAACTTAAGAATAAAATAAGTTTTAATTAAATGTTGTATGTTTGCTATAAAGTAAAAAAAGTAAAATTTTGTCATTAGTTATGACATGTAATAATAAAATAATTATTTATAAACGGTTATGGATGTGTGTTTGATTATTATGAAAAGCAATAAAATAATAAAATTTTGTATAATAGTTGTTGTTTTCATGATTTTCTATGCAGTTGGAGATAAACTAGTTTCCACTTTGGTACTAAACTCTATAAGTTTCATAATAAAATTTCATTTGCCAAACATGCAATTAAATGAAAACTAACACTAGTTTTCTAAAAACTATTTACCTTTCCATTTGCCAAACAGATCATAAAGCTATGGTGAGGGTCAAGGTTTAAAGTATTTATTATTTCACACTGCTAAAATTATTTTATAATTTAATATTTAACAGGATCAAATATAAGAAAATGATTCAAATAATTGACCTAAAAATTAGGGACAAAAACTCTATTGTTTTATGAACTAGATATTTACTGGAAGAGGAAGTCAGAAAATTTTTTCTCAACTAAATACAAAACTATCACACTCAGCTGGCTCTTGTGGTCAGCGATGAGAGGTATAATATCCTTGGCTAGGCGGAGGTGGTCTCGGGATCAAACTGCGGGAGGTGTGGGTGTATGTGTGAAAGTTGGGAACAGTGAACCCAAATAACATGCAACGAAGCGTACACAAAGTCCCGTGCGTTACGACGAGCATATAAAAAAACTAAAAATTTAAATTCACATTTTTAATCAACTATAAGTATTGTATAACCCTCATTAGTGCCATCTTATTTTACCAAAAAGACCAAGGTAAAATAGAAAAGCGGAAATTATAAGTCAAAGGACATAAACAAAGGTACAAATTCAAATTCAAAATTCCTTCAAAAAATAAATAAAATAAATTCAAATTCAAACCAAAGATGGGTTCCCTATAAAAATCCAAGAATTACTAGCAGAGGAGTGACAAGATCCCTTACTCCAAACACAACAAACAAACATATTAACTTCCGAACCCGCCCCTCACATTTTGACAAATTGCATAACCAGTGTGAAACGCACACCAAATATGGGACCAGTATTGCAAAATAAAAAAATAAAAAGCAACTACAGACTTTGTCCCCAGCCATCATCATCAGCAGAAAATGATTCCGAGGAGAGGTATAAGACTCCGGCTAGATGATAAAAGATTAGTGGATCAAATCATAAAAACATTATTTTTTCTATTTATTTGGTAACAAATATAAAGTTTCGTACGTATCGTTGGACATCTTAAAAAAATAGTTCCAAATATTAATTCACGAGTAATGCTACAGTTATAACCAAATGTTTACAACCATCTTACAACCACTCACCCATTTCTTACATAGTGAAGGTTATAAGCGGGTTGTAAACATTTAGTTGTAAACTTAGCATTATTGTTAATTCATTACCAACAACTATATAGTAATGCACTATAAAGCTTTCCACTCGCCTGGAAAAACCCACCACACTCTCTCTCTCTCTCTCTCTCTCTCTCTACAGTAGTGAGTGGTGACAATGTGGGAGAACACTTTTGTGTTCAAGCACTCCTCCTCCTTCCTTGTGGTGTTCTTGGTGCAGGTTCTAGTGCATGGCCATGGGGTCCTGGTCACTGCGCAGGGGTCTAGAGCCTCTCCATGGCAAACCTTGAGTGGTACGTTCATAACTTATTTTTGAGCCAATATATATGATTTTCTAATGAATTTTGGATATTTTTGTGTAAAAGTTGTTCAAATGCCAAATTTAGTGATGGATATTTATGGCATGCATGTGCCTAGATTATGTTGTTTTGACATATTTTCAGTAGGTGCATGGGAGATGTTAGTTATTGATGAACATGTTTATGGCAGGGAAACCAACCCTTTGAAAATATGGATATATGTAATTAGACTTGTAAGTAGGGACGGCAATTTTCCCCGAATCCGACAGGGACCCGATTTTTTTCTCCAACGGGGACGGGTTTGGGGGTTTAGAAACGGGGATGGGGTTAAAAAAATTCTCGTGGTGTTCGGTGCCGGGTATGTGTATAGTACTTCCTGCCCCGGTAAATCTCCGATCCCCGATTACTTACTCACAGGGACGGAGCCAGGACTAGCATTAGAGCATCATTAGTAGTTGGGACTTGGGACTCTCCAATGCAATTTGGAGCCCAAAATTTAAAAAAAAAGGTAAATGTAGAATGGGTTGGGTTTGTATGAGAATAGTAGGAAATGATAAAGTGAGCTCCGGTCCCAAAAATTGTATGGTCAAAAATTAATGTAGGAAAAAAATAATATAAAGTTTAGAATCTAGAAAGTTGGGCTCCAAATTGGAACTTACTATTCTACAAAACGAGTTTCTACAATCTAGAATCTAGAAATTGGGAGGCCCAACCCTTAGCACCCATGGATGGGTTGGGACCGAAATTGTAGAAATTGGGAATAGGGATGAGACTTATTATTCTACAAAATGAGCTCCTACATTCTAAATCTAGAATCTAGAAAATGGGATGGGCCTTACTAATGATGCTCTTAGACAGGGTCCGAACACCCAAGCAAAAGGAAATCATGTCATAAAAGATTATTTTTCGTAAGTTGACAAATAAATATTATCTATTCTCCAATGTTTCTCAATTTATATCTTACGTGGCGCTGCCTAATATTAAGATAGGAGAATATTAAATGGAGAATTTTATGATTTAGTTTGAAATTGTGGCAAATATTAAGATGGATAATTTCTATAAGAGCTTCTATATGTAGAAATCCTAATACAATTTATTTCATCCTACATCAGCCCCAAGTAAGATGAAAATTGGAATGGGAACCGTTGGGAGAATTTTTTCTTTTGAAAAATGTTTTTACCATAGAAATAGGGAGATAGAAACGCCATTGTAGATAGCCTAACTAACTTCATACCAAAATTAGGCCACATGTAAGTTTGATGATTTTTTATGAGTCAATGACCAAATTGGATGAGGTCCATGAAGAGTTGAATGAGCCTGAAACAATGGCTTAGCCCACATGTTATTGTTGATAATGTTTTAATAAGTATAATTTTTTTAGATTTCTTATCAAATTTCAGGTAATCAAACAAAAAAAAAATCAAATATCCAAGGGGGCCGGCACCCTTTGGTCTTAAGATAGTTTTGTCTTGTGTACTCATATGTGCAACCCATTTGTAAGAGTTTATGTTCTATCTAGTAGTATATAATTTTTTTATAAAAAAGTTTTTTTCTAAGTTTATACTGTAAAAAATAAAAATAAAAATCTAACGGGACGACAGACTGGAACGGAAAAACCCTGTCCCGAAAATGTTAACGGGGCGGGTACGGGAACAGGAATGAGGAGTGCATTGTTAAATGGGGACGGGGATGGGGATAAAAAACTAAATCTGATAGGGGTTGGGGAGGGGGAGGGGGATTCGAACACTACTCGGAGACGTGGATGGGGAGTATGGTCCCCAGCCACGACCCATCCCATTGTGGCCCTACTTGTAAGATTTTTTTTTTTAACGTTTATATCCAAAACTGTTTGAATATTTAAATTATAACTATATTGTATTTAATTTTCTTTGTTAATTCCTAGAATATATGTATTCAATCTTGCTATTTTTTTCCGTTTGTAGGAGCTAGGAAGGCATGGGAGAAGAGTGGAAGAGATTTATGGCAAACTCGAGTTTCTCAAAAAAAAAAAAAATATTATTTTTTTATTTTTGTTAGAGAAAACCAACCTAATCTTCACAAGATCGATATTTTCTTCTCATTTACTAATGATAGAGATTGCAACCATAGAATCAATTATTGGAAATAGTATTAGAAGTCAAGAATGCAAAACATAGAATGCTGACTCAATCTGATATAAAGATAGAGTGAGCCTTTGATTAACATAAATAAACCTAAATAATCTATTAATCCTAAAATAGAGCTGAAACATACTAAGACTAATGTTAGCTCTTAAGTTTGACACTTTGACTTCACCAAATCCCAGTTATTTCCCTTAGGCCTCCTTTGGTTCGCGGAATCACGGCTTTGGGAAAGAAAGTCATTCCTTTCCGGTTTTTGGATGCCAAAGGAAATGAGAGAAAGGAAATTGATTCCCAAGGAAAAGATAAAATACAGAGGAAAATGGTTCCTCCACTTACCCCATGGATTCACTTTCTCACTCCCAGTTATTCACTTTTTTCTCCGTATTTTTCCTGACTTCCAGAAAGAAAAATTGATAGGAATTACAATTTTCCAAAGGAAAGTAAAGAGCAAAGAATTGGCTCCCTTTCCTTTCCTTTCCACGAACCAAATGAGGCCTTATTGGCAACGGATTCAAATTTGTAATCACTTGTGCATGTTTAGCAAGGAATTATTGGAATTCCCTAAAAATATTAAAAATCATGGCATTGAGATTCCTGGAATTCCAATTATTGTTGTCAGGTTGACATCTAACGATCATTGAATGTTCCATGGAGATAATTGGAATTTTCAAGAATTACAATTCCATGTTTGGTTGGATATTATTGTTGATATGTCACCTTTTCATAACGAGGTCAAGTGTGGATATGTGGATCCACAAATATTTCTACAAGATTGCACGAGATTTCAAGAAATTTTCTCCTCATGTTTTGCAAGAGTATAATTCTTATTCCCCATTTTTCTATAGAAAAGTGAGGGTTCATGAGATTCTAAGTGGGAATTGCAATTCTTACTTTCCTTGCAACTAAAAGATAAATTTTAGGCAAAATTTCGGAAGTGAGACTCCGGGAATTAATGATCCAAGTATCATAATGATATGCCTTTTTTTCTTCTTCTATCTGTATCTCTTCTATATGGAAACATAAACACTAGTAACATCTAAATGTGATCCATATCTGCTCATTTTGATTGCAAAGCATAATGATTTGGGGATTACATGGCATATCTAATAATACTAAGCTAGCTTTTTGGTAAATTTGGAAAGAAAGAATATGAAAAGGAGTATGCTGTGAGAAGCACTAATCAAAGACATGTGATGGAAAACCGATTAAGAAGTGGAGCACAACAAGCTATTTCTATGAATACGGACACAACACAATACATACAAACGCGATACAGATACGGGATACAAATATTTTCAAATATGTACGAAAGTAGTTACCTATGTTGTACAAATATGGACAAGGATACAAACACAAGATAGAGATACTGACATCATTTTGTCATGTTTGTGCAACATAGATAATAAGTATAGGAGGCTTGATAAATAGAGGTGGTTGAATTGTGTATGTTTATTCCAACATTTATGGAATAATTTAACTATTAGTAAGTATCGCATAAACAATCAATTTCTAGTTAAAATGCAAAATAGGGTTATTTAGTCTTAGGGTCTCATATAATATTGAAAATTTGTGTTTAGGTCTTCATATCGTCCAGAAGATAGTTTGAGTATCGTCCTAACGGTTGACTTGGGTTGACTGTCCAAAATGAAGACCTAAACGCAAATTTTGAATATTATACGATATCCTAAAACTAACGAAAATATGTGAGGGTTGTATGACTTGGTTATTTAGTATTTTTTTATGACCAATCGACAATGAGATTATGACATTGTTGTTTGCTTGAGTTGCAAGCATTCAACAATGCTACCGGGACGAGAGACATATGACGATATACGATGCCCATGAAATCGTCCCTATCAAAACTGTCGCCAAGAGGGTTGTGTGGCTGCTGAGTTCATAATAGAAGCAAATAACAATGTCATAAGTCTCATTCTCGATTGGTCATGACAAAACTAAATAATCCAAGTCACACAACCCCCACCATGCAAAGCTAAATAACTAAGTCACACAACTCTCACATATTTCCGTTTAGTGTTAGGGTCTCGTATAGTATTCAAAAATTATGTTTATGTTTCCATTTTGGACGGTTAGCCAAGTCAACCATACCATTAGGGCGAGACTCAAACCCTATTCTGAAAAATATGGAGATCTAAACGCAAATTTTCAATATTACACGAGGCCCTAAAGAAAATCTGTAAATATTTGGTCAAAGTTGCTAGGGACTGACTTTTCTAAAGAACCATTTCTCTAGACTTGGTCTTGATAGGAATTGTTGCTGAAGTAGCATGAATTTGAAATCTACATGAGTTTGATGAGCATACCTTTTGTTGCATTTATTTCATTGCTATTCAGAAGACACTTAGCAACTTAGCTTGGCTTTCTTCTAATCTAGGAAGCACGGATATTTTGATACTGTGTTTTATGTGACACGTACCACACATTTCACACAGTACAGACACTCCAAAATAGACCAGGACAACCCAAAATAGGTGCAGTATCTGTGACCGTGACAATGTGCCCACGACAATGTGCCCTTACCCTGTCGTATTCGTGTCCTTGCAACATAGCTTTTAATCATTCAAATAATGACTAACAAGAAGTTTTTTGCCGGCTGCTGGTCAGATTTCTGCTACTAATTTTTAGACTAAGAATTCTACAATTGTTATGGGCAGAGGTTTATGAGAACTATACAATTTCATACATTTGCTTCCATTTCTGCTTCAGTTTCCCTGCATATTTTAAGTGAATTGCCTGTTTTAGATCTGGGAAGCAATTAAATAAAACCTTCTTCCTTCTACTACTCATTCCTCCATAATTTTATTAAGCCTAATCTTTGCTTCTTCCATCATGCAGGTGATGCCCCTGCTGTAATAGCTAGGGGCGGCTTTTCAGGATTATTTCCCGATTCCAGTTCAAATGCATATAGTTTTGCAATGATGGCTAGTTCACCTGACACGATTTTATGGTGTGATGTGCAACTATCCAAGGATGGCGTTGGGTTTTGCCTTCCAGACCTTAAGTTGAACAACTGTACTGACATTGCATCCATTCATCCTGATGAACAGAAGGAATACCTTGTCAATGGTGTTTCGACAAGAGGATGGTTCCCTGTGGATTATAACTCCACTACATTATCACGAGGAATTTCTCGTAAGTTACATTAGTTTCTTACTAGGCAAATGATTCAAGTGTCTACTGCTGTAGTACCCATACGCAAATGACCACAAGTATCTCACTGCTTATTGTTTGTTCCTCGGTGACTCACCCATATCCTAGTGTTCGGAGAAACAGGATATCGTCTCTCCTTTTTCCTTTTTGAGAAGAAGGATATTGTCTAGTGTCTGTCTCTCCTTTTTCCTTTTTGAGAAGAAGGATATTGTCTAGTGTCTCTCCTTCATCGATTGAAGCAGAGTATCATTGTTGAGAGTCAATAAGGGACTTTTAGTCCCACATCGGAATATGTAGTATGTAGAGGAGCTAGACTCCCTATAAGTAGTGAAGTAGTCCATCAATAAAATTAACTCATCTATTATTTTCTACATGGTATCAGAGCCATAACTCTCTCTCTCTCTCTCTCTCTCCACAAAACAAAAATCCCCCCCCCCTATAACCCTAACCCGCTGCCCACCCCCCCCCCCCCCCCGCTCCAGCCCCCCCCCCCCGCTCCACCCGCTGCCCCTCCCTAGCCGCTCCAGCCCATCCGCTCCAGCCCCCCTCTCTTGCCGCTGCCCCCCAACAGCCCCCTCCCGCGACCCCCTACAGCCCTCCCGCGACCCCCTACAGCCCCCTCCCGCCCCCCCCCTACAGCCCCCTCCCGCGACCCCCTACAGCGCCTCCGCCCCACCCTCCAGCACCCTATCCGCCCCCCCTACAGCCCCCTCTCGCGACCCCCATCCAAAAAAACCTCCCGCCCCCCCCCCCCCCCCCCCCACCTACAGCAACTACCGCCCCCCCTCTTAACCCTAGCCTCTTGCCATGGAAACCCTAATCCTAGCCCTAGCAGCCCCATCCAAACCCTAACCCTATCCCTAGCCGTCAAAAAAAAAACGACGTATTTCGAAGACAGTCGAGATGTCAAATACTTTATTTGCACCGACTTCCTAGATTGCGCCGTTTGGAACTAACAAATGTTTATTTTGTTATTCCTCCTTCACATCAGGATCTATACAGAGACTGATCATGTCTTCTCTGGTGTCCTGACGTGTTCACTTTACATACGCGCGCCGGTGCTGGCCAAGTTAGTAGCGCGTTCGTAAAGTCTCTGTCGTCGAAGAAGACGACGTAGCCGACGAAGACGACGAAGTTGGGGAAGTTGCCGACTCCGACGTCGAAGAAGCCGACGTAGACGACGAATAGGGTTCACAGTTGAAGAAGCCATGGATTCGATCAGTGGCAAACTGACGGCCGAAGAGATGAAGGCCTTGGTTGATGATATCTTATCAAAAAGATTAACCGAGGTAACCCCACGTGTGATCCATACTGATGTGGATCCGTCCCCTTACAAAATGGGAAAATTGGAGAAGCTGGAGACGAAGTTGGAAGGAACATCCAACTACTTGAAGTGGTCGCGGCAGGCGATGCGGACACTGAAGGGACGTGGCTTGGTTGGCTATGTCACTGGCCAAGCCAAGGCGCCAGCCGATCACTCCACCAAGGAGTTTGCTGTTTGGGAGATTGTCAACAACGTTGTGGCTGGGTGGTTGACTGCCTCTTTAACCGACCAGGTGTCGGGCAATGTCGAGGCCATGGAGGCTGCTGCTGATATATGGCGGACTCTAAAAGATATGTACTCCGGCTCGGACAACCCTATGCGAGTCTTTCAACTGCAAGATGAACTCGATAGGGTGGCCCAAGATGAACGTACCATCTCTGAGTACGCGGCCCTGTTGAAGAAGTACTGGTCTGATCTGGATCATTATGATCCTCTTGGGATGGAAGATGCACAAGTCGAACCGGCATTCGCGAAGTACTTTCAGACGTTCTTGGCTTATATTTCCCGGCAGCGTATGATAAAATTCCTGAAGGGTCTACACCCTGTATTTGAGCAGAGACGGAATATCCTCCTATCCCAATCCACGCTTCCGACCTTGGAAGAAGCTATAGCTGTTATGACACAGGAAGAAGCTCGACTGAAGTTGATGTCCAGCAAGGGCTCCTACCAGGGGGAGCAAGCCGCGGTTGAAAAGTCTGCCCTTGCTGCCTTCAATCAACCTCCATCTATGGGTGGTGTTTGCCACAATTGTGGTGACTCCGGACATTACATCCGATTTTGTCCAAAACCCTTGCGCAATCAGTCTACTGATCGAGGACGGGGTCGTGGAGGCCGACGTGGTGGTAGAGGAGGATATGCTGGTAGAAGGGGTGGACACAAAGCAAATCTGGCGGAGGAAGGGGGAGAGAATCAACTGGCTGAAATAATCCCGCTTGAGCGGGAGTTCCTTGAGAAGTTGCGAGGCACAAAGCTGGGTTCGGCCGACATTCCTGGGGCGTCTTCAACCTCGGGAGATCACATCACTTGCGTTGCCCAAATCAGCACCGATGATTCTGCACGTGCTCTTGTATCTATCCATCAGCTAGGATGGATTATGGACTCTGGGGCATCTTGCCATGTCACGGGGTCCCGTGGTGCGTTTCGGGAATATACTCACCTCCCATTGCCGGAGAGTATTCAGACTGCTGATGGTACATCCAGCCCTGTAATGGGTAAAGGCACTGTCGCATGCACCCCTTCCATCACTCTAACCAATGTCCTACATGCTCCGTCTTTTTCTGTCAATCTCCTATCCATTAGTGCCATTATACTTGATCTTAACTGTACTGTTTCCTTTGACATTCCTCAGGTGACTTTTCAGGAGAAAGGGACAGGACGACGACTTGGGACTGGCACATGGTATAAGGGACTGTGGTATTTAGACAGGACTGGACTGGACAACGCATTGGCATCCTTGGTAGCAGACGCACCACCAGAAGCTTCCTGTCGCAGTGTTGAAGCCGACTTGCTACTCCACCACCAGCGTGTCGGTCATTTTTCTTTTAAAGTTATTAGTCGAATGTATCCGTCCTTATATCAAAGGGCTAATAAAGAGAAGTTATTTTGTAATGCTTGTGAGTTGGGAAAACATACCAGAAGTACGTATGTGAGCACGGGGAATAGGAGTTCAGCTGCTTTTGACATGATACATTCAGACGTATGGGACCCTTGTCCTACAACTGGTATTAATGGCTTTCGGTGGTTCGTCACCTTTATTGACTGTTATACCCGCGTGACATGGGTCTATCTTATAAAGAATAAAAGTGACGTCCTTGAGGCCTTTCAAGACTTTCATCGACGGGTGGAAACACAATATGGCGCTAAAATTAAGTGTTTCCGGTCAGACAATGGGACGGAGTATACTAATAAGCGGGTTGCTGAGTATTTTTTCACTCATGGAATACTTCATCAAACTTCATGTGCTTATACTCCGGCCCAAAATGGTGTGGCGGAACGCAAAAACAGACACCTGCTGGAAGTCGCACGGACGATGATGCTGGCTATGAATGTTCCGAAACATTTATGGGGGCAAGCTATATTGACGACCTCTTATCTCATCAACAGAATGCCATCTCAAGTATTGGCCTGGAAGACACCGTTGGAAATGCTTACTGGGGCAACTACATATACTGTTCCACCAAAAGTCTTTGGATGTGTGTGCTTTGTCCAAGATAATAGGCCAGGAGTTGGCAAATTGGATCCTAGGGCGGTTAAATGTGTCTTCGTCGGTTACACGGCGACTCAGAAGGGTTATGCCTGCTGGAGTCCAATCGAGCGGAAGATGTTTGTAAGCATGGACGTTACTTTCAGAGAACTCGAACCATACTATGGTTCGGATGAAGGTTCAGCATTTGGTGACACACCTAACACAGATGGTGTTCGATGTGAGGGGGAGATAATAAGCCCAAATGTGGTCGTCGGATCGGTTCCGTGTTCGGTTGTAGAAAACTGGACGAAAGGGGGAGAGCACAGTGACTTAGATACAGAAAATGAGGACGAAGAAGATCCATATGTTACGCAGGGGGAGCAGCAGACAAGGAAAAAGGAGCTCCAAGTCTACAGAAGGAGACAACAGAAGTCCAGTACTGTGCCTATGCCGTGCCCTGTGCCTACTGTACCAAGTCCCTCGTCTACTCCTGCTCCAACTCCTGAAGATGTTGCCCCCGCACTGAATCACTCGAATTCTGATGCGGATCTCTCCGACTCGGATGGTATGATCTCTTCACCACCTATTGCTCCCTTAAGGAGATCTTCTCGCATCAATACGGGTAAGGCTCCTGCTCGTTTTGATGATTACGAACATGACATTGCCAACTTCTTGTCTTATTCTAACATTTTTTTGAATTATCGAGCCTTCATTACATCGTTAGACTCTACTTCGTTGCCCAAGTGTTGGCAGGAAGCAAAGAAAGATCCAAGGTGGAAAGCTGCAATGATGGAAGAACTTGGGACACTGGAGAAAAATAAGACATGGAAGCTGGTTCCATTATCCAAAGGAAAGAAAGCTGTGGGATGCAAATGGGTGTACACCGTGAAAGAGACGCCAGAAGGAAAAGTAGAGCGGTACAAGGCGAGGTTGGTTGCAAAAGGATTCACACAGTCATATGGAATAGACTATGATGAGACGTTTGCCCCAGTAGCAAAAATGAGCACCGTGAGAACTCTGGTCTCCATTGCAGCGAACTATGGGTGGAAGCTGTACCAGCTAGATGTGAAGAATGCCTTTCTTCATGGGGACCTGCAAGAAGAAGTATACATGGAGCTCCCGCCTGGGTGCTACGCGACGGAATCAAACGGAGGGACGTCGCAAGGAAATGTGTGTAAACTGAAGAAGTCACTATACGGGCTCAAGCAATCTTCTCGAGCCTGGTTTGACAGATTCAGAAAGACTGTTACAGGCATGGGATACCGTCAAACAAATGCAGATCATACGGTCTTCCTCCAGCATGCAAGAGGCCACATCACTATACTTGCTGTATATGTAGATGATATAGTGATCACAGGTGATGATGAAGTCGAGATCACTAAGCTGAAGTCAAAACTCGCGAAGGAGTTTGAAGTGAAGGATTTAGGAGCGATGAGGTACTTTTTAGGTATCGAGGTGTGTGAAGGCGAACAAAAAATTGTTCTCTCACAGAGAAAATACACACTAGATCTGCTGAAGGAAACATGGATGCTGGGATGCAAAGCAGCGGTCACTCCAATTGACCAGAAGTGCAAATTGGGAGCAGAAGCAGGAGAGTCCGTTGATCGTGAAAGATATCAAAGACTTATAGGGAGATTGATTTATCTGGGACACACTCGCCCTGATATCTCATTCGCGGTGAGTGTAGTGAGTCGCTACATACATGATCCAAGAAAGGGTCATATGGAAGCAATATTTCAGATCTTGAGGTATCTGAAAGGAACGCCGGGGAAGAGACTATGGTTCAAGAAGAATGGACGCATAGAAGTTGAGGGATACTGTGATGCAGACTGGACGAGCTGCATAGACGACAGAAGGTCTACCACGGGATACTGTGTTTTTGTAGGAGGAAATCTGGTCTCATGGAGAAGCAAGAAACAGTCTGTGGTAGCACGGTCAACAGCTGAAACAGAATACAGAGCAATGGCTCTGGGCGTAACAGAGTTGCTGTGGGTGAAAGCGTTGCTGACAGAGTTGAAGTTAGACAAGGGAGCACCATTACGTCTTCTGAGCGATAGTCAAGTTGCAATAAGTATAGCTAACAATCCCGTTCAGCACGACAGAACGAAGCACATCGAGATTGATCGATTCTTCATCAAGGAGAAGCTGGAACAAGGGATACTGAAGATTGACCATGTCCGCTCAGAAGAACAAGTTGCAGACTGTCTGACTAAGGGTCTTAGTTCATTAAGTCTGTCGAAGCTATGTAACAAGATGGGGATGATCAATATCTATCGCCCATCTTGAGGGGGAGTGTTGAGAGTCAATAAGGGACTTTTAGTCCCACATCGGAATATGTAGTATGTAGAGGAGCTAGACTCCCTATAAGTAGTGAAGTAGTCCATCAATAAAATTAACTCATCTATTATTTTCTACAATCATGTCATGACAAACACTCCCATTGAGATTGTTTGTCTACGTTGTCCTCTCCTCTCTCCGATATGGGTGCCTTTAGTCACTCTCCCCCGTTTTGTGGCAACTGTCTAGCAATACAATACTCCATAACTGGACCAAAGATATCGAGATTGACTGTCATCTAGTCAGCATCGTTATACAGCACATACACTTCCATATGTTATCTCCACCATCAAATAGCTGATTTCAAGACTTGTTAAGTCTCATACTGTTCAGCGTTCTCATTTATGCTTGGCAAACTCAGTGAGTGTATGATCTACTTTTAGTTTGCCGGGGGATGTTGATGTGCAGGGGCAGATCCAGAAACTATTGTTGGGGTGGGCTACCAAAAGTTTGGGTGGACTGGAAGTGGTTTAATCCATATAAAAAATTTATATGAAAAAAAGGAGGGAAAAAAAATTGGGGTGGGCTGGAGCCAAGCTTGGCTCCGTCCCTGTTGATGTGAATATGTATTGATGGATAGTTCTATTTTGATTTTTTTTTCCTTTTCTTTGTATGTTTGGGAACAATAAATCTAATTTTAGTTGAGAAAATTATATCACTTTTACAACCCTAATTATCTACCAAAGCAAAGGAAGAAAATATAAAGGTGATGATGTTATCCTCACCACCAGGAATCTCGGATGGCCATTTGGGCTAGATCAATGGACTTTTTTCTCTACATGAAAGAAACTTCTTGCGTCTGAATATCTTCTCCTTCACCTGCATACACGAGCAAAGTCAGGGGCGGAGTAATCTCCAGGTGTTGGATTGAGGGGAATGTAAAATTTGGCAGAATTTTAGGGTGTAATAGTTTGTGTACCTTATGAAGAAGAAATGGGGACTATATGTAGCCCTTTTCAGATAGCCATCGAACACTTTTGTAAAAAAAAATAAAAATAAAATAAAATAATAAAAAATAAAAATATAGCCCTTTTCAGATAGCCATCGAATACTTTCGTGCAAATCAAGTAAGACTGATTGTAAGGATGCATTCTTATCATGTTTAGTCGATTTATCATTTAAATTGAATTCGTTATATCTAGACAGGGCAATTGGAGTTGGTGGACAACTCCTAGATTTACACGTAGATTTGAGTGGGTGTCGGGGCCGGCCTGAAAATTCTCGGGGCCTAGGGCAGGACTTGAAAGTGAGGCCTCTTGAATGGGTAAATAGAAAACACCCAGTTTTCCTAAATGAAATTAATGGATTTTTTTTTCTCGGATACCAATTTTGTTAACCAGTTTAACAAATGAAATCTTCTAAAAAATAATTAACAAATAAAAAGATGATAAAATAGTACTAGTTGAGTAACCTTACTGATTTTTTTTCTGACAATCATACAAGACAAATAAGAAAAGATCATTTGGAGACAAAAGATGATAAAAAAAAAAGTATTAGTTAATTTTTGAGGCATTGGTTTTGGCCGGCTCAAAAAACCCCCAAAACCGGTGTAATGTAATTTTGGGTGGCTTTATAAACACCCAAAATCGGTGGGTTTTGAGGGATTTTATTATTTTATTTCATTTATATCCTCACCAAAAAATATAATTATAACTACTAATACCCTTCCATATTTAATTTTATTTGTGTAATTTTTTTTTAGAACCGCTCATTAGTGAATTACTAAGCATGGATTGGACTGGTTTAAATGTTGCTACTTAAAAACTACCCAAAACTGGACCCCTCATAGCCGCTCATAACTGGTACTCTAAAAATACCTCATAACCGCTACCCTTACAATTGCCAAGCAGACCCTAAGGGTTTGAACCTTGTTATTGCTCTTTTAACAGATTTCTTGATATATGGTTTGGACCATGTTATTGCTATTTTGGTTACTAAAGCTTACTATGTATAAGTGGGTATAGGTCCTCTTTGAACCGAGTTCCTACTAAAAGTTTTACTACGGAGTACTACTTAAGTGGGTTTAGAACTTGTTTGGGTCTTCCCATTGCAAGAGTTGGCTGGGCTAGTAAGTAACCTTGGGTCATGTTTGGGGGCCTTTTCTATCGAGGGGCCAGGGGCAGTCGCTCAGCTCACCCATCCTCTGATCCGGCCTTTGCGGGTGTTTGGGAGTATCCTAATTCAAATGTCTGTGACATATAGAGGTCACGTGATAGGCACATGTAAGAACTCGGGTCCGGGCAGAAGATGAGTATTTACGGGCCTAGGCCTTTGAGCCTGGGCCTTAGTATATGTATCACCAAAAGGGAAAAGAGCATATACCTCTATACAACTCGTGATCGATAGATTATTAATTTAAAATTAAAGAAAAATGGAATATGTGTATGTATTCTAGCTAATGATTCAATTATATTTGACTACTTATGTGTTACTAAAATAGAGTTACTGCATCTAACCTAGTTATTGTTGTATGTATGGGTATGTAAATTTTGTGGTATTCACCACTTTTTTCTCTGCATGCAGTGACACAAGGAATTTATTCTCGAACTGATAGGTTCGATTCAAGCACGTTTCCCCTTGCAGTTGAAGATGTTCCGAAACTTTTTGGGCCACCTTCACCAGCTCTTTGGCTGAACATACAGGTAGCAAGGCATGGTGAACATTGGTTGCATTTCATGTGCGTGTTACATACATACAATTCTGAAACTCTGCTCTGATCACTTTCTGACTAATAGATTTTATCTTTTTCTTATGACACAGCATGATATTTTCTATAGTCATCATAATCTAAGTATGAGAAGCTATGTGCTTTCTATATCAAAGCGTATGATCTTTAACTATCTTTCATCACCAGAAGTGGGTTTCCTCAGTGGTATAGCCCCGCGTTTCCAGAAAACCAAGATTAAGCTCGTCTTTCGCTTTCTTGAGGAAGATCTCATCGAACCTTCGACAAACCAGACATACAGATCGTTGTTGAAAAACCTTACCTTCATCAAGACGTTTGCCTCAGGAATCCTTGTCCCCAAGCATTACATATGGCCTGTGACATCGGATCTATACTTACAGCCCCACACGTCCATCGTTACGGATGCTCACAAAGAAGGGCTGGAAATATTTGCAGGGGACTTTGCAAATGATGCAGATATTGCTTATAATTATAGTTTCAGTCCAGTAGCTGAATACCTTTCTTTCATTGATAATGGTGTCTTTTCTGTTGATGGGGTGGTTACAGACCACCCGATAACTCCATCAGAAGCCGTAGGTGATGTTCTCTTGTATCTTGTAGGGTTGATATCATATGATGCATCTTTTTGACCAATTTGTTTTATCAGAAAGCCAACTTCTATAAGCCTTCATTCTTAGTCCTATTTGACAAGGTCTCTGTACAACTTTTATAGCAGCTACACTATATTTATCTATATTATCTTTAATTGTGACCTCTGACATTGTAGTTTAGTTTTCTCTAATTTTATATTATCATCTTAATGAATATATGCTTTTACAGAAATGCTATTTTGATTTTTTTTTCGAAATGAGTCCTACATATCAAGGTTAATTCCTATTATACAACTTTTCTAGCAGATGCCTGCCACATTAGTTATCTGTAATAAATCATTCTTGATTGACCTCAGACACATGCAACACTTCTTACTATCTTTTGTGGCTATCAGTACTCAAGACATTCCATATCAATATATTCTAATATTTTCAATTGTGTAACCTCCTCACTGGAATTTCACCATGTCAGCTTAATCAGTTCTAGGTTATTGTGTCTTCCACATTAGTTTATTTATGCAACCTCATTATTGAAATTTACTGTGATCAAAACCTCATAACTTGTGTTACATGGATACGACACGACATAATAAGGACACCACGATACGGGTCACCTATTTTGGTGTCCTAATGTATTTTGGAGTGTTTGATAGATCTCCGTGGAGTGTCCTATACGTGTCAGACACGACACGACAACATTTTTGGTGTGTCAGTGCTTCCTAGTTCATAACACATGCATATAACAGATATCGGCAAAATGGATGGCTAATATAACTTATAATAGGTCAACATAATGCCATTCTTTTAGTTCAGGGCACTACCTAATTAATTGTTAACATTCCTTTGGTTTAGTTCTGGTAAAACCTGTTCTACTCTGTAACACTGTTATTTTCACTGAATGATTGTGATTCAAGACACAACTAAAAGGTCACTAACATGAAATGTATGACGAATGTAAGTGCATTGTCACAAGAAAAATGCATCTGATCATATCAATAGGTGTTGAGAACTAATAAGCGATTTAGTCCCACATTGGAAAATGTAATATGTAGAGGAGCTAGACTCCCTATAAGTAGTTGAGTAGCCCATCAATAAAATACATACAACAATTATTCTCTACATGGTATCAAAGCCATAACAAAAAAAAAAAAAAAAATCATCTCCCCTTCCGACCCCCCCCCCCCCCTCTCTGCCGCCCTAGCCCTAACCCTAACCCTAACCGCCCACTCCCTGCCGACCACTCCCCCCCCCCCAGCCGACCCCCACCCCTGCCGCCTACTCCCTGCCGCCCTACCCCCTGCCGACCACCCCCCCAGCCCCGCCCGACGCCCCCCCCCGTCGTTCCCCACCCCCTGCCGACCCCACCCCCACCCCCACCTGCTGCTGTAAATCCCCCCCCCATTTTTTTCCCAAAAAAAAAAAAAACCCTAATTTGTGAGAGAGATTATGTGGGCGATTATTCGAAGACGGATGGCTGTCAAATGCTTTATTTGTACCTTCTGTTCCTAGATTACGCCCTTCGGAACAACAAATGCTTTATTTGTTTTCCGTTCTCGATCTTCAAATTAGGATCTCCATGCGCGCGCCGGTGTTGGCCATGTTAACCGCGCATTCGTAAGGTCTCTGTTGAAGACTTTACACGAAGACGACGACGACGACGAAGCCGACGAAGACGCCGACGAAGACGACGACGTCGACGAATAACAGTTGAAGACGCCATGGATTCGATCAGTGGTAAACTGACAGCAGACGAGATGAAGGCCTTGGTTAATGATATTTTATCAAAGAGATTAACCGAGACGACCCCACGTGTGATCCATACTGATGTGGATCAGTTATCCTACAAAACGGGAAAGCTGGACAAGCTGGAGACGAAGTTGGAAGAAACGTCCAATTGCTTGAAATGGTCACGACAGGCCATGCGGACGCTGAAGGGTCGTGACTTGGTTGGCTACGTCAATGGCCAAACCAAGACGCCAGATGATCCCTCCTCAAAGGTGTTTGTTATTTGGGAAATTGTCAACAATGTTGTGGCTGGATGGTTGACGGCCTCCTTGACCGACCAGGTGTCGGACAATGTCGAGGCGATGGAGGCTGCTGCTGATATATGGCAGACTTTGAAGGATATGTACTCAGGCTCGGACAATCCTATGCGGATCTTCCAACTGCAGGATGAACTTGATAGGGTGGCCCAGGACGACCGCACCATCTCTGAGTATGCGGCACTGTTAAAGAAGTACTGGTCTGATCTGGATCACTATGATCCTCTTGGGATGGAAGATGTCCAGGTCGAACAAGCATTTTGCGAAACATTTCCAAAAGTTTTTGGATTATATTTCGCGTCAACGGATGATGAAGTTCTTGAAGGGTCTTAACCCTGTGTTTGAGCATGGACGGAATGTCCTCCTAGCACAGCCCATGCTTCCAACCTTAGAAGACGCCATAGCTGCCATGGCACAAGAAGAGGCTCGCTTACAGTTGATGTCCAACAAGGGCTCTTCCCAGGGGGAGCACGCCGTTGTTGACAAGTCTGCGCTTTCCGCCTTCAATCAGCCTCCCTCTGTGGCCGGTGTTTGCCACAACTGTGGTGACTTTTGGCATTACATTAGGTTTTGTCCAAAACCCTTGCACAGTCATTCAAGTGATCGTGGACGGGGCCACGACGGACGTCGTGGTGGTAGAGGCGGTTATGCTGGTAGAAGGAGAAATTATTCTGGAGGACACATAGCTAATCTGGCGGAGGAAGGGGACGACATTCACCTGGTTGAGTTAACCCCTCTTGAGAAGGAGTTCCTCGCGAAGTTACGCAGCACGACGCTAGGTTCGGACGGCAGTCATGGGGCGTCATCTACCTCAGGGGACCTCATCACTTGCTTTGCCCAAACCGGCACAGGTATACCTGCGCGTGCTCTTG